>NNCF01128506.1:403865-551666 GCA_002313205.1 Laupala kohalensis | reverse complement strand
TAAATTTAATTGTTTGACTTCATTCCTACCTTTTATTTATGTTTTAGTACACTTTGTCCAGATGATATCCAGAAGGCTTGTGGTTATCAGACTGAAAAATCTGGAAAATTCCATAAGCCCATGTGGAGAGAAGGAAATCACTATAATGAATATAAGCCTTCTCACAATATTGCTCCTACAGATGTGTTACCAGTTTTAGTGTCAGGCTCTTCTGTATCTTGTGAATCTGAGAGAATTGTTCAACCTATGATATGGGGAATGATTCCACCCTGGCATAAGGTAACCTAGATCTATTTTTGGCTTCATAGATTGTTATTTCTTGTACTCTATTGGGGGATTTGAGGCATTTGATATCAATAATTCCTTTTGATTTTATTTTTTTGAGTGGTGGAGGTCTTAAATTTCATCTTGTATATCCTTCAAAACATGTTGGGATCAAACCCCGGTTATTGCATCAGAAATTGTTAATAAAAGCAGTTAATTAGAGTATTTGATTGAATATATTAATAGCAGAAAGATGACCGGCTTTCAATGCAACTAGAAACAAAAAAAACACAGTTATTGATTTGTTTACATTGGAAACCAAAGGAACTGTATATGGCATACTGGCGCCGTGGAATCGCAAGAAAACAAAAAGCAATGTTAACAGTTATGGAAAACAACAGGCAGGTACTAAAATCGAACAACCGGATGAAAGCCATCTAGAATATTGTTAAAAATTACACGCCAACTTCTGAAAATCGCGAATAAAATATTTCTCTACTAAACGATAGCAAAATCGTTTCAAACCTTCAGGACATCGCAAATTTGTTTAATTCTTACTTTTCAGAAGTAGGTAAAATAACGATCTGAATGTATCCAGATCAATGTCTTCCAATTATATCAACCCACATACCCAATTCTATGTTCACTTCTGAAACTAACGCCAGTGAACTCATGAAAATCATCAGCTCATTAAAAACAAATTTTCAACAGGCATAGATGATAATATACCCGAGTTTATTGTTAAATTTTCATCCTACGCTATATTAAATCCACTCCTAAATATTTTTAATAGTTCTTTATCAGAAGGGGTGTTTCCTAACATATTTAAGAGAGCTAAAGTAAAAACCTTTACACAAGAAAGGAAACAAACTTCACATTGGAAATTACCGATCAATATCTCTTCTACCCACTTTTTCAAAATTCCTAGAAAAATTGCTCTGTAAGCGTCTTCTAGATTTTTTATCAAAAAATTACATTCTCTGACGATCAACACGGTTTTAGGAAATCCTTTTCCACTACAAGCGCCATATTTTCTTTCTTAAACAATGTTACCACATCTCTTGACCGTGGAGGAAAGCTTCAGAGTGTTTTTCTTGACCTATCCAAAGCATTCAATGTCATTGAACACAGAATTCTCCTTTCCAAATTGCATTCTTTAGGCATTCATGGACTTCCACATCAATGGCTAACTTCTTATTTAAAAGATAGATATCAACAGGTCGAAATCTCCTATCCTATAAATAAAATACTTCAGCTTTGTCTTTCAGAAACAAAGCCACTTATTTGCAGTAACAAAAGCACTTACTTGCGGAGTACCTAAAAGTTCAATTCTCGGCCCTATACTCTTTTTATTGTATGTGAACATGTCATCATCCACATCAGATTGCAAAATGGTTCTTCTTGCTGATAACACTAATTTACTATGTAATCACGCCAACGCTCAAAAAATTTTGTCTAACTTTTCCACTTGGTTCCATGCAAATCATCTCATTGTAAACACTGACAAAACAGTGTCTGTCATTTCACAATAGTATCACAAAATCTTTACCCCAGGTTTCTCTTTCTTTAAACAGAACACTATTAAAAACTGTTATGAATACAAAATTCTTAGATCAAGACAACCTCAAATGAAATTGTCACTTTGACAATCTTAATTCTCAATTAAGCAAATTGTGTTACGCATTCCTAATCTTAGTAAATGTAGTTAGTTCACATCTTTCCCGTTGCATTTTTTTGCAAACATTTACTCCCATTTATGATATGGCATTACCTTCTGGGGCAATTCGGGTCAGAGTATTCAAACTTTCAGAATTCAGAAGAGGATAGTTCGGATAATTTGTAAATCTCACCCCCAATATGCTTGTCAACTTTTATTAATTAAATATCTTAACACTTCCCTGCATTTGATGTATGAAACGGTCGTGTTTGTTAAGACCGAATTACTGAAGTGCCACCCTTTCTTCATACGTAACGGTCTCGTTCATGAGCACAATACTTGCAACACTAATAATATTCATTGCCCTAGAGTGTCAATCACTCGTCAAAAAGGGCCATATTATTCGGGTATATAATTCTATATAATTTCCTGCACAGGAATATAAAAGAAATTATGAAATTGAATCTCTTCAAATCCGCGGTTAAAATCTACCTCGTGCACCAATGCTTCTACAATGTAAAAGAATTTATTGATTTTCATAAAAGTAAAATCCGTCTGGTACTTTATCACGCCATTGCTGTAGTACTTTTTAAATAACTTATAACAATTTCAAAAACTATTTTCTTGCATGATTGTGTTGTCTTGTCGCTCATTTTAATTTAGTTTTATGTGTACTCAACTTTGGCACGGTTGTGTACATTAATTTTGTTGCTACATCCTGGCCCAGGCTTTTCTCCGGTTTTCCTTCGGGTAGAGGCGGATTTCTTAAACAGGTTCTCTAGGCTTTGTCTAGGGACATGTTTATTGTAACAATAAATCGTGAATTTAGTGTTATTTCAATTCTTGTGATTTTTAAACACTATACTCAGAATAATCTATAGTTCGATAATAATTTGTACATGTAAATTTTTTGCTTTAAATTACAAATATATTGACATTGTATTTGTATTATAACTCGCAGCTAACTTTTTATCTTATCTAGGAATTTTTGCTGAAATTTTTGAATCCTCCTCTGCCTTAGGGTCCTTGATCGGAATTGATGGGATGATCCCTTGCTTGCTTCCAGAGAGTAAATTAGTTTATTGTCCTCCACATGGTCATACACAGATTGTTCTGCTTTTTTAACAATAAAATAAATTTGAACAGTAAAAAAATGAAAAGTCATTTTCTTTAACATGGTTTTCCCTTGCTGATGCTCTTTTTGAAGTACTTATTTTTTTGAAATCTGAGTTGTGTGTTACCAACTGGTCCTAGATTTGTCTTTGGGTATCGGAATAGATGGGATGGTCTCATGCTTGCATCTGGAGAGTTTAAGTACTTAATTGTTCTGCGTTTTTTAAAGTGCTGTTTGGCAATAAACTAAATGTTAGCTTGCACAAAGCCTTAATAATTTTAAGATAAAAATGATGTAAAATTGAGTTTTTTCAAAATTAAGTATTGTTCTGTCTGTAAATTTGAATCTTACAAAGAAATCAAAACAAATACTGATGTAAAAAACCCATTTTCATCCATTTATTTATCTTTGTTCTGTAATTGAAAATTCTTATTGCTATTGCAATGAAACGTTCTTAAAAACTACAAAAAATCTTGGTTTGGACTGGCGGTTCACTAAATACTCAAATCATATATTTATATTTCCTTAAACTCATACCCTAAAATTTATTTAAATTTTGTACCATTTCAGAAGTTTTCTGAACATTTCCCTTCATGTAGATTTTGCCTAACACTCCTTTAGGTGACTCCTAAGTTATTTGTGTTCTAGCCAACATGTTTGAATTAAATTATTTTAAACTTAAATTCCAGTTTTATGTATTTATTTTTTAAGGGAGACCCAAAAGCGCATGGACTGTCATCTCATAATTGCCGTATCGAAAACATGCGAACTTCAAAACTATACTCCTTACCTTTGAATAAAGGATATCGATGTGTTATTGTTTGTGATGGATTTTATGAATGGCAAACCACTAAAGGAAGCAAGAATAAGCAACCATATTTCATCTATAATCCTCAACCTGAAGGAGTAAGTTTCTTTAAGATCTTAATAAGAGAATATCCTTTTTTGTTTGGAAGTGTTGAATCCTCTTATTCTTTTATTGCCGTCCTCTGTAGAGATGTGCTAGTTTATTGAGAGTCCTTAATGATTAATTGATTAATTATTAATTAGAGATGTGCTAGTTTATTGAGGGGGAAGATCAATGAAGGAAATAGAAGGATTACATGTAATGTGTGGTTATGACAGGGTACATATGTAACCAAAAGACTGGGGAGGGTGGAGACATTGAATCAAACATGCTGTGGAATGCTGGATTCAGTCCTGAAAGATCAGATTCAGTAGGATGAAATATGCAAATGAGGGGATGAAGGTTTGAATTGAAGGATTGGTGTATCCAATAGGAGGGATAAGAAGTTTCCCATAACTTCCCTTTCAATAAGCCACTGGATATGTTCTTCCTTTGAATATCTGTTGAGTAAATCATTCACAATTTAAATATAAGTTTGAATGTTCTAAGAAGATGGCAATTAGAATAAAATATTCAGCTTCCTGTGACTTACTTCTTCTTCTTTCCCTTATGCCTTTCAGTGTCAGGTTAGCCATTGGACTTACTCCTTATTTTGTGCCTTGCGCTGTACTTCTCGGATTGTAGTTCCACTCTTATGGCATATATCTGTAATATAACCTTCCCAGTTTCCTCTGGGCCGTCCAAGAGTTCTTTTTCCTTCTGGTCTTACCTCCAGAATTTGTTTCGGCTTTCTATCTTCTTTCATTCTATACACATGTCCCAACCATTTCAGTGCATTATTTTCTATTGTTTTTATGAGTAGTGCAGTTTTGAGTTCATCTCTGATGGTAGAATTCTTATTCTATCCCTTCTTGTTTTGCCAACTATTTTACACAGAAACTTATTTTTGTTGCTGTTATTCTGCTTTGTATCTTGGTGTTACTGGGTATGCTTTCCATTCTGTATATAAAAGTTGGTATATATACAGAGTTGTATATTTGTAGCTTAATTTTATTGTTAACTTTCATGTGTAAGAAATTTTTACTGATTGGATAGAAGACCGAATTAGCTTTCTTAACTCAGTTATTTATTTCATCTTCATATCTTCTGTCTTCTGATATGGCGGTACCCAAGTACTCATAGCCAGTTACTTACTCCAATTGTTCGCCTCTCCAGTTGATCCGTATTTCTTTTCTTTCTTTACCTATGCACATGCTCTTATATTTATCTTCATCTCTCTATCTTCCAGTGCATATCCCCATTCCTGAACCATTTCCTGCAATTCCTCTGGGCTTCTGGCAATGAGTAATATATCATCTGCATATACCAAGGAGTGAATCCATAAGGGCCTCAAATTCCAGTTCCCCACTTTACATTTTTTGGTACATCTCTTAGTCTGTTCAATTATTTGGTCCATAAATATAATAAATAATAGTGGGCTTAGGGAATCTCCTTGTTTCACTCCTTTGTTGATTTTAAATTTCCCACTATATTGACCGTCTAATTTCACAGTTGCATTGATGTTCTTATATATATGCTTTTGATGACTTCTACCAGTTTACTTGGAACTTTTGCTTTCTCAAGCGCTGACCATAGTTCTTTCCTAAGTACTGTGTCAAAGGCTGATTTCAGATCTATAAAGGCGACATATGTATTTTTCCCTCTGCTAATCATTTTCTCTTATCATGGTTTGTATAGTATATATATGATCCTCCCCCCAGGGGGCTTACATCTAGTAAGTACGTGTTTGGCAAACACGGGGCCCCGAGCTGAGTCTGGCATTACTTCCACTTACTTGTGCCATGCTCCTTCCTTTCTCTTTCCTGATCTCCCTTGGTCACCTCTTGTTCTTTTCGATCCCGACGCCATTAGGGCTNTGTAATTCAGGAGGGTTTTTAGTGGGTATGGCTGAGTCATTCGGCGAGTCCCACACGCGGGGAGAGTCATGTTGGCTCTCCCTAGTGCGTAACTGCATTTTCCCTTCCTGTACAAGTTTTAAGGGCTCTAATGACCTTTGATGTTGATATATATATATATGATCCTGTGTTTGTCTAAAAGGTCTAAAGACCCCCTTTTCCTCTTCTACTACTCTCCTCAATTTGCCTTCCACTATTCTTGAATGGACCTTACTCATGCATGATGAAAGACAGCCCTACAATTCTCAAATTTCACAGTACTTCCTTTTTTTATATATAGGAACTATTATGTTGTCTTCCCAATCTCGAGGTATTCTTCCCTCTTTCCACACTTGTTGACATAAATCTGTTATCCATTCCTTTTCTGTCTTACCAATATACTTGATCATTTCTGGGGTTATTCCATCTGGGCCCGAGGCTTTCCCAATTTGGATTCTTTTCAGGGCTTCTTCCATTTCTCTGTTACTAAGATCTCTTCTTCGGTTCCTCCTCCCTTGTGTCCCTCTCACCAGGTTTGAATTGCCTTCCTCCACATTCTCATTTCCCAGTGGTGAACAAATATCGTGACTCACTCACATCTTCCTGCCCACCTGTGGTTTCCATTTTAAAGATTTTCTCATAATATTTCCTCCACATTTCTAATATCTTAGTCTGCCCAGTTCTTAAGTTGTTATCCTGGTCCCCAATGCTTCTTACTGTTTTCCTATGTTTCCCTCTTAATCCATTAATTACTTGCCAGAAAACTTTCTTATTTTGGTGATATTGTCCTTCCACTCCAAACTCTTCCTATGCCTCTTCCTTAGCTCTTTTAACTTCTGTTCCTGCTCTATTCCTGGCCTCCACATACTTTTCCCAATCTTCTTTAAAAGAACCAGATGGTGGAATGAGAATGTGAAGGAGTCAGTTAAAAAGAAAAAGAAAGCCTATCTGAAGTATGTGAAAACAAAATCACAAGTGACTCACTTTTGAGAATCAATTAATGAGGAGAAAAATTATTCAATTAATTTATTGTCAAATTGAATGTGTGAATTGTATTGCACCATATGTAACCTGCTAGTGAAATTATTATTTGTGGAAAACAGTAGGGGAAGCAGAATCTTTTCCTTGGGCTTATTTTATGTACACCAATTCTGGGATTATGATTGCTTCAAGAATCACCATTAGTAATCAATACTAGAGCAAATTTTTTTTACTTGACTGCTTAGAGCTAGTTCAGACATTGCGGAATCCGCGCGAATCTAAACCGTGCGGAGCGACCACGCGGTCCTATATAATATGGTATCGTACTAGAACGTTCACATAACACCGCGCGGACCAAGTATCCGCGCGGTAGCCGCCACTCGACCGCCGGAATATGAATTCGCGCGGATGCCGCGCGGTTGTGTTACTATGACGCGCCTTCGGTGCGTTCAGTTGCTCCGTGTCATCCGCGCGTATCGCACGTGTCACAATGGATCGCTTCGACACCGAACTTTTCATAGATGAAGTGGAAAAACGACCAGCTTTGTGGGACATCCAGTGCGCAGAATATTCGAATAAAATTGTTAAGAACGGAGCTTGGCAGGAGCTAGTGGAAATTTTCGGTGATAACGAGGATTCATTAGAAAAAAAAGCTCTTTTCGGTAAGCAGTTTGTTTTATTTTACATGTTAAGTTAGGTTTGGTATTTAATTTTATATTTTTGTGTCTTGCCATTCTACACGACCTTCGTTTACAAAGTACTTAGCATATCTATCTCTAATGTTTAAAGATGACGGTGTACCTCTTCCTGCATGTAATCTACTAAGATTACTCATTGGCGCAGTGTATAAAGTATCTTCAAACTGCATACTATCTCTTTTTCTAACAAAATTATGTAGCACGCAACATGTCTTTATTATGTCTTCGGCAAAATCTATGTTAACGTTTATAGGCCTATGAAAAATACGCCACTTGTTCGCTAAAATCCCAAAAGTGCACTCAATATTACGTCGGGCTCTAGATAACCTATAGTTAAAAATTCTTTTTTCGTATGTTAACGATTTACCTCCATAGGGTCGCATTAAATTTTCCGTTAAGCCAAACGCTTCATCACCAACGATGACATATGGTAGTGGTGTAGGGTCTATGTTGGATATTGGTGTGGGATTTGGTATTTGTAATGATTTTTGAATTAATCTTTTATAAAATACAGAATTTTTAAATATTGCAGAATCACTACTTTTTCCATATGATCCAATGTCAATGAAAATAAAGCAATAGTTAGCATCACAAAGTGCCAGCAATACTACAGAAAAAAAGTTTTTGTAATTATAATACAAAGATCCAGAATCTTTTGGCATTGTAATCCGTATATGCTTGCCATCTATGGCGCCTATGCAATTCGGGAAATTTGCAGATCTTTCAAAGTCTATAGCTATTTTCTTCCACGTGTCTTCATTCGGTTCGGGCATGACCTTTTTTGCGTTTGTTTTCCACAAAGCTCGACATACTTGACGGACAATTCCTGTAATTGTAGATTTGCCAAGACGAAAGTTGTAATGAAGTTCTCCAAAGGAACAACCAGTACCCAGATATCTGAAACAATAAAATAATTATAATTAAATATAGTATTGTTTACCGGACGCAGAGATTTTTTGGCGCTCTCCTTCATAAGACTGTAAAAAAAATCTTAACTATAGTGATTTATTTTTCAGGTGTAACATTGCAAAAAAAGTGGAAGAACATCCGTGATGCTTACAATAAGGAATTCAAGAAAGGCATATCAATTCCTTCTGGTTCAGGTGCATGCAAAGGTTCAAAGTACATGTATTTTGAACGGCTTTCTTTTCTTCAGAAGTCGATAGAAAACAAAGAAACAACTACAAACATAGAAGAAGCGAAAAATGAGGAAAGTGTAGACTTCATTAAAGACCAAAACAATTTTGTGAATGTACGTGATATACGCTCCCCGCCCAATAAAAGAAAGAAGAAAACGTTATCAGAAAATCGATTGGCTGACATCTTAGAAGAGAGCATTCAGTCACGGGATAAAATACAGAGAGAATTAAGTGAAAATATTACTAATCAAGATGAAGATAAGCTTTTTTGTTTATCGCTGTACAAGGAATTAAAAAAAGTTCCAGAAAACAAGCGTTTAGCTACAAAAATTGAATTGCTCAAGGTTATAGAGCAGGGGCAAACATTACCATCGCCCATTCGTATCATAAGCCAACAAAGCACGCCTAATGCAGGATTCTGGCAGAACCAACAGTACTCAAATCAACAAGGATATTTTACTGGATATTCTAACATCGCAGAGTCTCCATCGCCTTCATCACGCACTAGCACTGATGACGGCTCACAGTCTTCTATCGTACAAAATATATATAATGATATTGTTTGAAAATAAATACCTTACCTTAAAGTAATCACGAGTTTTTCTTCTGGTGACACGCTCGACCTCATATGGGTATCAAAAGATGCAATTTGTTCACTGATTGTTTCAAGTAATTCATCAAACGAATTTATAGACATTCTTAAATAGTTAAAAAACTTGGGCTCATAATTCCTCAACTTTGGGTATAAAGTCGTAAACTGACCATGGGTGAGACGATCACGCAAAATTGGATGAATCCAATACTTTCGTTTTCTTTTTTTTTTTAGGAGCAAGTACACACATATTGCTTCTTCGACTTCCATTACTTTATTATTGAACTGAAGCCACTGTCACACTCCCTCTCCTCACACTAACCGCGCGTGTCTGAACACTTTCAATCCTCGCGGATTGGAACCACGCGGTTTGCATCTGCGCGGATTCCGCCGTGTCTGAACAAGCCCTTATCCTCTGATTTGTCCTGTGAACAAAAGCTGAGATGATAAACCCACAATTTCTGACCTCCCTTGGTCACCTCTTGTTCTTTTCGATCCCGACGCTATTAGGGCTAGGGTATCTTTCATTCTCCTCTTTCCTCTTTTTTTTTTTAATGTTTGTAGGAAAGTTTTGCGATATGTTGGAATTTGTGTTTTGAGTTGTAATGCAGGAGGGTTTTTAGTGGGTATGGCTGAGACTTTCGGCGAGTCCCACACGCGGGGAGAGTCATGTTGGCTCTCCCTAGTGCGTAACTGCATTTTCCCTACCTGTACAAGTTTTAAGGACTCTAATGACATCGCTGTTGACGAGCCCTAAAGCCCCACAAAAAATAAATAAATAAAATAAACCCACGACTTCCAAGTACCTTCTTGGGGAAGGAAGTTTGCATCATCTGCGGCCATGTGAAAATTGCAACATACCAGGACTCGAACCCAGGACCTCCTGCTTTGGCCATAGGTGTGCTGCCAGTGCATCACTCATACAAGATCCACCTGCCTGATCCAGTGAACCTGTGTCACACCCATAGAAATATACTATCTACTGGAACGCTGACTCTGTGTTGGGTCTGCGAGCTGGCTGCCTGGCACAGTTCCCCCACCACAGTCGGGTGCTCGGCCGGCTGAACCTCCATACAACCCTATGCAGGCGGTGCAGTTTTCATTGAAGATTTTCACTTGTACATAATAGTTTTATGTTTTACTACATTGGAATTGTTTTAGTGAGACAAGAAACTATTAAAGTTACAACAATTTATCAAAATCAATGTACTGAGGTGTTAAAATCATGTGTGTAATATTATAAAAGATTATCATCTTTTATGAGTACATGGTTTAATTCAGATTAATCCTATAATATCTTTAAAAAAGTATTATAAATAGACTTCATTAATATATTTACAATAAGTATTTGACAACAGAACTGATAAAACCAACCCTGAGTACAGGAATCTTAACCTACATATTTTGAAATAAAACAAGCTTGTTAAGTTTCTGGCGCATACCAAGTTTAGATTGATTTAACTGAAAGATATATTTTTAAAGAATGATGAAAATAATTTAAGAAAATAACAAAATTAAAATTATAATTAATTGCTCCTAACTATCGGATGTTAGCCAAATATTAAAACAGTCTGGGTACACATATGCAAGATGTTCATTAATTGTAATATGTCATGTTAAATATAATAAATTCATAGTTAAAAATGATAAATTCATTTAAAACGTAAATGTCAATTTGATATTATGAACTATATTATACAACCCTATTAGACTGTTCACAACATTGATTGCGCTAGTTCTTCAGCTCACAAATAAAAAGATGGAAGATTTAGAAATGAACGTAAATAGTAGGCTACAATTAACAATTTGATGTGTCACTTTTACTGTACAAAATATATTTTTAGGAAGAGTTTTTAGAGAAAATATTTTATGGATTCTTACCGGAAATCTTTCACTTTTTCTCCACTTTTAGGTTGTGATGTTTAAAGATGATGTGAAAAATCAAACATTATGGACAGTTTTTAACAAAATGATTCCTTCTTCCTCTAAAGTGCTTTTTCAAAATGAGCACTGCAGATAGTTGAATATTTGCAATGGGTGAAACCTTTCCTTTTTGTAGCTATTATCCATTTCTTTTTAAGGTCAGGATCTCAAGGAAACCTGAATATTAATTAGTATTTACAGGTTTGAGAATAAAGAAACCTAATTTTTATGTAAAGGACAAACTTTTCGAATAAATCGCTGTGGCGTTACATTCGTTTAGTAAAACATAACAATCTGCTCACTACAACAATTAAATCATGATTTAGGAACTTAAATAGTTACGTAAAATATACTAAATTTTGCATTACTGTGCTGGTAAATGTATAATTTTAAAAGATGGAGAAAGTTCAGCGGGTAAGACAAATTCTTTTGCATACTACCCATGAAATGATAAGCCACCATTCTTCACGAAAGAGTTATTGTATTTGTAGGCTACACGTGTGTTGACCATTTTAATTAACGATTATAATTGCTGTCTTGGTAAAGTGATAGAAAGGAGATAACATGACTGTGCACAATATTAATTTCTGTGAATGACACGTCTGTTGGTACAGCGGGCGACGCAATGTGTTGGTAAATTCGTGCAATACCCCCGACTAGAGTGGGGGGTGGCTTGGTAGCCGGCTCGAGATCGCCCTCTGATCCCCGTATTAAGGCGGCTCCACACATTCGCTATTNTAGCCGGCTCGAGATCGCCCTCTGATCCCCGTATTAAGGCGGCTCCACACATTCGCTATTCGGCGAACTCCGAGCAACTGCGAATAGCGACTAGTGTGGATGTGTTGCTCGCTATTCATCGCATCACGAACACCGGTGCTCGCCTTTTCCTAGTACCTGGAACGGAAAAGGATTTTGTAGCTTGCTATTCAAGCTTTTCTACATGGAGCGGGAAGGTAGTGTGTTAGAAAGAAAGTGGCATAGATAGTGGAATGAGCCGCGTAGCCGGCACCCCGGCAACTTGGCTCGCCAGTCAGCTGACAAGTCGAAGGATTGGATTATTATGTTGGAGACGGATAACACAGAACGTCAGTTGATCTTTTAAGCGCTTTGTGGACTGGTGCGATGTTCATGAGGTCGCGGTACTTGTCGAATAAGGGTACGGTGATCTGATTTTGAAATGCGTCTTTGATATGTTTTGTTGCAAGTTTTCGGATAAATTCCGAAATAGGGGTAATTTTATATTTCTTTTTAATTTGGTCGAAAAATGTGCCTCGCTCTGGTTTATACGCGACCCGAATAAAATGATTTTCCGCTCGTGTTAAAGCATTGACGGGGTTACGAAGGGCAGCAGCCCAGATTTGACAAGCGTACACGCCCGCACTCCGAACGCACGCTTTGTAAACTCGCGCTTTGACCGCGCTGGAGATCTTCCTGGACTGGAAGATGGGGTAAAGGCTGCGGATGCGTCGGTGCATATTCTGGGCCGCCAAGTGGCAATGTTTTTTAAAAATTAATTTTCTATAAAATAAAAAATACTGTGATAATAAATAATACAAATGACACTTAAATGTAATGAAAGATATTTGAATAAATAAATAGAGTGGGATGTTGTGGAGACACAAATTCAGATAGTTATGTAATATTGATTCTTTTTGAGTGGTTAAAAACTATAATGATTATAAGGATCTTAAATTCGAGATTACCGATTCCCATAGCTAAATCCATATGGAATAAAAATTAATTTCATTGATTGAATTAAGATTAGATAAGACCCATTTACTTTACTTAACATCATTTCACAAGACAAAACTACATACCCAACAGAATGTGTGATTACTTCAGATTCATTCTCCATAACCAATAATCATTAACACTAATATTCGTCATTCCCAGAGCGAGCACGTTCTCGGCAAATTGCTCATGCTCGCCAATAGGCGAATACTCGGGAAATACCCCTAGCAAGTCGCTGTTGCTCGAGATTCGATGTTCGGTTGCTGGGAGTTCGCCGAATAGCGAATGTGTGGAGCCGCCTTTACACGGCGTTCCAGTAGGTTGTATATTTCTATGGTCACACCCCATACGGCAGTAAGTGACCACAGTCGGCTCCCTATGTTGGAAGCAACCTTGTCTCCATGTACCTACGTGTGTCGGGTGCAATTTTGAACTCACAACTTCCCAGTACTTACTTTGGGAGGGAAATTTGCATCACCTACGACCAAGTAAAAATTGGGTCATTCTGAGGAAAGACTGCATCAGTGTCTGGGAACGCAGTCCGATGCTCTTTTGGCACTAGTTTCGGACCGCGTTCTCATTCGCTGATGGATGTATTTCCTCAGAATGACCAAAAATTGCGATGGATTGGGACACGAACCCAGGACCTCCTGCTTTGAACCTTTGACCACCCACCTCAATTCCCAAGGCCTGTGCCAGGCCAGGTTGAGTCAGTGCTTTCTTTCTTCATATGATCATAAATGTATACTCTAACATACCCAATATAAAATTATGATCTTTTCGGAGGGTTTTATTTGTATATCAATTTTCATAAAATTGTTGGTTTGCACTTGATTGATTTATTCATATTGTTGTTATTAATATTGATAATACAACTTTTTAATATTTCTGAAAACTTATCTTAATTATTTTTTATTATTTTAACTCTTTTTCTTTTTTTAAATTATTATTAGGAGCTTTATTTCATTAATCCTTATGTTTCAGTACAACAATATAAAATTGTTTACAATTTTTTGTTTTGTAATTTTTGTTATTGAATTAATGCAGGAAGTTGTTGCATTTCATTGTTTTGTTAGCAAATTATCCCTTTTATTTTGGTATGTTACATTTATTCCTGGAATTATAGTTTTTTAATTTTCTTAAGAATGTTTATGTATCAATTTTCTTTTATTGAATTACTAAAATGTATTTTTTTTTATTTCTTCGTATATTCATTTTGTTTCTCTTGGTATTAATAGGTACAAATTGAATCTCCAGATTCGTGGGCCTCTGATTGGTCGAGTGAGGAAGGATGGAAAGGACCACGACTTCTGAAAATGGCTGGACTGTTTCAGACTTTCAAAACCAGTGATGTGAGTTTGGCTGTAACATTCTGTATTACTTACAATACTTCACCCCTCTCATATTTCTCCCATACGTTTGGAGTGATTTTTTTAAAATTATTATTTTCTTGCACAATTATTTCAAATCTTGATCTCTTTTTGCATATATAGATGTGTATAAGAGACAGGGCATAGNTATATATATATATATATATATATATATATATATATATATATATATATATATATATGTAACTTGAGAAATTATAGTTGACATTTTGTTTGCTCAAGAAATCTGGGCTTCAGTTTTGGGTATAAATACAAATTAATTGGAAATGGAAAAGTATGTATTATTGTGATTTACTTACAAATCATCTCTCGTAACAATATTTTTGACAATGCCCTTCAATTCAGTCTAACATGAGAGTATGTACATTATATGAACAAAAAATTACTCATTAAATAACAGTTATTACAGAATGAAGTATCTAATGTTATTTATGAACATGTTATTCTCAATATTTTGAAATCTCATAATGTCCTCCACTTTTTCTTAAGTCTCAATTTTGTTAAAAAATTAGGAGGAAGGTATGAAAATATTAGATATTGACTTTTATTAGATGCTAACTTCCGAAGATACCTTCTACTTTCCCAAAATAAAAATTTTGAAGTGAACAGTGAAATTTAAATTAAGAATCTAGGAATCAAATGGAAAAAGGAAAATATTCCTTTTTTAATTTAGTTCTCCCCAGAACTTTTGAGTAAATTGTCACTTCAACAAGGTTTTAATTTGAGGGCATTGTCTATAACTCCATGTTCATTGTATTTCATGATAGTACATCTATTTTAATCTCCCAAACTATCCCCAGCAATGCACAATTAAATTGTCAAATACATCATATCTCCGAAGAAATCCAAGTTAGATAGTAACATAATGTTAACACTTTAAAGTGCAATTTATTATATTTACAGGATGAGGAGATATTTAGTTGCTCTGTTATAACAATGGAATCAACAGATACTCTTTCATGGTTGCATCATCGAACTCCTGCGGTATTAGAATCTGAGGATCAAGTGTCGGTGAGTTAATTTTATTTCACAAATTATGATTAACTTTCATAAATTCTATCGGTACACTTGACCCCATGTTTGTTCACTTATATCATCATTTCCTGGTCATGAAACGATAGTTTTGTTGTGTTTAATAATTTATATTTGTTGTGTCGTGTTGAATCAAGTTCAGTTAAGTCTGGGTTTCTGGATGGGGTAGAAAATTGTGGTTTGTGTATTGCTGACATTTTTTAGGTATGTTTTAATTATTTTCTCAATAATATTCTTCAGCTTGTTAATAATCTATACTGTATCACTTACCGGTGCTAATAAGTTTTCTACTCCTTACTAATGAGTTTGTGTTCACCACTACACATTAATAATATGTTTATGATGTGCTTCATGACAATCTGTATTGTTTTCTGGATATTTGTTTGGATAGGAATGGTTGGATGCTGGAAGTATTCCTGCGGAAAAAGCTTTGAATATTCTCTCCCCTCCAAAGTTAATGATATGGCATCCAGTGTCTCCTCTTGTCAATAATTCCCGTAACAAAGATTCTGACTGTAATAAACCTATTAACTTGAGGTAGGTATTTCTGTGTATTGACTAACAGATACTGAACAGAATTTTCTGTCAGCTCTAATTTTCTGAATTTTAAAATATTAAATGATCACTCTGTGGCCATCAAAAATACTTCAATCACGCAATAGCAAGCATTACTGAATATCTATAACCTTTTTAACACAACAATTTGGATGTCAGTTTTGAAATTGTTTTTTGATTTGATAAGTAATTTATTATTGTCTGGTGTATTGTGAAAGATGTATCTCCAACTCAAAGAATTGGGAGTTTTTACATTAATCTGTGTGAATGTTTTGTACATTTACATAATAGTCTAAATCACCGCTGTCTAACTTAACCTGCAGGCCATTTTTTATACACTCTTGATCGATCAGGGTGGGAGTTTTTACATGAATCTGTGTGAATGTTTTGTACATTTACATAATAGTCTAAATCACCACTGTCTAACTTAATCTGCGAGCCATTTTTTATACACTCTTGATCGATCAGGGATGGGGGATGGGGTTGTGTAAAATGTTGCATGATGAATAAAACTAGCGGATCACATTTATTTATTTGTATTGCAATATTTTGATTCTCATCAACAAATTTACATTATTTCAAACTGAAAAAATTAAATTATAGTTAAAAAGTATTTTAAAAATTAAGTATTATAATAAAATATTTTCATATTGTTATTTATGACAGAGTAATTCCATACCCAATTTTCTATTATCTCTCACCAGCCATGTCACATCAAATATTAATTCTGATTTACAAAGTTGTACCCCCTACCATTTGATGAAAAATTAGAGGTAGAATGTAAAATAAACTATAAAATGAAGTTTCACGGGCTGCCAGTTGGCCAACTCTGGATATAAAGTAATAATTGTGCAGATAGCAATCATTATGTTTTCTACATAGCTTGTAATTGAGCTGCTGAAAGGTAGAGTGGTATAAGCCACTGAAATCGTGATTTTGACTTATTTCATAAATGAATAGTACTAGGTGAAGTATATCTTCAGGCAAAGTGGTATAATTCTAATTTTCATAGTGGCTACTTGGCAGCAGCACTGAGTGGATAAGATGAAACACACATTGTCCTCTCCAGTAAAATTAAGGGTAAATGACTTATACCACTTTACCTCTCAGCAACTCAATTATTGCAGTTAATGTAACTTTTAAACTTCTCCTTGTGATATGCTTCTCATTCATTCAGCCTACAATATGTTGAAAACCTTTTCATATTTTGAGGTAGATTGTACACGGACTAAAAGCTGCATAATAATTTCCAGCAAACCAGAAGTGAAGCGTTCAGCAAGCAGTTCCTTTATGGAATCATGGTTGAAAAAAGGTGCCTCTCCTAAAAAGGAGCCTTGTGATAATGGTCCAGAAGAAAAGAAAATGAAAAAATAGTATTATTGTGCGATCAATTAAGAAAAAGTACTTCTCAGGTCACTCCAACAATACTCTTTTAAAAGTGAGTTGTTGACTAATGTTTAACAAAGAATACATTTATGTGATTGGTGCTATTTAGCACTTTCTTTACATTTATGTTCCTTAATTAATTTCTCTTTTTATACCATTAGGTATGAAAATGAATTTGAATGAGATATAAGAAAAATGAGATATAAGAGTGCTTTGTTGAAGTATTATCTAGTACTGTTTTTTATTTGTTATTCTAATTTCAGTATTAATTTAAAACAATAATGATTTAATTTTTCCACTTCTCATTTAGATCATGAATAATAAATAAATGAATAAATTTATTGTCAAAAAAGCAGTACAAACTGCGTATGACCAGTCTTGAATGTGTACTTATGAACTCAAGGTTTTACTACATGTATTAATGATCTGTGTGAAATAAATATGTAGATGAACTTGTGTTATTTTCAGAAATATTTGTTGCTGGCATTGTTAAAATACCCACAGTTTCTATAGCAATGTTAGGTCATAAGAGTTGGAATCTCTAGCTACAACCATGGCAAACTTCTATGGTAGTTTGTATGAAGGTGGACGTTGGGAGTGGGATGATGCGAAACGTGGCCTGGTTTTCATCAGGTATAATTATAGTTTTATATATTGTCTGCAATTGATGGAATGAGTCTCAGAACAGTAGATCTACCCTTCCAACTAACCATGTGGTTTCGGGGTATGGAATTAGGAAGAGAGGACATTAGGTTGTGATGGAGTGCAAGAAACAGAGTGATTTTCCTGGAGCAGGTTAGAAAATTATTCTTTATTTATCAAGTCTGGGATCAAACCAATGTTCTCTCTAATTACAAAGTGATATTATAACCATTTTATATAGAGAACTTATCTATCTTTTGTTTAATAAGTGATATGAATTTGATTTATGCAAACTCAACTCAGGTCCTACCTCCTATGACATCACTCTATAAACATACCCTGTTTAATGATTGAGATTAAGATTTTTGTGAGTTAACTGTTTTTATCCATTTTTATATCATCTATGAAGATAGTCAAAATGATTCTTTGCAATTTCTCACTCACTCTTACCTGAAAGAGCATTTGCTATACAATAGATAGTAATGATCTATTGGCTGGGTTACCAGAGGGAGAACCTTAGATATGTTATGACATTTTGTCCCATGAACAATCTTTAGTGGTTATTAAAGTCCATTTCTCCATTCTTTTCTGCAAGTTAGTTTTGTTATTGCTGAAAAAATAGAACTTGAAATGTAGCTGTTTCTTGTAGATAGGCAGTAGTGCCTTGTTCATCTGGACCGTCGGGGACCATCGGAGATCTGCATAATCAAAAATCTGGATGACCCTGATGATGTGGGAAATGAATGATAACACAGTGTACCTTAACACACTCATCACATATTCTATTTGAAAATTCTGTAACAAAAATATTTACTAAACAATGTATTACATAGGTTACATAATAAAGATGTGCATCACAGGTGGCCTGTGGGCCAATGCTTTCTCATCCATCGTACATAAATTCATTTAGGCACACTAGTGAAATTTGATTTTGTAATCAATAGGAATATTTATTTCAAACACTAGTATACTGTAAAATCCATTTATTCAAATTAATTAAGGATCGGTCCAATTGATATGTGCAAAATAATTATGAGAATTATAAGATAATATATATATTAGTATAGAAGGGCAGTGTAGTGTCTTAGCTTTTGCATATTGAAGAAGAAATAATTTATCAATTATATTACTTTACTAACTTTTATGTTCTATTAAAAATTATAAGGATAGGATCATTTCCAAAATTTTTCAGTCCCAATTTCAGTTCTGTGATCTTAGTTCTGGTTCCATACAAAGAATAGCTTTCTTAACCAATCATTTTTAGTATATTTTTAATATATTGAATTGGTTTCCATTGATTTTTATGATAGAATCCTATATTTTTCTGAATTTGAGAGCTACTCAATTGAAGTATAATAGATTATTATTCTTGTGGTTTTAAACAAGTATGATTGAGTTTATAAGTATGCTATTTATGGGCAATTGTTGATATTAAAGTGGTAATTATTTTACCATAGCTCTGTGGCTGTATCAAAGAAAAAGCAAACTGAGAAACATGTGGAGGTTCAGCCAAAGAATCTGCGTGTCTACTTGGACATGCACTTCGCAGATACTATGGATCCCAAGGTAGAAAACTGACCTATGTTGAAAACCTATCTTATAATTCTTTTTAATTTTTGGAACTGCCATTGATCCCTTTTTAATCTCCTTAAACCTTTACTGACACTACTAAATAATTGAAGTCTTATTACTATTCTTTGTTGTTATACTGAAGTAGTCATTATCTATCATTGGACCAATAATATTCATTATTTCTGAATAATATATTGTGTATTTGCAAATTGCACACAAACAAATCAACTTCAACTTATATTCTTTCGCCTTTGGTGTCCTGGGTCTTGAAAAAGCTAGTGTTTCTTCCATTTATTTCATTTCGATAGTTGAGTCTCCAGTTTCTGGAAAATAGAGATTTTCCTTTTATATTTCTTTTTAATTGATATTTAATTCTAGCCTGAAGAACTTGATGGTATACTTCATTTTCTTTAGGAATGTTAATAAAATCCCATCCCTCAGATGTACTTAAGTTAATAAAGGGTGCCAACTTGTTAAAATTGTCGAAGGAGGTTAATTTTTTTTTGTGTGTGTGTGTTTCAAAGGGGAATTTCACGAATATTCATAAAACATTTATAGCATACTGTAAATTATAACCCACTACAGTGATGTGATATTTTATTAACTTCTTATGATTTAACAGAGTGGAGAACAATAAAAAAATCTTAGAACATGATTTTTAAATTATTGTGTGCCTTTGTACAATCCGATGTTATTTTTTAATTTGGTGAAATCCGTCCTTGGGTAATATTGTGACGCAGGGGAGGGGGGGGCTCGTTAACTACTAATCGTGAAGAATAGAGTACCAATTCAGTTAAAAGATGAAGATACAAAATTGTGATCTCACCGAGCACGTGTAGCTCGAATAACGTTTCTCGAGAAATGCTCGGATAGAGCGTGAGCACTTGCACCTGTGTGAAGTCGGTACAACGTTGACGGTTTTTGATGTTGTGCTGAAGGAGGTGGCGACGTTTCGTCGATTATTCTACCGACGTGTGGGCGCGTCTGACGTGGACGTGGTGTGTCTGCAAGACGTGCGTGACGTGGTGATGTACCAGTCCTCGAGTGTGCTACCCCTTGACATCATCGACTTGCTGCATCTGGAGGTGGTGGAACGCTTCGTCCGTGCTCTCATCCTGTACATGCAGTTGTTCTTGGAGGTGCCACTCAAAATCACTCCTACGATTCCAGTACAGTCCGAACACGCACCATCTACGCGTATGGCCTTGACTAGTAGCTTTCGGAAGAGAGGTGTAGCGCAGGAACTTTTCTAAATTAATCATTGACTCTTTCGGAACAAAAATAACAGATATCTGAGTTCGCACTTTTATTGAAAGTTGTCCACATGAAAGCTAGATGTACGAAATTAAGCTTATTTTATTCTGTGTTGTTCGATGAGAGGCATAAAAGATACGGCAATGTCTGTGATTATGCTAGTATTGTGGCAACCGGCTCGCGCGCGTAGATGGAGCGTCGGCACTTACTAATAGAGGTGCTGGGGTTATTTCACTGTTAAACCGCGGCTACATTGACCAAATATGTTCACTGAAATTTCAGTGAAATCTAGAAAGTTCGCCGAACACTGCTCGGTGTTTTGTCAATGTACACACGACGACTAACATACAAGAGTTCGTATCGGGAAGTCTGCCTTCATAATTGTTCGCTTCCTAGGCGAACATACTGTTTTGTTGGGATCAGTCTTTTGCAGTAAGATGTTGCTGTATTCGGTTGGCTGAAAGGACGTCCTGTGTTGTTACGTGCGTGAAAGATAAATATTATGACTAAGAAGAAATGATAGTTTTATTTCATACAAAACACAGCGTATTATGGAATCGAAGTTATGCAAACTATCGATTCAAAAATAAGCGAAATGATTCTTTTGATGATATGGCATTGGGTATCAGAATGAATGTAGAAATATTTATTAAGAATTTTTCTGCCATTTAGTTCATGAAGTGGTGTAGATCTACAACGAAATGACATGGAAACTGGGAAAAGGATGAAAGAGGGTGGGAAATCAAGGGGCCATTCATAAATTACGCAAAAAGTTATTTTGTAACACGCCCCTCCCCTCTATCGCAACTGTAACGTACCTCGTATTTCCACACTCACTACGAAACGATTGCACTACCTCACCCCCCCTCACTTTAAGAAAAGTTTAGTTTGCTTATAGGAATATGTGGGGACAAATTTTGATACACTGACTTAATTGTTCGTTCTAAATACTTAGTATAACCTAAATTATAATAATCGCATTCTATAATATCATCAGGTGATAACAGTTACATTCTGTCATCATCAGGTGAACGTTTCTTTCTCACTGGAAGGTAGAGCACATGGATAACAGTGAAAAAACGTATGGTTAAGTAGCGTCATATAAAATACAGCATATGGTCAAATCTGATTACGCTCTACAACGCTGTAACGCGCAGAAGCTTATCTACAACTTATGAGGCCCGGGTTGGAGGATTTTATGGAGGCATCCTGTTCCAGTAACACTATTTACACGGGGATATACATGGTACACAAAGATTACGAAAAAAAATTGAAATAGAATTTTGAGTTGCATGAAGATAAGCTATTGATTATTTCATTGTTACCATAGATTATAGTATAGTGAAGTTCAATTTTATGTCTTTACATTACTTTCGGCGTTCCATTTGGAGGCCCCTTACAGGATAAGGTTTGGGACGGATCGCCCCCGCCGAGGTACACTACTGAGAACGCGGTGTAACGATATCGCAAATTTCCCCTCTCATGATGCGTCATTTATTGGCGGTTCCCAAATACTTTCAGTTTTTAAATAACCTACACCGAATGCTGCATTGTCTTTCTTTTGACTTAGTGGAATCGGTAAAATATGATGGAGGCGAGGTTGAAGAACAAAATGATGCTAACAGCTAACGTGGGAAATCCTTGTTCGATAGAACTCCGAATAGCTGCTTTTGCGTCAACTCAAAGACGTTGACGCATTAAGTCATCCATCGTGATCGAGAACGTGGCTAACTAGCATCGCGAATATTTGTTTGCCCGACATTTCAAAGGGTGTTCGGCGAACACTTTATTGTGTTTGCAAACTCGAGCATTTTTACTGTTCTCGAACATGTTCATCACGAACATTAGTCCAATGTGGACGGAACATAACTCTTAAAGTTTGTGCATTTTTGATAACATGACATCTTTTTTTTTTAAACTGAAGTTTCTGTAGGCATTATCGTTTGAACACTTCAATAGGTATGTTGGCTTTGCTCCGTTGAGGAAGTTCTATAAGCAAGTCCATTTTCAGGTTTTGTCGGCACCGGTACAAGGGAACTTTCGAGGGCGAGGATGCTATTACTTAGCCACTAGGCCCAAGTTACTCACGAAATGTTTAAACAGGATAAGGCGATGGATGATATCTGCAGCAACAAATAAAAGGGATAAAACACTTCGAATAAATGAGAAAAATTTGTATACCTCGTTCTTAGCAAAAGTCTTCCACAATTAACAGTAATAGGTGCTTACTTTCCGAGGTACCAATGTAACGGGTTTGGGCATTTTTCAGTTAAGGATAAGAAGAAATATCTTCTTATAGGTGAAGAGGAACGGCAAGGAATTCAATGACCGATTTTAAACATTGTCAAAAATTGCCCTTCTTATAACATCCAATGTTATTTTCTGGGGTTAGAGAGGTGCCACACAAATTTACCGAAATTATTAAAAATGTTCCCTAAAATTATATTAAAAGAACGTGTTTATTCGTATTTGAAAATGTCATCTTGTCCTTCGTGAAGCTTGCGCCCACGTTTTCCTAAATTTAAGTGATTTTTACAGCTTTGAAATGAGTACTATGAGTAATATTTTCATTTCCTGCACCAACGTATGGGTATACAATATTCTGCTCCTTATTTCTACAAATAGTTGAGTTTTTTTGGATTGGGGTTCTTGTGATGTAATCCAGCCTAGGAGCAAAGAAAAGTTAAATCCGCAAGTGCGTGATATGAGGTCCAAGAAATTAGGTTTCGTTTTTTTGAAATTAGTTGTTTTCTTATATCAATGGCGATTAACAACGAATATTTGTAAAAAAAATACTTTCATTTATATTAATATTTGTAAAAAATACTTTCACGCGAGTGAAGCAGCGTTAACTCGGCCAGTAATCGTGCATGGTTCGTTAGTGTATATGTATCTCTTGGTAAGTGCTGCCATCTGAAGTCACAAAGCTCGTATT
The DNA here is from genome assembly GCA_002313205.1 of Laupala kohalensis. Lineage (NCBI taxonomy): Eukaryota > Metazoa > Arthropoda > Insecta > Orthoptera > Trigonidiidae > Laupala > Laupala kohalensis. The sequence goes on along the minus strand of NNCF01128506.1, from coordinate 528,019 downwards.
CCTTGAAACAATCGAATGTATGTCTCGTTGACAGCTGCATGTATTAGTTCATTTTATACGGGAGAGGACCTATGAGCGGGTCAGATGCTAGTCAAGCATATCATCATTTATGAATCGTTCAATAATGTTATCCATTCTCCTTACAATAGAAAAAATCATCATACAGTGGAGCCTCTTTACCTCGAAACCCCAGGGGACTTACATCTAGTAAGTACATGTTTGGCAAACACTGGGCCCCGAGCTGAATCTGGCATTACTTCCACACACACACACACAAAGAAATCGAAACCCCTTAACTCGAAATCCTCTCTAAGACGAAGAAATTAGCCATTCCCTTCCGTTGAAGTACAAAACCTTACAACTTGAATTATTTAGACGCTGTAACTCGAACTGAATATGATTTCCCTATGATGTATTATTCATGCATATCACGCTCTCTAACTCGAACTACAAATCTAGCGGACTCTACCTCGAAAAAGCTGTATGTAAACTTTGCGGCGTCTGTAACTCGAAATTCTTTTCGCAAGACTCTTTAACTGCAAGCAATAGTTTCTGTGTCATCAATAACCATTCCATAAATGATTTCGTACTTTCGTAGAAAGTTGTAGTGATATCGAGGACAATATATGTAGTGCCTTATATAATGCACTAAAAAATGCAAAAACAAAGAATGTGTTAATTCCTTGACTCAAAAGAAAATTACAGATTTCTTTGAATATGTGCATATTTTCAAGTTGTTCTTTTACCATGAAATAATATTTATGTTTGTAATTATAATGTTATATTATGTACAACACAAATGTAGTAAAATGAATCTCTATAAGTCGATTTTTTTATTTTCTAATGGCTTCAATAACATATGACTCTCTAAGACAAAATTGAAAATGTTAATAACTCCTAATCTCGAAGTCCTCTATAACTCGAAACTTAAAACCTTTCCCTTGAAGTTCGAGTTAAAGAGGCTTCACTGTATCAGTAATTCATGAATTGTGGTATTCTAAAAACTGCGAATAATTAATTATACTAATTACATTGAAACAAAATATTTAAAACGTGCTCTCTCGTTTGACTATAGTTTTCTAGTTTTGTGACAGTTTCCATTGACAAATTTTCTTCATAATCCACAAAGGTGATGCAAATTTCGCAATATTTTTTGTATGAAGTTTGCTTGAGTGATAATTTTTAATATCAATTCTATTAGAAATTACATGGAAATAAATTTTAAAATCGTCCCACCAGAGGCTTTATCCATAAGAGCACGTACTTCAAGATAGTTTCATTCAATTAGCCGCGCTAGGTCCAAATTGAATAGACGAGTTGATATAGTTCATGTTTTGAAAATTCAAAACCAGTAGCTCGATAGCTCGAACTACTGCAGAAAATTCTTTCTTTGACTCCTTCCATTAAATGGCATTCTGATCAAAACGAGAAGGAAATGGAAAGAAATAAGACGGTGTCACTGTATGGAAAGTGGAGTGACTCAGACTTTGTATTCACAACTTGAAGGCATTACATCTTCATGGTGTAATTTATTAGATGGAGTAATGTCAGATACATTTCTATGGAAGTTAAATTTTTTATCAATAATTCACATAATGAGCATGATTATTTTTACCAACATATTACAAGGATTTGCTCTCCTTTCCCAAGAAAAAACTTACGTGAGCGAGTAAATTGTGATTTGCCTCTTTTGTTTTTGAAACCATACAGTTTTAAAGTACGAGGTTCTGAAAACACTGATACAATTTAGTCGTGACGAATATCCTCGGCGGTAGTTAATGTTACATGTGCCTTTGATTAAATCAACTACGATTTCCAAAGAAAGCATTGAGGTAGGGTTAGGAAGGAGTATTCTGTGTTTTTCCACTTGTATGTTAGGAGATAGATGTAAAATAACAATTTTCCAGGTTGCAGTTAATTGGTGCTAATTCTTTCGTTATCTTTGGTTTGCTTGGTCATTGTTCTTATCGTTCGCGTGTTTAGAAATGTCATTTGTAATAGGATTCATTTCTATGACCGTCAAGTACCGCATCCTAGCCGGGGGTTTTCCCCGGTTTTCCTTCGGGGAGAGGTCGATTTTATATACAAGTTCTCTAGGCTCTTGCCTAGGGATGGAAGTTATTGTAATAAATAATATCGAATTGAGAGTCATTTTAATAGTTCCGATTTATAAACAATATTTTCCGAATAATCTATAGTTTAATACGTACTTGTGAAATAACTTTTTTGGTTTTATTAAATACTAATTTGGTATTATATTATAATTCTGTTTATATTATAACACATAGCTAACTATTTTTATTGGTATTCTGTTTATATTATAACACGTAACTAACTATTTTTTCATTATTATCATAGGACTGTGCACACATTTCATATTACATCTGCCTCTATCTTAGGACAATTGACCGGAATTGATGGGATGGTCCCTTGCTTTCTTCTGGAGACAAAATGATGTTATTGTTCTCCACGTGGTCACACGCTGTTTTTGACTGCTTTTTTTGACAATAAATTTATTTATTTATTTATCTGTGGCGTCCTCTTTTAGCGATTTACGAGTACTATCCAAAAATGTAGATAACTGTTGAAATTTTCGATTCAAAAATGTGCGATAGTGAGTTTTATAATTAAGATAAGGAAAATTTTGAGGTAACAATTATCGTATTACACTTGATTTACTTTGTTACGTGCTTACTAAGTGGGTGAATGTGGATGTGGGTATCAGAGTAGAAAGAATAATACGTTCTTCAATTTTGTGATCGTTGTTAATATTTGTTGATTTCATTCAAGATATCTGATGAGAATAAAGCCATTTAATTTGCTGAAAGTCGTGTTTATAAAACTGAGAAGGGATAGTGACGAAAATCAAGACCCAAAGTCATTCAATCCAAGTGTCTTATTGTGTCAGTCCGAGACATCTTTCTTTGTGTCGGTAGCGATCCTGATAATACAATTATTGGAATAAATATTTGAAAATTCATATTTAGGCAACAAACGTTAGAAATACTTTCTTCGAAAGAATATCCGGAGTTCGAGGATATATTGTCTTATTAATAGACAAGGGTATCATTCTAGCATTCGCCAACACTCCGTGGAAACGCATAGAAAAATAATGAGAATCAGTATCGTATATCATTATGATAAACAATTTAAATGTAGTTATTTTTTAATATCTTTAAACACTATATAGTATTTGTCGTTCCACTGCCTCGACAGGAACTTTGCATGTATTCCGAGTCTTACAACTCCTACAGTTATGTGCAGTGTCTCGGTGGGCGTAAAAGACGAAAACATTCCGTGTGTCACGCACATCAGCTGTTGTGACGCCCGGGGAGACAGTCCTGTTTTCGCTACTCTGCGCTTGTCACTCTCTGTGCCTGGGTGCACTCACTTTCAGTTGACCTGATTTGCTACGTGTGGATTTAGATAATTTTTATTGTCACCTTACGAGTTGAGGGGGTGGCATTTCAATTATAATGACTTGCTGATCACATGTCCAAAATTACTTGACTGAATTTTTAATTTTCAAATTTCGAGAGGATTCGATGTGTAATTTGTTAATTTTTTCTACTATACCCAGCCAATGTAATAGCGTTCACGAACATGACTTAGAAATGCTGTAATCTGGCTACTTTTGTGTTACTTTTGTTATACATACGTTACTTACGCGATGTTTGATTATATTTCACACGTTATTTCTCCTACTGAAAATTGTAGTAGAGCATTGAAGTTCCATGGAACCTAACTTAGTAAAACGTATCAAAAATCAGGAACATTCACAAGGAATAGTTCGTGAACTCTGTATATAGTCGAGGAATGGGGTAAAAAAATGTTAAATACTGTGTGGAGGAACTAGCATATAACATTTCGTTTTCTGATTTTTCCCATTTCAAAATAAGTTTGTAGTCTATACGAACGTTGAAAGCATGCAATTCAATTTTTGTTAATTACACTGTCGTGCAAGGTACTGTAACTAACGTTAAACGCGTGCAAATGTAGTAGAACACTCCGTGGCTTACTTTGCCTTTTAAAACTACAATCGCTTGTAATAACGTCCAAGAGGCGAGTGTGAGCAAATTGGAATCTCCAACACAATCACGAAAGCAAGATGATGTTACTTCTTTTTTTTTCATTTTCATATGACCAGTACCAGCTTTTGTGAAATTAATATTGATCTAGTGTATTGATTCCATAATATATTCTCTTAAAAAGAAAATACATTTTTCGCCGTATGTTAGTTATAATGCAAGAGAAATCGTTTCTACAAGTAACGCTATGTTAACTCGCTCGTTTTTAATTGCGATATCTCGAACTTCCTTTCCATTATCTCATCCGTTGGTTTCCATCTTTTTGCTCAAAGCTCGCTATATCACGTATCACTCGTTATGAACCACTCCATTCTATTCCTCAGGTAATGTTTTCTGAGTGACAAACGTCAGTGTCTATCCTCAACATTTACCGTAAGGGCTCTAATGACCTTGACGTTGACGAGCTCTAAAGCCCCACAAAAAACAAAAAACATTTACCGTCCTAAGCAATGAATTTTGGCAATGTCAAGAACAGCACCTTAGATTGCACTATCACATTCGTTTATAGTCAAAATTTGTCGGTAGATAAATTAATAATACAAAAATTATTCAATAGTTCGTTAAATTTCCCGATATATCCATTTATATACCCTTAATTATAGATACCACAAAAATGGGAAAACTATTTCATTTCTTACAGACAAGGCAATATTAAACTCTAGTAATGTATTACAATTTTTTATATTGTTTTTTAATTATAAGTTTTATTGAACAATTTTTATTATATATTAAAGTAGTAATTCTTATAATACATTAAAATAATATTTTTTCTGTAACACCATTGTTAGTCACCGTTGTTTCGTTGTACATGGCGCAATACTTCATGTAAAAGGCCGTAATTAAATTTTACTAATGAAGCACGAAGAGTAAAGTAAAGCAACATCCACGACAATGAACGTGAGTGTGCAGTATTTCTGCTTGCAATCTTAGTGCAGTAATTGTACTGTCTCTCAAATAGTTGTTTCTTAGTTGGTGACGTTCTGGTCCACCTTGCCATCTGATGATTCGATTCATTTCGATTCGACTTGATTTCCTCCGTCGTTTGGATCCAACAAGTTCATCAAATTCGCGTTTTCTTTGGCGAAATTTATGGGGGATGACTACAATAATTTGAACATATTTTAAGATTAGCATAATTAATAAGAGAAATTGGTCGTTAATTTTCTGTGATGCATGTAAGTCAGAAGTGCAACATTCTTTTACTCGCGAAAAGTTTTCCACGAATGTTTTCCTGTGCTCTGACGATTTAGAAAAGGTTGGGAGCTCAACGGTAGTCGCGAAATGGTTAAGCTTACTTGCTAATTGGAGAAACTAATAGCGGAAAGCAACTGTTAGTTGTCTGTCGAGCAATCCATTATAGTGTCACGGAACGATGCAATGAAATTCGCCTTGAAATATAAGAGAGTAGTTCAACGTTGCACCAACCCACATAATTCGCGGCTGATGAAAATTGCTCTACTAAGAACTTCAACGTATTCTCCAGTATTAAAATATTCACTTCTCTTACAGATTAAAATACGACGTTAAAATAAACAATAAAAACATTTCTTTGTTTTCTAGAACTAATATATTTTTCACGACTGCAATTTCGTAACGATGGTTCATTTTCAAGTCGGACAAATTCATGAAAATACATTGTCGTTACAAGAGTCTTACAGAATGTAATTCGTACAAGAAACATTTCCGTAATGACGTGAATTTTGTTGTGTAATGTTCTTTGTTTGTTGTGTTTTAAGATTATAGTCATTTGATTAACAATTGTATATTTTTTCGTGTCTGTAACATTTTAGTACGAACCAATAAACAGACTGGTCTAACATACCAGTGGTGGTCAATTATCACTTACTTTTATTAAGCTAAAACGTTTAAATTGAAATAATTACGACTAATATTTTAATCACACTAACTTTTAATCATAATTTTAAAAGTAATTAAATGTTGCGATGAATTAAAAAAATACATGTGATTTATTGAAAACTAGTCAACAGTCATGGGAGTGATGATTCACATCTACTGATTAGCGGACAATTTTAATTGTTTTTCTGTTCTTGTACAAGACCGGAACTGATGAAAACAAAGAAGAAAATTACAGATTTTTTAAAAATTGTAAAACAGATGTAGTCGTAAAATGCCTTTTGATGGAAACATCACGAAAACAACTAATTGAAATAAATAAATGGTATTGGAACTAATCTTAACCATACTTTTACCTTCAATAACCTTTAAGAAGAGTCATTAACATTTCAAATAATTTCGTCGTTTACTTTCTCCGATTCCATGCCACAGACGTTGACGCAGTGCTATCCTTTAATTTACATATCCTGAGAAGAGAAAGTGTGCATAGCCTCATTTCTTTGTCGCGTTTCGAACGCGATTAAGGGGATATACTCGACTTATCTACGTCATTTTGAAAACGTGACATTTCACTTACTTTATAGACAGAAATATCATTGGCGCTCTGCACGTACGAGGAATGTCGATTTACTCGGACCCGCTGGCATTTCCTGACATTTATCTTCCGTCTCGCTTTGTGACATATTTCTAGTATGTGTCCGTGCTGCGGGTTAGATTCATTTGGGTATTCTCTATTCTGCATTGCAGTGTTTGTTGCAGTTTCTGTGTGTGGTGTCCTATCGATGGCAAGTCTTTCATGTCTTTTCAAAGTACTCATTTGAATGGAATGAACTTAAAATTCGTTTTCTCGTGTGTATTATTACGTATCTGCTTGTTTCTTTTCGAAATAATTTTCAATATCTTCCTTTTAGGGAAAAGGTTACTTCGGTGAATTTCTGCTCGTAAAAAATAATTTTTGAAGTAAATTTTGCTTCATCCATAAATTTTGCTTATCTTATCCATACATCTTCATTACTTATCATTCATTTGCACGTCAGGCATCAACATTCACGAGAAGATTTGTTAGTTTCATCTATGTAAAATGTTATTCATAAGATCTTGAGTCATAAATTGATTCTTAACTAATGATTTGAACCATCTACTTACGGTATTTACTTATTTTCTTTCATTAACTTCGGATGCCATTAATTATCCTTATACGATTAATTTTATGAATAAAAAAATATTTTACGAAATTATTTTTGAATACGTTATATTGTAATGTGTATTAGTTCCTTCATTATAATACATTAGTGAAACCTCAAATATCTGTGCTCATAAGGGTCAAGTTACCTCCTATTGTAAATCATTTTTCTGCTTTTACATTAATAGCTCCTAAGATAATTGTGTAAAATGAATTAAATGTTAATGTCCTCAATAGACAAAAAAATTGCGTGCTAGATGTTATCTGCGTAGTCAAGGAAGTGGTAGATATCCTAGCCAATGCAGAATCTTGTTTCATGGACTCCCCAATTTATTGTCCTCTCCTTATTTATTGTCCTTATGTTGACATCAATATTTCATATTCTTTCCTCCATATCACAAAATTGTTACATACTCGTAGCTATGGATATGAGGAGTGCCATTATAATATTCCCAAATACCTTTATCTCGACTGGTTTTTCTTTTATGCTTCCAATGGACTTCAATTTTGAATTTAAGGGCTCTAATGACCTTGACGAGCTCTAAAGCCCCAAGAAAAAAAATTTTTTTTTTTGAATTAACAGCACTTGAAATTTCAGCGACAAGAGAGAAACAACACACCAAATTCTTTTTTGTTTGACTTTTTATAATAGCTGGTTAATTTAGATGACCATTTTCATTGTAATCTTAGCATACTTTATCCTTAGAAAATGATTTAAACTCGTTTGTGGTTGCCACACATGAACAGGTTAAATGAGTGTCTCGTTTGCTTCCAGGAAATTTAAAAATAACATTCAAAGGAAGCTTTGTATCTCAAGTTTAAAGACAGAAACTGGCGCGTTAACTGTTTACATACCACGCTGCCTTTAGAGGCGTTGCTGCCATACACAGAAATGAAATTTATTTCATGTGTGTCAAATATTTTCATTGACATAACTGATATTCTTTAACTTATTTTGCTAAAGTTTGTTTAAGTATGCTAAAACGTAAAAAAGAAAACAATTCTTTCAGAGAATGAGGTTTGTCGCGTAGAAAATACTTTATTATTTTCTAAATGTGCATCATAGAAAAGGCTTTTTTACTACATTGAATTTTTAAAGTCAAACCAGTGAAAGATAAAATACGTTTTGTAGTGAGTCAGCTCGCAGGCATCATATCGTTGGTGTCGTGCGTGCACACAGGACAAATTTGGTGGAATGACTGTCTCAAGACTTATATTCTAGTGGTTTAAACTTAAACATTTTAAGATGTGTATTGCAAACAATTATCTGGTTTTACGACACACTATTTTATTTCTATACCAAAAACAATTTTATTTCCTGATAAAAAATATATTTTACAATGCAGTTTCTTTGTAATATACGATTTTTAAAGAAAGATCGTTAAAAACGACTTATATTTCTTGTTCAATATCACTAAAAGTTGTATTATCACTATTGTTATTTCTATTATTATTATTATGGCTTTAGAGCTCGCCAAGTAAAACTTTCTCCATTAAACATAAACCTAAACAATTTTATATTATTGCATGACCGCAGAACGTGCAGGCAAAATTTCAACGCATTCAGTCAAGAGGTACGAATAACAAATTGATTCGCAAGTTTTGTAGCAGGCATCTGAACAACTCATTAAAAATATTTAAAATACAGGTAGAAATAATCTATTTTCAAATACACATTATAATGGAAATTACGCTAATATTTTCCTCCAGCTTCAGAAATAATGATTCCCTGAGATTTAGATATGACGGGACCATGAAAAATACCTCATATCCTATTCTGAAAATATGTTTGAGAATTAGTATTTAAAGTGTATAAATTATGTTAACAAAGTATTTGATATTTCGAGAGTCATTTATCAAAGATGGAACGTCGTAGAGGATTCTCTAAGTCCATCGGCTGCAACACGTGTAGTGGAAGCTAAATCAGTCGCAAACAAGATCTAGATCGGAAGGTTCCTCGCTTCCTTTCGAAGAATAAAAAACGTTATTTCCTCTAAGAGGTTATAAGCTAGATTGACTATTTTGTTAACTACAACATTTAAATCTATTGAAAAATATATCCTTAATATGTCTTACCACGAACGAGTAATGTTAAACGAAAATGAACGTCTAATTATGTTGTTTATCCATTTTTGTAAAAGTTGTGATTATTCGACGAAAATATGGTTCAGACCGGTAAAAGCGGATGCCAATTTTTTTTACCAAGTCCACGTTTGTACTTTGGTTTAATTTTATTTATCATTATATTAAAATAATTATATACAAATCGTCTTAGGAATGCGATTTGTTTGTGAAATGTATTTGATAAAAAGAAGTTACGAAATCAAATTTCTTTTATTTTTCTGTGTTGCTAGAAATCCGCGGGGAATATTTTTTGTTTTGGTTTGTTTTCTTGCCTGGAAGACATCACCTTCGATACCTTTCCTCGAACAAAGTCGCGTTGCATTAACTAACGCTGCTACAGAACGCGTCGACAGCTCATCCATTCCCCAAAGCGACCAATTGTGCCACTTGTTAGCACTAGGTCGCCTCGAAACCTTCCTTCCATTTAGCCACACTTGCTCGTATGTGGGCGCTTCGAATGCGGTGGGAAAGAGAGTGATTGCATATTACGAGTCATAGTTCGTTTCCAATTATTTATTTTGAACGAGACTTCTTTCTACAGGTTCCCTGGCATATTCAGGCCACTGCTAAGGGTGATATGAACAGAATGCTAATGTTGATTTCGAATTCTTTCCTGAAGCCGTGTGGAAATTAATTGTATGAGTCCTCTACCATTCTCAAATAGTATTTTATTTTATTTTTCAAAATTCATATAAAATTGATTACTTACGATACTTCTGGGGTAATTTATATTACACGCGTGAAAATACGATCTTTTAGGAGGAATAGTGAGGAAATATTCCCAGCTTATATTACCTGAGAACGGACGAGAGAATGTCTTCACTGTTTTCCCCAATTTATTATGGATCCAAGATCCACGTTAAAATGTATGAATGGATCACCTCGTATAAATCATTGTCATTACTAGGTTACATACTTATTGGAAGGGATCTAATGACCTTGGCGTTGACGAGCCCTAAAACCCCACAAAAAGAAGTTACATACTTATACATAAATAATTATACATAAATGCATTGTATATAATTATTGCTTTGTTAGTGTTCTTTTCTTCCCGTGGTCTGTAGTACATCGTTGGAAAAGTTCAAACTTCTGTTTTTATTAACGTATTAGGTTTTGCAACATTCAAAGAATCAGTTTTTATGCGTAGATAAAATGTGCTCATTCGTTGCCATAGATATCACATTCCCACTTAATTTGAATTCGTCACATACACATTCATCTCCACTTAATTTTCCAATCTTCGTTAAACAAGAACCGAAATCTTCACGACTTGTTAGAAATTCTTTACATAATGGATTCATATTTACTCATTTCTTGTTTTTGTATTCGAAATTAACGTCTTTGATGTATTTATAAGTTTGCCTTCCATCGTGACTATAGGTCCTTCTTATTTGCCGCAGCTAAATGAGTTCGTCAGTTAACTTCTCTTTTGCGTTCTTGCAATCCTTTCGTGTTATCGTCTCATTTATGTTTCTGTTTCTTCCTTAATTAAAAAAAATTGTTTGTATTATTTTTCTGTAAGAATTATTTTAAATTACATAAAAAATATTTCTTCTAAAATAGTTAACCTTTATTAAAACTATATTTTTCGACTCGCAATTCATTAAAAACTTTTCATAACTATATGACGCAAGTATACCAAAGTAACAATTTTCTATTAACGCTCTCAATAACACGCCTTAAATGTCCCTTATGTTTCTGATTGTAACTATTTCTCTTTTCTTCGTTGTTACTTTCTGGAGTTAAAAGTTCCGAAGTATATTTATATTTCTGGAAACCCTAATGCCTTTTATTTTCAAACAAAGCTTATCAATTATTGACAAACTTATCACGAACCGATTCCTCGTTTCAAGTTTGTTTCATTTATCAACGGTCTACGTGCTCGCTTGTGTACACGAGTCAATGTACTAGTTCATCCGGTTTTATCCTTCTTCGACGCATCTCGAACTTTAAACCTTTTTTATCGTATCCTGCACTTCTTTAACGTTGGCTAAACTGGAGTTCGTTCTTAATATGTTTTCTTTCTTATGTCATCGGCAATACCTTATTTATTTATTTTATGCCTTTTGGCGAGGTTTAGCCATGCCTGCTCTTCCACCTAACCGTTGGACTTGGGTAAGGGAATTGGGAAGGAGAAATGTTGGGTTGCCAGGAAACTTCAGTATTTCGCGTCGTATGAAATAACTTCTATAAGCTGCATTACCACATTGATGGGTGGTCTCTTAAAATTGTAAAAACATTGTAGATGTGCCCAGCAGAGTGAGAATACAACTACAGAAAACTTGAATGAAGTTGATAGAAGAATGGAACATCCGCTCCTGAGAGTGTATCATTTAATTTTCATGCATAATAAATAATTTCTTTTTATCAAATTTGTTATGCTTTATTTAAACAAATATGATCGAAATGTTTGTCAAAGTGAATAAATATTTTTATGACTATAATTTAGTATACCATAGAAGTTTTTTAAAATATGAGAAAATGTATGGTTTTGCACCACTAGTTTTCTTAACCCTTTTTACTTTCCAATTATACAGAATGTATAAGGAAAGTATTGTAATCGGTCGAAAAAAAATTCGAGATCTCTTCGGATCTTTACGAATTGCCTCCAGAAGAGTATACTTTCAAACTTTGAAGATGATGTCCAAGGTGTGTATGAATGTTAAGAATTTTGATCCCACAATAACTCAGGAACAAATTAATGCATCGAAACACAATTTGAGATTTGACTTTGAATGCATTGGGAATAGAAGCCTATTTCTAGACAGCTCATACCGACTTCATTTACACACCACCCTCCACTTCCAGTTCTTAAAATTAAAAAAATTGAAAATGTGAATATAAGCATTTTGATTGTTCAGTTAATTTTTGTTGTAAGTACGCAAGTTAATGACAGTATGTCCAAGTGCTTCGTTCAGGAATCGATGCATGTTGCTAAAGCGAAGAAGAAGTAGGAGGGGGGGAGGCGAATACCGCCACTTCATTGCACAACACGGCCAATTGTCTCCCTCGCTAGTATCTCTTACCGGGCAACTGCAAAGTCCACTGCCGTCGTAGTTTCGCGGATATGAAGTTGAGCGAATGAAACTTGTAACTGGATCCACCGCAGTTCGACCTCAGTGCTTCAATGCGCCGCCTGCGTTGGCCGTCATTGCCTTGACGACATCTCTCCATTTCTACACTCCACTGCTTCCCAACCAACCATTTCGAGAGCGAACGGCGCTGCGGACTATTTAGGGTCAAATACGATTTACTAGGCACGCTTGAAAACGTACAACGTAATAAGTTATTTTATTTGTACAAATTTTAGGAAATTTTTATTTTTTTATATTTATTTACTGGAACACTCTAAATCCCTGTTCCTTGATGATATTACCAGGGATTCTTGGACATCGTCTTCTTTTTTTTTTTTTCAATTCCTTCCTTTTTTGTCTTATTTTATTTACATGAACCACTATTATCCATATTTTATAGAATTTCGAAATAGCGTATGTTAATAATGAACACTCCATCTTCGTCTGCGTAGTGAAATATGAGTAAATAATTAACGACCTTTTTTAGCAGACAATATTTTTTTAATTCAGTGGAAAAGTAACATCACTGAGTAAAAACAACACTGTAAAAAAATTAAAAATTCACATTTTGTTTATTATTTACTCATTTTCCTAATCATGTTACATATCTTTCGAAATCTTCATACCTATCCTTTGACGCAATCCATCTTTGTCTGTCACGGAAATTTGTAAGTCCGCGATGCTTCATCCTTTTCACATATTCACATTGTTCATGTCCATAAATATCACAATCAATCAAAATGTGATCCGGGGATTCGATTCTCTTACCACAGACTCACTCATCATCTTCCCTCTTGCCCATTCATTTCAAATACTCATTGAAGTTACTATGACCTGTGATAAATCCTATGACATACGTATTTGGTGTAAACCATCTCTGTTATTATAGGCAAACTCAACACATTTAATATACTGGTATTAAATTCTATCTTCTTTCGCTCTTTCCATCTTACTGGCCAACATTGATAAAGTGTTCTTGTTATTTTAGTTTTCCTTCCTCTGTCGTTCCTACTGAATTTCATACCATCTATCTCTATAATTTCACCTTTCCGTATTCTATAGCGTAGGTTTCTTATTTGTACCACTATAGGGTCCTGTAACATCTGCATCAATTTACTAATATTAACATTTTTTTAAAAAGAAAGTACAAAATAAAATGAGTTTTAAAAGAAATTAAAGTTAATTCACTATAGATTCCTGCCACTTTTGATACCTCTTTAAGTTTAGAATGTTTTTTGAAGTACTATTTTTGAAAATGGGACAGGTTCCATTGGGATGAATAGTTTTGTAAATTTTTTTTTTTTTAATAATTTTTTACGCTTTTCACATGGAATCAAAATTTTGGTAACAGACGAATATACAGTCCTCAACTGTTTTCGAGATGATTCCAATGAACCCTCAATCAACTAAGACGATGACAAGTGTCTCAAAATTTGTCAGTGAGCGACACTATTTTTATGCGATAGGATATTATGAAATATAAATTGTGAAGACTAATAAACGTTTATGAGAAAGTAAAATATGCATTTCTAATTTTAAATTTTACTGACATTTTTCAACCATTGCTAACTTGTGGTAATATACTATGTATCCTTGTTAATTCCCTCGATTTTTTAATGTTAGGTAAATGGTTTTAAGTCAACTAGGCGAAGTCACACCAACAACAATTTCTAAACTGCTGTTTCTGACCCATCCGTATGTTTTCGGTCTCTTTGGTCATTAGTTTGTAGTACATTAATCTTACAGGCTCTCGATCATTTGCTGTGATGGGAATTAGTTTTCGGTTGCGGCCATTGTAATTTAATATTTGTAATATCGACTAATTTGATATTGTTTAAATACCGTGCTTAACGTAAGGAAAAATATTACATTACCATGAAACATGGTCGATATTCCCTCTCGAGTATCCGGATGATACGAATCTAAAGAGCAATAGCACATTTTAATAAAAATCGTTCTTCCGGTGATCCTTGAGGACAATGCAACATTGAAGTGTGCTCGTCTTAAAAGGAACCATTTCGACATTCACTCTCGTCGACAATTTCCCATGCTTTACTCTTCCTCTCTCTCTCCCCTCGTGAGTGGGTCGTCGTCACGCTCCACGTCGGCGTGGCATTGAAAGGCAAGCTACTGTAACTGCACACAGCTGGGATAGAGACCTGAATCGAGACAGAACCGTCAACCGTGTCCACAACTTAAGAGCACATAATTCCTCATTACAGCTGCTGTATTTACTACACATCAATTCTCATAGCACCTTCTGCGCCAGATGTCACTCGATGCTAACCTCTTATTGGTGGAGTAAGGGTACGATTGTGCTGGAGCGACGATCAGCGATACGAACAAAGAGATGAGTGAAGCGGAGAAGCGAGCGGCGCGACTCCGTTTATGTCGGAACGACGATAGGAGTCGTCATCGACATTTCGTCTACGCATGCGCGGATGCTCAAAACCTCTCACCGTGCGTTCAACTGATCGTTCAACATAACCTCACCAAATGTACTTGTCGAATTAATTTCCATAGCCACATCGTCTGTTGTGGTTTTAAACATTTGTGCCCCGCAACGCCACTCTTCGGTGGACGAAACTTGTATCAATTGCTCAAAATCCATCGCAGAACAATGTAATACAATCTCGAAGTCGCAACAGCAATGGCCTCCCTAGTTTTGATAAGAGCGAAGAAAACGTACTAAAGGGTTTCCGTTGCTTCTTTCTTTGGTCGCAGAGCTGATATAAACGTCCTCATTTGTCATCACGTGAAGGTAAGATCGCGTTTCTCTTCTCTTTCCTCTTATGACTGATCTTTGCTCGAACATAATCGTAACCTAAGGAGAAAGGAAGGGAGACACGTCATAATCATGTGATCAACTACAATTGACTGAAACCACTCGGAACAACTGCGCGTAGAATTTTCCGGATATATACTCGAAGTCATGTTTCTTTACTTCGAGAAAATTTAATTGAAGAAAAGAAAAACGAACGGAAACGCACTGTGATTATTAGCTTATTTTGTATTAGTTTCAGTAAATTACTTTGTTGTCCTCGACGTGGTCTTAGGCAGTTTGTTACAGTTCTCTTGATAATAAAATATTAATTTATTTATTTATTTTTTGTCACAGCTTATACTCAATGTGGCCAACAAGTTTACTTCGCCGTCGTCCATAAGGGTAATAATATTTGTACCTCGCGGTATGTTGGCAGGACTTTCGAATTTCTGAAAACTTAAATCCATCGTCAACCTCGGACATGGATTCAATTTGATTGCTCTTGTGACGCTATTCTGTTCTTTGTGATCGTGAGTGTAGAACGAATATTACCTTGTGTCTTAGTTATCAAATAATAAATACATTGTAAAAAAAGCAGTACAAACCGAATATGACCACGTGGAGAACAATAAACTAATTTACTCTCTGGAAGCAAGCAAGGGGCCATCCCATCAATTCCGATCAAAGGCGCTGAGGCAGAGGCAGATTCAAAAATTTCAGCAAAAATTCCTAGATAAGATAAAAAGTAAGCTGCGAGTTATAATACTAATAGAAACGCAAAAAATTTACATGTACAAATTATTATTGAACTGTAGATTATTCTGAGAACAGTGTTTAAAAATCATAAGAATTGAAATAACACTAAATTCAAGATTTATTATTACAATATACACGTCCCTAGACAAAGCCTAGAGAACCTGTATAAGAAATCCGTCTCTACCCGAAGGAAAACCGGAGAGCAACCCGGGCCAGAATGGGGCTACAGAATTAATGTACACAACCGTGCCAAAGTTGAGTACACATAAAACTAAATTGAAATGAGCGTCAAGACAACACAATCATGCAAGAAAATAGTTTTCAAATTCTCATAAGTTATTTTAAAAGTTCTACAGCAATGGCGTGATAAAGTACAAGACGGATTTAACTTTTATGAAAATCAATAAATTCTTTTACAGTGTAGAAGCACTGGTGTAGGAGGTAGTTTTTAACCGCGGATTTGAAGAGATTCAATTTCATAATATCTTTTATATTTTTGGGCAGGGAATTATATAGGACACTACCCGAATAATATGGTCCTTTTTGGCAAAGCGCGGTTGACACTCTCGGGCCATGA
Source organism: Laupala kohalensis (assembly GCA_002313205.1). Taxonomy (NCBI): domain Eukaryota; kingdom Metazoa; phylum Arthropoda; class Insecta; order Orthoptera; family Trigonidiidae; genus Laupala; species Laupala kohalensis. The sequence goes on along the minus strand of NNCF01128506.1, from coordinate 511,599 downwards.
ATATTATTCATATTGCGAGTATCGTGTTCGTGAACAAAACTGTTTTGTATGAAACAAGGGTATTGCTTCAGTAATTCGGTCTTAAAAAACACGACAGTTTCATAAGTATNAACACGACTGTTTCATAAATATAAATACAGGGAAGTGTTAACATATTTAACAACTTGAATAAAGGTTTACAAAAGATTCGGGGGTGAGATTTACAAATTATCCGAACGATCCTCTTTTGAATTCTGATAGTTTGAATACTCTGACTGGAATTGCCCCAGAAGGTAATGCTGTAACGTAAATGGAAGTAAACGTTTGCAAAACATACGCAACGGGAAATATGTGGACTAACAATATTAACTAAGAGTTGTAATGCGTAACACAATTTACTAAATTTGGAATTAAGATTTTCAACGTGACAATTTCATTTGAGATTATCTTGAATATGGAGACCTAAGAATTTTGTATTCGTAACAGTTTTTAATAGCGTTCTGTTTAAAGAAAGAGAAACCTGGGGTAAAGATTTTATGATACTGTTGTGAAATGACAGACACTATTTTGTCAGTGTTTAAAATGAGATGATTTGCATGGAACCAAGTGGAAAGGTTAGACAAAACTTTTTGAGCGTTGGCGTGTTTACATAGTAAATTAGTGTCATCAGCAGCAAAAAGAACCATTTTGCAATCTGATGTGGATGATGACATGTTCACATACAATAAAAAGAGTATAGGGCCGAGAATTGAACCTTTAGGTACTCCGCAAGTAAGTGCCTTTGTTTCTGCAAATAAGTGGCTTTGTTTCTGAAAGACAACTCTGAAGTATTGTATTTATAGGATAGGANTATAGGATATTTCGACCTGTTGATATCTATCTTTTAAATAAGAAGTTAGCCATTGATGTGGAAGTCCACGAATGCCTAAAGAATGCAATTTGGAAAGGAGAATTCTGTGTCCAATGACATTAATGCTTTGGATAGGTCAAGAAAAACACTCTGAAGCTTTCCTCCACGGTCAAGAGTTGTGGTAACATTGTTTAAGAAAGAAAATATGGCGCTTGTAGTGGAAAAGGATTTCCTAAAACCGTGTTGATTGTCAGAGAGAACGTTATTTTTTGATAAAAAAATCTATAAGACGCTTATAGAGCAATTTTTCTAGGATTTTTGAGAAAGTGTGTAGAAGAGATATTTGTCGGTAATTTCCAATATGAAGTTTGTTTCCTTTCTTGTGTAAAGGTTTTTACTTTAGCTCTCTTAAATATGTTAGGAAACACCCCTTCTGATAAAGAACTATTAAAAATATTTAGGAGTGGATTTAATATAGCGTGGGACGAAAATTTAACAATAAACTCGGGTATATTATCATCTATGCCTGTTGAAAATTTGTTTGTAATGTGCTGATGATGCTCATGACTTCAATGGCGTTAGTTTCAGAAGTAAACATAGAATTGGGTATGTGGGTAGATATAATTGGAAGACATTGATCTGGATATATTCAGATCGTTATTTTACCTACTTCTGAAAAGTAAGAATTAAACAAATTTGCGATGTCCTGAAGATTTGAAACGATTTTGCTATCGTTTAGTAGAGAAATATTTTCTTCGCGATTTTCAGAAGTTGACGTGTAATTTTTAACAATATTCCACATTGCTTTCATCCGGTTGTTCGATTTTAGTATATACCTGTCGTTTTCCATTACTTTAGCTGCATAGACTACTTTTCGAAGAATAGTCTTATATTTACGAAAATAATCATGGAATTTGGGTGGTTGGTTATACAGTTTTGAAAGATAATATTAACGGCGTTTGTTTTTTGAAGAAATTCTTACCCCTTGGGTGATCCATCTATTGTATTTCTTTGTGTTAATTAACTTGCGTTTTATGGGAAAGCTAGAGTTGTAATGATTTAGGAATATTGAAATAAATACATTGAATTTGTCGTCGGTGTTTTGGCAATTGTAAACATCTCTCCATGTTTCATCAAGCAAATAATTTATAAATATGGATTGTTTTGTGTCATTAAACTCTCTAAAAAACTTGTAAAGAATTTTAAGTGGTGTTAGTTTATTATTAATAGTCAATACTTGAGCAATGTGATCGCTGTATTCGACGATAAACACTTCAGAGAGCTACGAGATTCCACTGTTGACGATAATTTAATCTAGCAATGTTTGAGATGAACCGGAGATGCGAGTGGAGTCGTTTATCGTAGTAATAAGGTTGAAGGAGTCGATAAGATTCTTGAATCGATTAATTGGTGAATGTGCAGAGTCGGATGTACTCAGGAAATCGATGTTGAAATCACCACATATAACGATTGATTTAGTAGATTTATGTGTAATATGTTTTAAAACAATTTCGAAGTTCTGAATAAATATGTCATGATCTGATTGAGGAGGTCTATAAATACACAAAACAACATTACCGGTGTCGGTCAGATTAACTGTAGAAAATTCGAACACACTATCTACGCAGAAGTTCTCGTAGCCTGGCAGTGGAGAAGATAAAATGTCATTACGAACGTAGATACACGTACCTCCGCGGGTATTATTTCATTCTGCCGATAGTAGGAACTTTCTAAATAATAATTAGAAATAGCAGTATCGTTGATGATGTTAGTTGAAAGCCAATGTTCTGTGAAGTTTGTTGTATTACCTTACCTTGTATTTCTTTACAGAAAATAGTTGGTTTTGTGACTAATATAATATTTTTTGGGCAAAACGTGAATTTGAAGAAGTTGGCAATTCGTGTTAGGCAGCCATATTACATAGTTATCGGCAAAGTTACATGACTTGGAGTATATGAGAAACTCCCGTGGCCGCTCTCTCTCAATTAAGGTCTCTAAGCTGGGTCTGCTGCTACTGCCGCCGATTCATTGCCGCGGTGCTGACCCGAGCGCTGTGTGCGACGCTATCGGCGCCACAAGTGCACCAGGAGGAACAAGGTCATTCGCTGGCATTTGTCTTCTCTCCATATGTTTATAATGTTGTGATGAATAAGTCGGATGTTACAGTCAAACAACTCGCGTCAAGATAACGCGGAACCAGCTGGATCAAGAATACGCGGTTTTGAGTCGACGTAAAATATTTTCTTAACGCTATATTGTCTACTCGATTCCACCGAAACAAAAATTAACATACTTTCTCTCATAACTTTAAATATCGTGGGTATGGGTGTCTTAAGAATGAATTCAACATAGATAGTATAAATCCCATACTGAAAATGGAGATTTCTTTGGTCATTGTTGCTAGGCCACATTTTATCTACGAGCAACCTACGAATGTTTGGTTCAGCACTTGTCAGAAATATCTCATTGTTTTCGAGGTAAATATTCAACAATTGAATGATGTAAAATCATACTATATCGCGCTTTGGTTAAATGATCATATTTGTTTCAAACTAGATCATATAACATGAAAGGATACGACCTAAACTAAATGCATTGGATTAGTTTAGATTTAATGCCAATGTGTTCTGGTTGATGTAGTACAAAGTGATAAGTAGCCATGACCTCTTAATATGGCTACCCCTTCGAGGAATTTTATTTTTCTATTCAGATGTTTCTTTTATGATCGTACATTGAACGCGAAACTACAAAACCCTCATTTCATTGTATTTTTGCTAAATTAATCTTAATATTGTTCGCGATCTTTATTTTGGCACCCAAAAACGACAATTAATATAATCATTAATTGGATATAAAGTAAACTCTTTTAAATAAATGACACAGTAAACACTACTTTGTATAAGTATACAAAACGTTAGTAGAAATATTAAGATTCATGCAATTTATAGAAATTGTGCAATTCGATCTTCTGTGTGATGATTCAATGTATATTATTTATTATTAATCCTAAGCTGCAAACATAAATATATGAAGTGAATTCATAATTAGATGTTGATATCAAATTTCATGAAAAAAGAATATTTCATTTACGAAACAATCGACAATATTTAAGCTTTGTTATAGACGAATTAAACAATAATAGAAAAGAATATATTAGCCTATCTTTATCATAAGTATATTTTCCTTTCTAACAGTTAGGTTTTGTTAGCTTTGTTCTGCAAGTAACGAAACACAGTAGTTTTACACGGATGCTCGGGGGTGGAAGTAACGTCTTTGAGGAATGTGTGGCAGGACCTTAAGTACAGCAAATCTCTCCTAATGGAAGGGTTATTTAGCAGCTGTTTCGCTCAAGTAAGGCAAATAGCATCTTCCTCTATATGGTCGCTCTTCTTGTACCGTAACGACACATTCTGGTCCGGCTCATCTTAAAAAAAACATAGGCGAAGGAACCCCGGAAAATTTTGAATCATTTTAAATATTCGCCGAATACGGGATAATGGTACTTCTGTGTCATTTGGTAGAAGTAATGTTGGCGGTAAATAATTTATCCAAGATGCCATTATTGCCAATTCTGACAGGACACGGAGAACATAAAAATGAATTGATGCAAAATGTGGAGTACAAAATGAATTATAAGATCGTTTACATCCTATTAGACTTTTGTAGAATGACTTCGAAAAACGAAAGTTATTTCCAGAATTGATGAAAAAATGGGATATAAGTTTTTAAGAAATATAAGGTAACGATCTCACCGCCTACTATAGGACGGGATAATGTCAAGAAGTTACCTTTTAGAAACAAGATATAGTGAAAAAAGAATCCACTTAGTTCAAGAGTATGCGGCGCCCATACTATGTATTAAAACTAACATAACTAAAAATAGAAATACAAGGTATAATAATAGGAACAAAATTAAGTTTAAGTATAAAAGAAACAAGTAATGGAACTTAAGTACATGTCATAAACACATAATGAGCACAATCCTCATAATATCGAGACATTGAGACGGTTATACTGAAAGAAATTAATTAATAATAAATCATTCTTTATTTTGAATTGTGTGAAATGCACTGGCTCAGAAAATAACCGGCCATTACAAACTGTCGGAAGATTTATTTATATAATATGATCACCGAGGCACAATTGTACTGAATTAGATTTTTTTGGTTGTGGGAGGAATTCGTTGCTTCGTTTTCGCCTTTCTAGTCATCTGTTAAGTTGCAGTTGTGTTTCTAAGAATTTTCTTTGTATTAACCACTTATTATTTGTCGATTAAATTTAAAATATTTTTTCTAGTTGTAAAGGTATCAATGATATATCGAAAGAGTATCACCATCGTTAGCTTTTTGATGTATAGTGTAAAGTAACCGAGTACACGCGACTCAACTCTCATGATTGATTGTTTGTAGACGTTAATTTGCGGCTATGAACTCGGTCTTGCGTAGCCTATTTATATTTTTTATGGATATAAACATAAACCCGGTATTCGGAATAATATTTCTTTACTTTAAGTTTTCCCTGTTCTTACAAGTTGTTTTGTCTGTTTCCTTTTTTATCGAGTTTCATCTCTGTAAGTAAACGGTAAAGTCTTCACTGATGAACGCTCAACTAAAAGTGTAAAAGCTTAAGACGTTGAGCTATTCATTGACGTCCATTATATAATCTAATTAAATAAATAATTAATAACTTATATTTTATGGACGAATAATATTGTCACCTGACGACAACTTTAATCCAAGTCGAAACGACGTGAGTTCTTCACAGAAATAAATATTTTTCGTCCATAGAAGATTGTAAGTTATTAATTATTTATTTAACTAAGCTATTTATATTAATAACAATTTATAATTCTATTATAAAATTACCTATCCTATGGCGGGAGGAGAACGCAAAGCTGTTGAGTATTGGCAGAAATTAATCGTTATCATGATGTCTTGAAATCATGTTTATTCGTGTAATGCCTTCAAAGTCAAGTTTATGGAAACGCAAATTTTTTGGAGAAGAGGGGAGGATATTAATGTTAAGAACATGTAGGTGTACGAAGGAATCCAATGTCTTGTGTGGTTTGCGAGAAAATTCAAAACATATTTATTTCACGGAACTTTTTCAACTATTTTCACTATCTTAAGGTAATATTTAAAAAAAACGCAGAAATGAGCTTCTGGATTTCAAAAGGAATAATGAACGCAAGCAAAAATAACAAGTTTTGTTAACAAGATACGCTGAAAGAGACTAAATTTATTCTGTTCCTTTCAACATTTTTAAATTGAAATTTAAAATATTCCCTTAACTTAGTACGTGCTTATATCGTTTTAAAAATGTATCTATGATGTCATTAATTATTCACAGCACAACATCCAGCAAAAACTAAAGTAAGCATAAATAAAAAAAGTTGTGATGGCTGTTAATAATATAATTTAAACCTGCGATAGATACTCATTTCCTGAGTTTAATTTAGGACTCTAAACCCAGCAAGAAGAATCGTTATTATTAAACAACTATCATTTGTGTCACTACAATGTGGAAGAAAAAATAGTTATTTAATAAATTATTGTTCCACATGTGAAGGTGGGTTATTCCATCTATAGTTCCATACAAAAAAAGAAAAATATTTGATTAATTTTGCAATCCTTGCTCTATATTTGAAGATGGTCACTAGTCGTTTTATAAGCCAATGCCAGGTGCGGATACAACGGGGAGGTCATGGGAGTCATGATCCCCTCCCCTAAAAAAATCCCATACACTTTTAGTCGCGGAAAAGCGTTCGAGATTTTCAAAAATGCATTTGAGCAATTTTTAATCAGTAATAAACACTACAGTTTATTTGTACAAACGATTGATAATCTTTAATTATAATAAAAGTTTTGTATTTATCACTTTCCCTTGCCCCACGAAAAATTAAAATGATCACGATATTCTTCTGAATCAACAGTTAGATGACTCAAACTTACAATTTTCAATTTTTTTTTCGAGGTTGGTGTGTTTTTCTGGAATGTCCCATGCCNGCTGTCTCTTATACACATCTAGATGTGTATAAGAGACAGGGCCTATGCATTGCAATTACGTTTCAGTTTTGCAGGTAAGTGGTGATCATTTGAGATAAAATTCCTTTTTCAACATTTTATAGATTACGAGCCACAAGAATACGACATTCCTGCTTGTTCATTGGCTCTGGTCAATTGCTTTACGCTTCTTTATCTAGACTTTCTGGTATCGACGCGAAAGGAACGCGTTTTAGATATGCATTATCGAGACATAAATTTTTGCTTGGTAGAGTATTTCATACGTACGTGATTATAAATGGTACCAATAATGATTTAATTCATGCAAAGGAACCTAAGAATCTTTTTTGCACACTACTTGTTTTAGTAGTCGCTCCTGCTGTAAAGCGTTTACGATGACAAGTGTTTTTTCAAATGACTCAAACACTTTAAATTTTGTGATGAACAAGTTTTTCTTTCTTTTACTCTAAACGATTTATATTGGACAGAAGGGTTTATCTTTTCTGTTGCTTAATGCGACAAGCTTGTATTGCGTATCCTCAGTCTTTCGACACCAATTTTTTGTACTCTTACGTATTTGACTTTGAAGATATTCTTCCTTTCAATTTGTTTTAGAATTATGTAACCATTTCTTTGTATTATTTGTTCATTTCTTCTAATTCATCTTGTCTGTGGCGAAAACGTAAACTATTTTTTTTATTATGAATTTGCATTTCGACTGTAGATGAAGTCACCGTTTCTTCACTCAGTATTTCTGTTTTATATATTTCGATTGTACATTGGTGATTTTTTGTAGATGACTTTCCTTCATTTCCTTGATGACTATTGCTTCTTTATCAAAATGTGCACCTTGTGATCGTTACCTTGTCCCTCGTCGAGTGCAACGACCTGTGGAGAAGTCCCTTCCATCTTCAGGGGAGTCAGATTTCAAGACATAATAAGTATTCAGAAGAAAACTGGTGCTTGTTGGATTTTGGGATATGATTTTGGCAATGCGTATTCGCTCATTCTACTTCAATTAATTTCTTGACGAATTACACATAAAGTAACAGTTCACCTTCAATAACGTATTGCATTGGTTTGTTGTTATAAACACTATAGAATTACGTGACATAGGGACTGCAACAAAAATCAACTATGCGAATTTTGCTTCTGTAAACTCAAAAAATCGTGCATAAAATTGTTGTGGAGTTGAATATCTGCCTACATAAAAAATTAATTACTCTTTTCTCTTACGTCGACGTTGCACCATAAAAAAGAGTATAAGGCTCGTAAGTACGGTAGGTTTAAATAGCATTGATCAAAGGTAAAAAACGCGGTAGTTAAAAAACTGAAGAGATTTCTTGTGCCACTAACTACATGTACTCTGCAAAGGGACAATCCAATTGCCTCCTGTCTGACAATCCAAGTTTGACCTTCTTTATCAAATTAATTAGCAGAAACGTTGAGATATTTATATTCCATTTCTGTTTAAGTCATGTAATCGACCGGAAATTGCATTATCAGATTTTGATGAGTTTCAACATTTCCTAGTCCGAAATTACAATTTTTCGAATTATTGGTTTTTGATTATCTCTGTAAACATTGAACTCTTAACTATCCAAAATCTGCATTCACATTCTAGGTATTTTTTGTCATATTTATTTTTGAAATGAATAGTTTCCGCGACAAAAGCATTTTTTGACTGTAATTACCTCAACAGTTGTTCAACCTCAAGCAATTGATATTTCATTTTCCGTTCTTACAGGTTGATTTTTCAGAATTATTATTTCGTATTATGATTTTTTTCTGTTTTGTTTTAGTGACCATCCTTAATATATAAAGGTGCGAGAAAGATCTCTCCCGAAGGTCAAATATGAGTCATATCCATAATCTGAGATTCATTGTGGTAACTTGTTTACCGCTCTCGCAACCCAATGCTTCAGTGACGACGGCAGACATCTTGAGCGTCCCTGGTCTAGATCTTGACTACTGAGAGCTCTGTGAAGCGTAATGAGAGGCCAGCCGTCTGCGAAACCAGGGCGTTCTGCCAGCTCTTGTCTCTCCTTGAATCGTAGGCGAACGCAATGCGATTGTAAAGTGATTTTGTGTAGAGAAAGCATAGAGCGTGCTTCGTTGACTGCCTCCTTTCCGCAGAAAACATCGACGCTGATTAGGGAAGAAGTGTAAGGAGAGATGGAATTGGGTTCTGGCGCTTCTAGTAGGTTCCACTACGTCTGGAATGAGGCAATATTGCCTAATCCAAATAATTATACTCACCTCTTCCCTCATACACCCTCATCAAACTGTGCCGCAGAGACGGAGGAGTCATTTTGCCCCGGGCCTCAAGCAATTAAAGATAGATAAATAACATTTTGTAATATGAAATAAATTAAAAAGTTGTCACCGAAAAAAATAACTGATTTGTCATTAGGGAAAGGGGCCTTTCCATCGACAAGGTATTGTTGGTAGTTCATTGTCGGTCTGTAATAGATAATAAATTGTTGCTGTGTACTATTTAGATAGCTATTCACTATTTATTTACTATTTAGTCCAACCGGCCAGCGAAACTATTTTCATAGCCCGCGAGCTATACTTCATTTTACATCAAATTTTTCGTCCAACGTTTAATAGCACAACTTTTATCGCATTACAAATAAATACATATGACCCATTACTTTTATTCGTCGGGTCACATTTTGCCAAACCTCATCCCGTGAAGGCACGATGGATCGAAAGGGCACAGAAAATGGCCCGCGGGCTAGGACAGTTTTGATTTAGACCTACCGATTAAGGGGTGTGAGTGGATAATTGTGAGAAGGGGGAATGCCCGAAACTCATTATTTGCCACAAACCCCCGAAATCCTCTCGAAGGTCGTAGCCTTTAAGTTTAATAAATTATTACTTATATCGAATTGTAACAATTGAAGTAGTTTCTATTATTTTCGTGATTTTATTATTACGGATGGATTAAGTGGTACATGGGTAAATATATTAGTATTAGGGAGACGGAAAGTTGCCTATGATTTGTCTAGTGGGGCATCTTCACTGCTTAGTACGAAAAGTCTGACTCATCGTACTGCTATTGATTCTCTTCACTGTAGAAGACATTTCGTGTGTACGTGGATGGAGGGAGTAGCGTAGCGTATCATGGGGCAGGTCAAACACGGAATGTTTTTCTCTTTATCATCGGAGTACATAGTAACTTTAGTTTGCTGAATTCCTCGGGTTATTCATTTAATTAGTTTTCATCGATTTTACGGCAAACGACATTTATCAAAATGCTACAAATACATGTGTGAAGAAACATGAAAATTATTATATTCAGAACTAGCAAAAAAAAGCAAAAAATAAATTCGTTCGATTAAAATGCCAAAGTTCAATTTATATTGAATTGAAAAGGACTTTGTGTTATTTACAATATGGTTACAATAGAGCGTAGTTTTGACGGGGCTGAAGGTCCGTTCGTCTGTGCTTTGGCTTCGTAGTTGCCGTGTATTTACAATATTCTGGTATTCCCTCTTAAGAAACTTGCCAGTTACGTCGTCTGCTCTTTCAGTCATAAACGTGTACAATCTAGCAATATTTATATATTGTGAGAGAGTCACGGTCTCAATTTTACTTAATATTGTAGGTATTTTCAATAGAAAGAAAGAAAACATTCTCAAGTGATTGAGAAGTCAATTATTTTAAGCGTGTTTCTCATGAAACGTCTTAGAGAAATTCAGATTTTTCCTTCATTTTTTGAGAATCATTAATGAAATATATCCTCAAATATGTTGATGTCTACTTTCACTCCCAATTTGTATTTGTATCCGTTTCTTTTGTTGAAACATTCTGACTGTACAAAGCAAAGTAGCATGTTTGTGTCGTCATCCTAAGCGTTTCCGTAGAGACCGGAAATGATGTGTTGACGATATGATCTTTCCGGATATAGGACGTTTTTGAAAGTGCTATCCAATTTTGGTTTTGATCCACGAATTTTTTCATTCTTCACATTAACATGATACCTGAAATTTCGAGTAGTGAGTCTCCTGAACTAGATTTATTAAAATCTGAAGAGATAACTTAACTTTTTTTTACTATCACAATAATTTTCGTGGTCAAGATTTTTTAATGGTTTGGGAAACATTGACAACATTACCAAAGTGTTGTTAGTTTAAGAAACAAATACTACTTTTTAGATATGTAATTTTGTGTAGTTCACATCTTGATCAACAAAACGGGGTGAATTGCTATCAATCCATTTGATAAATTACGACATGGTAGGGACATCTGATTTTTTTTAGTTCTAAAATTGTTGGCCCCTCAAATGACACCCTTGTAGGGTGGTCTTTAAAAAACTTTTGAAATTTGGGTCGAGCACCTTCCCACTTTGTTTAAAGACTTAAATATAGACTTCCACATAAATTCTAAAATTTGTATGGGAATCTTATTTAGGGATCGTTCATAAATTACGTCACGATCTTGTGGAAGGAGGTGATTGGTGAAACGTGACTGTTCGTGATGAGAGGTGCTGAGGGTATTATAGAAAACGTGACGTTTCGTTTGGTATATCATAAATAACAAAAAGATATTTCGAGGATTGGTCAACAATAAAAAAATATTTCTCTCTTTTACAACGCCAACGTTTCGGCAATTTATTTTGCCTTTATCAGGGTTGTATGCTGTTAAACCACACCATCATCAATAACCTCCAGCCGTAACCTCTGAACACACTCCATCTCTACAACCTTCCTGGTGTAGGTCAAACACTCACACAAAATGATCAAGATCAACATCAATATATCATAAATGTTGAAAATTGCCTCAATTGAGGCAAATTTTCCTACAGTGAAAACAAAAGTTTTAAAATCACTTACAATTTTCTCCATTTGACATCTTCGAACTTTATAATCCTTTTAAGTATACAAATATTATATTTTCTCCTTTATTTTCTGTTTTCCATGTTATGATTGGAGGGGGATATTTTCTGTTTACAATTAGGGGGCAGGTCGTTTTTGGACGTTACGTGAAGGAGGGGTTTTGGTATAACGTGACGAAGCGTGACCCGTGGACCAGGGGAGGGGGGTGAAAAATTCTCAAAGATCTTCACAATGAGTCTTTCACATGATGAAGTCTCTCACATGAGGCGAAACGTAGCGTTTTTATGTACATGTTTTAATATTGTGTATAATGTTAAAATGTTTAAAGTTTTAAATCTGTGACAAGTATCGTTGATATGCACATGCAAGAGTTGCAGAATAAGATGACTGCAATATAAGGTCGTTTTTACTTACATTATTAGTAGCAGACGTAAATTCAACTAATTACGGACGATTCCTTAAAGGTTCAAAACAAAGTGGGACAGTACGGCGGCCAAATTTCAAAAATTGATTTTTTACGAACCACCCTCTGCTTGAATCGTCTCGTGCATCCATAGTGTGATCGACCCGTTTCATGACCCGCTCCAATTGCAGGTGATGGAAGCTCTGCATGAGCGATCCTCAGACCGTGAGCAGCGTTTGACCCTTGGCGATCTCACCAATCTGGAACGTGAGTGGCAACGTGATTTGGGCGACCTGCGCACTCTAGTGGCGCGAGAGCATTGTTGCATGCTGGTGGCTGCGGATCCGAGCATGCGATACTTCCATCATATGGGTGGTGGTGGAACAGCGAGCGCTGGCTCTCAAGGAGAGAGAGATATTCGTTTCTACGAGATCCTTTGGCGATTCACGGTCAGTTATATTCAATTTTTTTTAAATATAGATTTTTATTGAGATAATAACATTAGTACAAGTTTAGGATTTGTCATGATGGACAACACAGGTCTGTGAGACACTCGTCTTTTGATAACTTGCCCTTGATTAATCCATCCATCGTTCATCCCTTTACACGCGCTTCCGGTATGGACGCTGACAGATATTTGACATGAAGTAAAATCTTCACCCTTCTTCCAGTTTATTGATACCAAATAATTTTTTTCTTAAGAACATTCTCACAAAATTACTTATTATACATTTTATACTTCACAAGATATTCCAATGATTAATACGTGCATTACGGGAATATTTTAGGAGTCAACGTTGCTCAGTGGGTAAAAAATATAAGTGGGTAGGGCGCTGTTACTGGTGGGATGGATGGGGTTCGATCCATGGTGGGATGGGGATTTTTAATCAAACTTCACTCCCAGACCTACTCAGCCTGCCGTAAAATGAGTACCGGGTCTATCCGGGGTTAAACCGGTCAGAGCGAGATGCTGGCCACATCAGTTCCTCCTTGTGCCAAAGCCAAGAAGTTGAGGAGCTCTACCCTCCGCGAATCCCTTGGGCACCTTCAGGGCTTTGTGGAACAGTTTGACTTGATTGGGATATTTTTCCAACACGAAGTTTATTAAATTAAGTTGCAATAAAACATTAACCTCCTTAAATTCTACAACATATTTATCGTTTTATTCGCGATCCGTACATAGTAAAAAGCACGCTAGAAATTGGAAATTTATTTTTCTTGAATGTAAATAAAACATTTTTCTTAATAACCTCCAGCCGTAACCTCTGAACACACTCCATCTCTACAACCTTCCTGGTGTAGGTCAAACACTCACACAAAATGATCAAGATCAACATCAATATATCATAAATGTTGAAAATTGCCTCAATTGAGGCAAATTTTCCTACAGTGAAAACAAAAGTTTTAAAATCACTTACAATTTTCTCCATTTGACATCTTCGAACTTTATAATCCTTTTAAGTATACAAATATTATATTTTCTCCTTTATTTTCTGTTTTCCATGTTATGATTGGAGGGGGATATTTTCTGTTTACAATTAGGGGGCCTCTTGTATTTTTTTTAACATCAGTTTCGTAAAGTTATAATAATAGTACATAAATAATGCATTGTGAACAGTTCCAACGACGTTTGAATANAGGAGTCCGGCTTCGATTCCCGGCTCGTCGCCATTTTCACCTCACCGAAAGTTATCATAAACCTTCTCCACGTGTAGGTATACGGAAGAAATATATTCAACTAACTGATTCAATCTCGGGAAGCAGTCGGTGGATCATCTCATTAACGGGTTTTAAAATGTTTACGTCCTGGCACAATCATGATATGCGACCCCCTAATTTTATTTTCAATGGATAATAATAGTACAACGACACAGGTTTTTTATCGCACTGATTCTGTTGCCGCCGGGATCTGAACCCGGAGTGACTAGGTGGTGAGCAAGCATGCTGTCCCCTTCCACACTGGAGGGGCCAATTGGTATGAGGGAGTAGGAAACGTGACGGTGCATATATGTGTGCAGGCGCGGATGGTGTTCGTGGCGTTGTTCCGGCGCTCCTTCAGTCTCATCGAAGCGGAGATGAATCGTCTCTTCCGCTCTCCAGCGTTCAGCGCTCATCTCAAGCGAAAGCCACGCGGGAGCAAAGGTTAGTTTCCATTTTTTATTGTAGTATTTGTAAATGGAAAATGTAGCGTGCGATCTTCATGGAGTGATGGAAGTAGGAGGTGGGTGGTGGGGCTATTAGTCGATGGGCCGCATAGCTGAGTTTACCAACAGCTTGGAGGTGTTAGTAGACGGAGTTAGAGATATCAGGAGTAGTAGGGAGTGGATAGAAGAAGCAGGGTTCGCTTTTCTATATCCACAGGGACATTGAAGTGAAAAGCTACAATATTTTTTTCTGGCCCGTCCGGGATTGGATAGAAGTGTCTGTGTGACGAGCAAGCACGCTACTCCGAGACATCGGAGGGGCATAGTTTCCTTGAACACGTGACCCTGGATGAATTATCAAAAACAATTCGTAAAATGTTCCTTTGATTTAATAAATTAATAGTTCAAAAGAAGCGCGCGGTATTTAGTTGAGACCTTTCAGACTGGTTAATAATTACAGTAGGCTCTCTCTGAACCCGCATGTAGGCTCCCTCTGTAAATTGCCTAGTCCAGATCTCTTTCCGGCAACAGGTCTTCACTTTATTTAGCATCCAAACAATGTACATGGAAAATTGAGCGCATTCAACGAGCATTGTCGTTCTATGCCAGAGTTTAAATAATCTTATTTTTAATATAGGCCCTACTATTAAGAACAATAGCAATAAACAAACTTTATTGTCAAGAAGCAGTTGCAAACTGCGAATGACCGCTTGGGGGGCAATAAACTAAGTTACTCTCCGGAAAGAAGCAATTCCGATCAAGGGTCCATGGGCAGTGGCAGATTTAATATTTACAAAATAAATTATTTAATAAATACGTACTGTTATCCATTAATTATTCAAAATAAGTTGTAGATATTAGTGCAGTAAAAAATCGAGATTAATAAAACAAAAGTATTAACGACATTCCCGCCCAAGGAAAATCCGCCACTACCCGGAGGATAACCGGAGGAAATCCGGGCCAGGATAGGGCTAAGGAGATAATGTACACAACCGTGCTAAGGTTGCGTAGAGTTAGAAATAAGCTATTAAAAAACAAAAAGGAGCAAAATCAGCACGCATGAAAATGGAATTTAATCAGTATCTAGAGTTCTATAACAATGGCTTAAGATATAATAAAGTATAAGAGATAATAACATCACTTACGTCATCGAAGTCATGTGGAAAACAATATTTATTATGAAATTGAAACTCTCATTAACTTCCTTTAATTAAAATCTGTAAATTCTTTCACATTATAGAAACAATAGTACATTAAAAAGCTTTTAACAACGAATTTAACGGGATTCAATTTCTTTAAATTTTTTATTTTATATCTTTCAGATTTCTGGGAAGGGAATTATTCAAAATTATCCCTGAATGATAAGGACCTTTTTAACAAAGAGTTGTTGACACACCAGGACAATGAATATGAGCCTTATTATGAGTGCTGTGTTCGTGAACTAGACTATTTCTTCTAAAGCAGTGGTGGGATTTTCATAGTTCTGTCTTAACACGACTACTTCATATATGTATATGCAAGGGAGAGGGAGAATATTTAATTATCTAAATAAAGATGTACATGAATTTCGGGGGAGAGATTTACCTATAATCCGAACTATTCTCTTTTGAATTCAACAAATTTGAATGCTCTGAGTGGTTTGGCCCCAAAAGATAATGCCGTTGTAGGGTTGGATTTCATCTTTGACAATTGTTATAAATTGGAAGGTTGGAATATCACGCGTGTTCTCGATGATCCTCCACAAAAATATGAAATAAAGTAGCTCCTGTAAGAAAATATAAGAACGTGAATCCAACAAAACTAGTTGAACATTTACTATATTATGAAGTTCTAAAAATTTTGTTATCTTGACTAGTTTTTATTTGGGTTCCGTTTAGCGAAAGGGATGTAGGGAAAAATGCCAATTATCCTTTATCCTTTTAATAATTGATTGTAAGTATTTATAGTGGTACTTTTTACACAAATACTTATTGTTGAAAAGTGTTGTACTTTAATCGAAAATATTATAAATTCATTGGAAGAGAAATAGAGAACGACTTGCTTAGAGTCGTAGATGTGCAACATCAAATCTTTGTTAGTTCCAGAAACTGATACATCCTCGTATTTTCTTTCGTGTTTTCATGGAGTGAGAATGTAGACACGTCCAACTTCAGGGATTATTTCTTGCCGCAGGAGCCAGAAACGTATTATGTTAGATATGTTACTTGATCTTTGGTATTTTCTAGCCAATTCAAATAACTCAAAGAGCAAATATAAAAGACCTTGATTTGAATTCCTACATGTAATCTTTTTTATCTGGCCCATTATTGTATTCGTTATATTTGTCTCTAAAAAATTATAATTGTAAAATACTTTTTAGAACTAATTAGTTCAAGGACTAGTATTTAAAATGGAGAAAAATAAGAAGGAAATATGTTTTTAGATTAGATTATGGTATGAGTGGGCTTCCAGCAATGGAGTCCCGCACATAGGCCTAAAAGACTCTTTGCACCCTTTGATAGAATTAGGGTTATTCCAACCCCAGGGCCTGGCTAAAGGATACAAAAAATTGGATTTTTTCCTTCCTGATATCCTCTAGGTTTGGGAAATATGAACCTAGGTACCGGTATATGGTTTGGGCAAGAGTTTTGCACAAACAGAGCACTTGCGTCGAAGTCTCATCCTCCATGCCGCATCTCCTACGCATTGGATCCTGACTACTCCTATAATGTGTAAATGTCTCCGGATGGTACTATGGTCTGTTAGTAGACCTATTACTTTCCTGATACGACTCCTACTTATGTTTAGTAGGACCTTCTTATATCTCGACTTGGTCCGGCGATTAACTCGCGGGCCTGCCTAGTCATATTCTGTGACTTCCAGATAGTGAGGTGTTGCTGGTGTGTCGAATTGACAACCTCCAGTCTCACCTTTCGTGGAGGTATTCCAAAGAAGGGTCCCGGGCCAACGAAGTGGCCCTTAGATCCCAACTTTGCGAGTTCATCTGCCTGTTCATTTTCCTGATTCCTATATGCCCAGGAACTCAAGAAAGTGTAACTGGGTTTCGTTCACAGAGTATGTCTATCATCCGTTCGCATTGCCATCAAGTTTGGATGTTCTTCTATAGACACATAGTGGCCTTTCTAAATTACATCCGAGCCTCATCAGGTTCCCAATCATTCCTGCCAAGGGTCTTGCTACCTGGAGCGTTGTCAGGATTGATGTGTGTCCTTTTAGCGGGTTCCAAAAGGACCACCCACCGAGTAGGCGGTATGCACCCATGATTGCCACTACTTAATATATAAATGCAGTTGAGGTAGGCATAGAAGTTGAGGTAGGCTAGTCTCTGTATGCAGTATAGCCTGGTAGTTGCCATCGCCATCTCAGAGCCTGGCCACCAGACCAGTGACGCGAAAGTGATCGTAGGTCTTATGACAGCAAGATACAACAGAGTCAGTGGACCACTTTTGGTCCTAGTCCCCATGTCCTCCCAATAACTCTGCGACATGCCCACAAGATTTTGCGCGCCTTCACTACCTTATAATTAAAGTGTTTTGTCCAACTTTTCCTGGCATCCAAGACCACCCCGAGGTACCTAACCGAAGTTGATCTGATTAGCCTTTTCCAAAATAAGAAGGGTTCCGGCAGACCATGGAACCTCCGTCTCCTCGTGAAAACCACTAACTGACAAGCATGTTTCCTGATACAATTTCTCCACCCTACGTAAGGAGCCCTGCATGAGCTCCGTAACCATACTAGGAAAATTGCCCGTGACCACCAAGCTGATATCATCAGCGTAGCCCAAGGCATGTTCCCTCAACATTGAGTCTGGTAAGTAAATCGTCCGTCACCAGACACCACAGTTGGTGGCAATAATCCACCTTTTGAACACCCCCTGTCTATGATAGCCCCCGACATAACAGTGTTGAGGGATAGAAGAACTTGGTGGCCCTGCAAGGAGGCCGTAATTCATTTTGATAATATAGGACTAACTACTCTTTTCACTAGGCTAAGCTTTATTGAGTCTACTATGGTACTGTTGAAAGCCCCCTCTATATCCTGGAAAACAATCATAGCAAGCTGTTGCTCGTCAAGGATTCTCTCCAGCCTCGTCACTAGCTGGTGAAGAGCCGTCTCAACGGATTTCCCTTGCTGGTAAGCGTGCTGAAGAGGATGCAGCGGTCGATCTCTTAGCGCCTTCTCCCTGGTATGCCTCTCCACCAGTCTCTCCAAGATTTTCAACAGAAAAGAAGTCAGGCTCATAGGACGATAGTCCTTACGCCTGGTATAACATGGTCTACCAAGTTTTTTGGCAAGACCACTTTTAAATCCAAATGTAAATCCTAAGAAGATGTGGTATGTTGTCCCCCACGCCTTCCGCAGAAGTGCAGGGAAAACTACATCCACTTCGGGGCTTTTGAAAGGTGCAAAATATGATATCGCCCATTTCACTCTAGTATAGGTAACGATCTCCACCGCTTCAATCCATCATCCCCCATGAGGCCAGCGGGATCCTACTGATTCCACATCATTATTTGTGGTTGATGCTCCAGGAAAGTGAGTATGGAGCAACAGACTCAGAGTTTCCTCCAAGGTATCGAGCCTGGCCTTACTGTCCTTTATAAGTATTCTATGAAGTCTAGCTGCTTCATGCTGATTCTGAATATCATCATATCATACAAATTAATACAAATCACAAACAATAAAGCGATGAAGGAAACATATGGAGTACCCGTTAGACACAGCTGGTTTATTGCAAAGGTGATAATATAACAAATAAAATACAAATGTAGAGAGAAACGGTTACGTAATCTATGCAACCGTGATGGATTTACTCACGCGGTAGTGAACAGCGCCAGAGATGTTAGGGTATGAAAAAAAGAATTGATATGGACGTGGTCGTGAATAAAAGGGGATTTTATGTCTTCGTCAAGTAAAGTATTTCTGTTAAACTCGAGTGCCTGGGTTGCTGGTTGCAGCAATTTCTTTTGGAATACCTGAACTTCGTGTATGTGCATGGGAGTTGTATTGTAACTCATATATTGTAAAAGTTTTGTTCTTTTGAAAGGGGTCTCTTGTCTGGATGTGCTTTGGAGCAAAAATATGTTAAATCTACCAATATCTTTGGACCCTTTGATGGAATTGATAGAATATTCTCTTGTTTGCTTCCGGAGAGTTAATTAGTTCATGTCCCCCACGCATACGTAGTTTGCAACAGCTTCTTTTACAATAAATAAGTTAAATTTATGATAAATATAGTTTCGATGTGTTAATAAAAGTTTTTTGATCAGTAGAATTGGATGTACCAAATGCTGGAACAAAAATCGTCAAAATTTACATGTAGTAGTGAAAATGTTCCCTGGATTGGAATGATAATTCAATATTCCATAAATGAAGAACCATAAATTATTTCATTTTAACTGAAACGTAAAGCAGACTTCTCAAGAGAAGGTCATATCTTTATGGTTGAAGAGCTAAAAGATCACTTATCGCCAGGACCAATTCCAAACGGTTCTTCCTCCATAAATCAAATTCGTTAACTTGACTTGACAAGCTAAGCTGTGAATCGCTGGTGATTTAAATGTTTAAGAACTCATGAAATGTCGTATGAGTTGAGTTTATGCCTTCATATTCTTTTAATTTAATATTCTTCTACTTCTTGATTTTATTTTCCCTGGCTGAAAATGGCGGTGTGTCACGGAAAAATTGTTTAAATACACCTTATTTTAAGAATAGCGAAGAAGAATACATGAACGCCTGTCAATTTTTTAAAATATTAATTTACCATGATAGAAATAAAGCGTAGTTGATTTGTGGTAGAAAAACTTACATGGAAAGAAAGGCGCCACTATTAATATAAATGAGCTTCCAGAAAAATTGTGCATGATCACATGAATGCGCTACTTGACTCTTGAGCAGCAAGCCAGAGTTCATCCTACAAATTTGATCAAAGTACGCAAAGGAAATTTTTGAATAAAGGAAGCTTTTAACTATGGATGATTTCTTTCATTTGCCTCCCCCCTCCCACACACTTTTGGAGGTGAATTTACAAAAAGATTCACGAATAGAATGGCAGTTATTGGGTTAATGAAACCCTATTATTTCAATAGCTCCCATGACAAAAACATATTTATAATAATATTATTCCAGAAACACTCCAATTTATTGATATTTTATATTCTGTTCATTTCTTTGGATGGATAAAGTATTGTGTGTTTTTGGCACTAAAGCGTGTTTTCCCCTCGCTGAAAATTGCAGGAAATCCGGAATCAAACTTGGTTGTGACAAACATTCGGTGTTTTAAACAGATTGGTGTTTTGTTATTATTATTTTATATTTTTAAGATAATAATTTTATATATGTTTAATATGATATTTCCTAGAAGGTATTTTGCATCCTATATGCTACCTTTTAAAATATTGTTTAACAAGAATAGTGATTAAAATCATTTATTTTTACGAATTTATAATTTTTGCATCCCAAAAGAATCTACATTGCTTGGAAGGTGTTAAAATATAAATGTTTGGTACATGAGCTTATTATTCGTATTCGCAAACTTTGTTCTTAGATTCGTAAATCCACTTAAAATTGCGTCATTTTGTTCCAAACTTTACGAAAATTTTCCATACCCCAGACACCCCACGGATTTTTCCCCCTCCACCCTTCAAAAGAAAATCCTGGATTCGTCTCAGGATAACATAAGAAGTTTAATATAAAAAATTTAATACAATAGATTACTTAATATTCCATAAGAAACTTCCACGGACAACGCGACTTTAATAATGAGGGTTCCTAATAAACGTGTCTGAATATTTTGCTGAAGCGAGTTCTCACTTCGTCCTGAATTGACCTCCACCTACTCTGATGGAGGATTTCCTTAGTTTCTCAAGACCAGCCACATGTTACTCTAATTAATGGGCCACGGACAACGCGACTTCATTCTTTTCGTCTCTCTATCACGTGTTAGAACTAGAATCATGGTTCCTAAAGTATTTAGGGCGGCGGCGTGTTCTTTTCAATATATAATACTCTCTCTTTACAACGATTCTCCCTACAAAGATTATCTCTCTATAACGATGAAATGAACGAGGGTTGCAGAAAATAATCGTAAATGGTTTGTGTTGAGTCCGTTTGTAATGGAGTTTTTGACCCAGCATGGTAATTTCGGAGCATATGTGAAAAGAATAGGAAGATCAGAAACGGAGGAGTTGCGGGACGGGAGATGAGACAGCAAGTCATGTTTTCTGACATTGTGACTTTCACAAAGAGGAATATGGAATATGACGGAAAAATAAATTAATAAAAAGACAGGAGAGATATGATATATACAAAGTATATGTCATACAAATAGTATATATATATATATATTTCGAATATTACAATATTGACGTGAATTCGGCACGGGTTAAAGTCATCCCAGGGTATCCCTTAAATTTAGACTTCTTTATTTTTGAACGCATACCCTCTAATATTTTTATATTTCATCCCAAAAGTTAGTATATGAAATATCATCACCCTGGGATGACGTTAACCCGTGCCGAATTCACGTCAATATTGTAATATTCGAAATACTAATAAAATATTAAAGAAACTTTTCCCACTTTCATCATTTCATTTTTACAATACCTTTGGATTGAAGTTTAAAGCATCAGATAAAAATTTCAAGTCAATTGGATAAAATAAACGGCGAGGTAAATTTTGAATGCTCCAAATAGAAGCTTAAATTCAGAGTAACTGCCATTACTTCATGATTCAAGGAATCTGAGAGTTGCATGCAAATTTTATAAGATTTATATTGGTAAATGTAATAGAATATTATCATTATTTTCAAAACTTTACCAAAAACTTGTCTAACTGAGATCTATCTTCTTTTCTATGCATTATCAAAGATGACGGATATGTGCTGACTTGCACAGAACACTGTAAATTCTTGCTCGCTTGTAAATTGCACGTGCGTTCACAGTCCTCGTATACATAGCAGTTTGTCATTTATCAAGTGTATCGCTTTAGATATCTAACATGTCACTGGGCTTTCGTAGCTCAAATAAAGAATATTTCTGGTGGGGGAAGTGAAACATCAACTTGTCGGTTGTAAACTCGTCAAATGTTGTGCGGTGTTTTTTACAATATTCGTGTTGTGAAATTATCTTGGAACGAAAGTGTTAATGTCACTGTTCGAGAGCGCGATATATTTTGGAAAAAGGTGAGGATTCCAATTAAATCACTTCCAAGTAGTGTAAAACTCTCATTAAATTATACGAGATCTGGAGGGACCTCCGAAAAGATGCAAAGAAAAATCAAGATGTCTTTAAGCTCCGTAGACAAGTCTGGATTTGTAATGCCAAAGAATCCTCGCCTCTGTTTTAATGTTCGAAATTCCAAAGAAGAACGTCTTCCTATTGCGATTCCATTCGGATGGAGGGATCAATTTCTAGCTGTTCCTAAATTGAACAATTCCAGAGGAAAGGAACAGTCACAAGGTGTTTCGACTGTTATGTCCAACTGAAATCTTGAAAAGAAAGAAGAGTTCCTCTGTTGTGATACAACGGTTTCTAATACAGAGTCGTATCGATGGTGCTTGTGTGCTTTTGAAGCATAAATTAAGCATGGATTTGATAGTTTTCGGTTGCAATCACGTTTATGAACTTGTCATGAAAAGTGTTTTCGAAGCAAAAATTCACCAAATTAACGCAAGCCGAGACATCTCTTTTTTTCAAGAGGTTTATTGAAAATTGGTTATTGAAAATTGGAAAAATATTGATCCGGACTATATCAATGACTGTAAAGAAATTATACAGGCTCACTGGAACGGTGCTGTAATTGACGCATTGCTGGATTCATATCGACCTGAAATAAAAAAAGAAGATAAGATATGACTATCGAGAGTTGGCTGAGATTTCCATCTTATAGTGCAAATTCTTTGTCTAATTTCACTTTATTGTCGAAAAATCTCCACTCAACTCTCAACTTGAACTACCCCCGAAGACAAAACCGCTGTGTAGTACGGTACATAAGTTTATTCATTGTGACCTGCAATATGAGGCCATGGCTTCATTGCGTTTTTGCTGTAAAAGCTCCTCAACGAGACTTGAGTTTCCTGAAATCTCTTAAATACATGAAAACGTTGACAACGTTATCGAAAGCAGATCTGCAGAAGTTTTGTCAGCACTTATGGTAATTTTTGTGGACAAAGTGGCAGTCTTGGCACCGTTTCATGATTCTGTAGATGAAGAAACAAAAGTAAGAATAGTGAAAAAATTGAGTAGAGAAAATCAGGTGACCACTAGAAAGCGATATATGCCATCTTATAAAGTTCATTATATGGTAAGTTTATTTTGAAATAATGGAGTATTTCTGTAAATCACTCAATCACTTTCATTTGGACTTTACGTTTATTTAGAAAGACACACCTTTTTTAGTTCCTTCACTGTTACTATCAATAAACTGCAATAAGTAAATTATTTATATTTATTAATATGAACATTTCTTAATCAGCAACTCACAATAGAGAAGACTTTATATCCATTATGAATAAAGATTTTACCCTTCGCTTAAAAACTGAAGTGAGTTTTCTCCAACGATGTCCGTCTACATGGGAGAACAATGAACAATTCTTGAAAACCAAACAAATTGTTCCGCCCCTTAAAAAAGGCAACGATAGTGCTGAAAGGGTAGTAAAACTAATGTATTCATGGTTTTCGTATCGATGAAGAACAGAAACAATTCTTATTTATTTGTTTTCAAGATCGTCAGTTGGTTCGTGACTAAAAAAGAAATTTTAAGAAAAAGTATTCCCAATGTTTACTTCATTATATTTTGTACTATAATTATAAAACAATAATAAATAATTTGTTTTAAATTTGTTTCATTTTTGTTTTTTCCCAACACCGAGAGTGCTGAATTAATTGTTTTTAACTGTTTTCTACATAGATCTCGAAAATCGGAGCCACCAAACTTTTCCACAGTTTTTGCATTTCATCCAACTAACTCGAAATTTTTACTTTATCTTTTACAATACGTTTTAATGCTCTGGCAAAAAATTCAAATCGATTGAACTTTAATGACGGACTAAGGAAAAATTTTAAATCTTCATCAGTGACTTTTATCTGAAATTGGAGTCTTCAGCGGAACGCTAACCCTTGTCCGTCTTTTCTGTTTAATTTACTTGAAATTTTAACCTTATATTTAGCAAACATTTCTAAAGTATTGGTGAAAATTTCAAGTTGATTGGATGAAAAACACGTATTGTAGAAAGTGTTACGCGCTCCGCCAGCATCCAATATTTTACAAGTTGAGCTATCATTACCATATAGCAATTTTGACGTGAATTCAGCACGGGTTAGCATCATCCTAGGAGTATTTACCACACCATTGTTCTACTACTCTCATAAATGATTAAATTTCAAAATTATTTTCCTGCATGCTATTTTTCTTTTCTTATTATTATATAAGTTTAGTTTTATCTGTACTGAACCTTGGCACGGTTTTGTACATTAATTCTGTTGACCCATTTTGGCTCAGGTTTTCCTTCGGATAGAGGCGGATTTTACACGCAGGCTCTCTAGGCTCTTGCCTAGAGGAGAATGTCTATTGTAATAACTTATCACGAATTAATTTATCGTAATAATTTATCTCGAGTTATTTTAAATATTACGATTTATGAACAATAAATTCCGAATAATCTATAGTCAGGTAATATTACGTACTTGTGATATTTTTTTTGAGTTTTATTAAATACAAATTTGTTGGTATTCTGATGTAGCTAACTTTGTATTATTATCTTTTCAATTCGCCACTGACTCTTATTGGATAAGGTGGTCCCTTGCTTACATCCGGAGAGTAAATTAGATTATTGTCCTGATACGTGGTCATACGCAGTTTGTAACTGCCTTTTTGACAATAAATTTATTTATCTATCCATAACAGAATTGTATTTATGATATCACTATACCGACATTGTTCTCTCTTTATAAGAATGCTATTTAAGTCGTTCAAGTCGTTTCAGTTCAAGCGTGAGTCGCTTTATTTCTTTGCGGCTACAGGACGAAGTTAGGTCAATGCTTTGGAAGGGGAAAAGGTAACAAACTAGAACTAGACTTCTTCCACTAACGTAAATAGAGTTGAAAAATAGAAGGGTGTAATAGGAGAAAATATGTAAATACAGTAGAAAATATTAAACTAGCTTTTTTAAATTTAATGTAACTTAATAAAAATAATATTTTATGTAATAAAAATTTACTGAGTGTGTGTATGGTGTTATTTTATTTCCAAACATATTACTTCATATTTCGGTTTATTTCCATAAAACAATCTCTATAACGATGAAAATGTCCAGTCCTTTCGGTATCTGTATACATTTTACGGTAGACTCCATGGCTTATGTCCTGAATCTCTCTTCATAAAAAATGTATATTATATTTTAATTCTGACTGATTTTTTATTTCAGAAGAGTTCAGTGTTAAGATAAAGATGTCACAATTAATCAAGTAATGCGGGGAACGCCTTTTCGCTGATTAATAATTACACCTTTCATTTTACATTTCTTGATCAAGGCATTGAATATTTGCTAAAACATTATGAACATTATTTTTTGTTTTTTAAATTATATTGATTAGTTAAACAATCAAAGTACATGTATGCAAAGTACATACCTACTTACACAGTACAAACGAGCACAATCTTCCCTTTGTTTACAGAGTTTATGAGAGTTGCCGTGGTCTGTTCTTTCCTAGGTTGCAACTTTTTTCTGCGCTTTCATTAGAGTGCATTATTTTTACCTTCTCATATACAAAGTATGTAGAAATTTTTGTTATTGTGAAAATTTTCTATGCCGATGTTTTGTCGTAAATGACCTTTTTGGGTGTCCCTTAGACTGAGAAAAACGTTTTCATATTTTCGTCCGAGAGTTCGTCATCTATCAAGAAATTTTGTGAATGGAATTCCCTGGTACGTTCCCGAAAAGATGTCTTCGTGGCACCTGATAGTTTATAAAGTAAGCCAAGATTATGGGTACGAATATTCTCAACAAAATTTTATTAGCATAGGAAAAAATATTGGGGAAAATGTGTGTCAAAATAGTTTATACAACTGTCTTCAATTATAATATTCACATGAATGATATACATTAATTTTCATGTGTCGGGTTTATTTATTTCAATATACATTAAAAACCATTTATAAAGCAGCATTTTGGTTGATGATATTTCCCATTACTCCAACATAAGAAGATAAATTGTAAAAATATTCATTTCAGAAGATAACGATAAGCACTGAAAGCTCGCAATAGGAAGGAATGCTATAAAGCATTGTACGAAACTTTAAAGGATAGACTTGAATGCACAGGCGAGTCAAGGATTCTACAGAAGAATCTACGGAATAGTTATTTTGATACGAACATTCAACAATGTTACAATATTCTGCGATAAAGAAACTATGAAAACTAACAATATTCTATCTACTCTCTTATTATTTTAAACGACCTTGCTAAAATGTCACGTATTAAATGTACAAAACTTCGAGTTAACAAACGGATACAGATAAGTTATCTTAAAATGGTAATAATTTATTTTAATTATTCTGCTTCGATGAAATTATTTCATTTATTTATATTTTTTACAGATTTATTTTTATTTGTGAGTAGTTTCTTTAATTTTTTTGTTGCCAAGATAATTCATTTATTTACTTAATTCACTGAAGATGATTGAAATGAGCACTCGAAACGTTGTGTCTGAAAAGAAAAAAATATCTACACAGTTGGTCATTTAAAATATTACAAAATGTGAAGGCAAACCACGACACAGATGCAGGTTATTTGGCGAGAAAAAATTTATTTTTTTCTCGTTATTGAAAAATTTGTTACTGTTCACAAAAGAAAAAAAACTAAAACTCGTACTAGGTTAATATGAATGGTCGAATTCTCAATGTAATGGATAATCTGTGTACAAGAGACTTGACGCATCGTACTGTAAAATGAGGATAGAACAAAAATTCAAGATATTCGACTAGGGATAGAATATAGTAAACCCTAATATTTTGTGGCGTGATGCAAATAGAAAATGTATAAAACAACGGTAAATAAAATGATTTCTAAATAGGTCACGTATTAACGTGAATTAGCGACTCTTAAACTAAACAAGACGTTAGTCGTAGTATTAACTATAAAACTCCTTTTAACCGACTATGTTAATCGCCAATTATCTGAATCATTTTTTTAAAACATTTTGCGAAACATATTATATATAGCAAAACTAGAAATTTATGGTTTTTATTTATATTTACTGTACTGCTAGTTTGATTAGTTTTTGTAATTTAACAGCTAAATTACGTAATAAAAATAAATGTTTTTTATATCTTCATTGTAAATTTGTTAATGACTTTCTTTTAGAATATCCAACCATCCGAATTTCTGCATATTATGCTCATCCTAATTTCCTATTTGTTCTGGGGAATTTGATTTTCCTGACTGATTCAAAAATGTTCGGTGTATAGTTCTCATGTTTTTGAACCGAATTAATATTCTGTATGAAAATGCGAATGTTTACTTTTATGTGGAAAAAATATATTTTTACCTGAATAATATGGAAGATACGACGCTCCCCCAAATCTAGTTGTAGGCAAGCTTCACTGTTTCATATTTAGCATTGTCAATGTAAGGGCATTGGAACAGTTATGGATAGTGCATAAACGTTATGAATGTGTTATGAACATACACATATTGAACAACTGAGCATTACATTATTCACGTACAGTCACCTACAAATTTTGTTTATTATTTACCAAACTTTCATTTGTCAGGAGTCACGTAGTCGATTTCCAAATAAACGAGTGAAGTAGCGCATTTTCTTGATGTAATTTTTAAATTTTTTTATCTCTGAAAGGAAAAGGTTAAAGATGAAATAAAAGGAAATCATCAACACACCTTTTAATGCTCTAATGTACGATACATCATTTGTGTGATTTGTTCCGTCCGGTTATTCAGAAAAGGAACGAATAACCTAGGGGACATGCGTATGTATATGATTCTTTTCAATACTGTCATCAAAGTTGTCACGTGATTAGTATTGCTCCGAAATCAGTTGTCATTGGTGTATACTATCTCTCCCGTTCTTCAACCATTTGCGATTTTTATTCTCAATACCAGATTAGTTTTGCTGTGAACAGTGGCGGATCCAAGGGAGTGGCGGCACAGGGGACATGTGCCCCTCCCGAAAAGCGAGATAGAAATAGAAAAGGGCGTGTATTTACTTGGGGGGAAAATTCAGTACCCTTATCGAAAACAACAACTGATAAAATCTGCGTAAAATGACGATTTTATAGGACAAACATATGACTTACTTTGCTTTTTTTTCCACTCCAACATGGGAACATGAGTATAGGGCTGCGATATTTTACTGTTTCCAGTATATTCGCACTCCAGCGAGATTCCGAACCACTTATCTAATACAAAATTACCTCGATAAAATTTACAACATAAAGTGTAAATTTAAAAAAAACGTAAATCATAAATAAAATAGTTAATTCGTTATTCAAATAATGGTACTTTATTATTACAATAAATTGACGATGAAAGTGTTTTATTGGTGTTCTCATAAAATGTGTAATAGTAATATTGTGCGATTTATGGATGATAGGAAAAATTTTCTTCATGGGTCCCTCCGAAAACCAAATCCTGGCTGTGAAGTAGTTATTCTCAGCGTTTGGAGATTTACCATTTGAGCAGCATTTTAGATTTTCGAAATAGGGGGTCTCCAAATTATCAATTTAATATCATGTTCTTTTGTTGGACAGCAATTTCAGTAGTATTAGTTTATAAGCGTCTCTTCAACTCCTAGAAAGACGACCCTCGGAATCAAAACACACAAACCACGATAAGTTAACTTATCCTTGCAGGAGTTAGATATTATTTCTCTTTGGTTGTGATATCTTAACTTTAACATAGATTGCTTCCATGATCAATCCTAGTTTGTTTAGATTTTTTAATAATATTTGGAGGCTTTAGGCACAATCAAATTAATACTCTGAACAATCACCATTGGATGTTGAACTGAATGTGAGGCAATTCAGTATTTGATTTTCGTTTTCACTTTAGTATTGATCATAACACGTCAACTATTAAAATGTTGCTGCACTACCTTAAATTGAGTGTTACTTATTGCATAGATGAACGTTTTATTTATTGGTTTACTTTGCAATCCTGGAACGTCTGTCCTAATTGAAATACTTATTTGGTACCTTCAACCTCCTAATTAAGAATTACTAAATTTACATTATTATTTCCACTTCTCCTGGTCATGTCTTCCTAATCTCAGTAAATTCCGAGTAGTTAATATCTGAGTTCTTCATATTTATCCTTTAATAAATAATTAATAGTTTATTACTGAGGAAATCAGCGGGTAATGTTATGGTGTTACAAGTTACATTAATAATGATACATGAGACTAGGAGCAAGGAAGGCAGCATATCCATGAATTATGAAACGTATTTATTCATGAAACGTATTACTCAAATCACCCCACTCGGCAGCACCTACATTCCCTGAAATTCTTCTTACGCTGCAAGACCTTCGTTACCCCGCCCAGCGGGTGTTCGTTTTAAAGAACTGCTAGAGGAAAACCTCATCACACTACCTCCTCCAGTGAAATACCCACACTCTCTCACACCACCTTGGTCCTTCATGCAACCAACCATCGACTTTCGGCTATCACAACTTTCAAAGCAAGATACTCCAGCTGTTGTGTACCAACAACACTTTGGAGAACTAAAAAGCTTGTATTTGGATCATATGTTCATATACACTGATGGCTCAGCAATGAATAATTCCGTTGGTGCTGCTTTCCACTGCGATAGGGCCACCCGTTCTTTTCGCCTCCATTCCTTTTGCAGCGTGTACACTGCTGAGAAATTTGCAATCCTTGAGGCGCTGAGGTTCATTCAGCTATCTTCAATACGGCGTGTGGTTCTATGCAGCGACTCTATTGGTGCTCTGTGGTCAGTGACTTCACTGTACACTTCTGACACCCTTACGCTGATATCTAAAAGCCATCTAGTGTCTAAAAAATTTGAAATACTCCTTTGTTGCGTTCCTGGGCACGAGGGTATAATGGGTAATGAAGAAGCTGATGAGGCAGCGAAGTGGAGAACACAGAGGACAGTCCGTGACCTCTTATCTGTTCCTACGTCAGATTCAAATGTTGCAATAAGATCATCTTTTCTTGGGACATGGGAAACCGAATGGCAAACTCGCGCCTTCAAGCTGAGAAAGGTAAAAGACTCCATTAAGACCTGGGTGTCATCATCCCGTGCGAACAGACGGGAAGAAGTAATCCTTACACGCCTTCTGATTGGCCACTGCTATCATACCCATGGCCATCTCTTACGCGGTGAACCTCGGGGGTCTGTGAAACTTGTAACGCAACACTTACCGTGGAACACTTTCTTCTGGAGTGTCTCAAATTTAGTACCAGCCGACGGCGACACAATTTACCGAATAGTTTGAACGTTATGTTGGGACAAAATGAACCAATTTTAATGCGCGTTTTAGACTCATTCAGGAAATCGGTCTCTGGAATGGTACCTGATCTATCTTCGTTTGTTTTTACTCAAATCCATAAACGAAACGGGGTTCCTCCCACAAGCTCTCGGGAGGGTTTGGATTTTAATTTTATTTTCTCCTTTTTTTTTAAATTTACATTTTCTTTCCCTCGAAATTTACTCTTTTTTTATTTTCGGTTTTTAGAATGTTTCATGATGTTTTTTTTCTATTTTCATATATCTTTGGATCTATTGTTACTCAGGAGGGTTTTTAGTGGGTATGGTCGTGTCATTCGGCGAGCCCCACACGCGAGGAGAGTCATGTTGGCTCTCCTTAGTGCGTAACTGCATTTTCCCTACCTGTACAAAATTTTATGGCTCCAATGACCTTTGATGTCGACATGAGCCGAAAAGCCCCACAAAAAAAATTCATGGGTATGTAAAATGGGCTAAGTGGATTATTCTATTCCTTATCTTAAGCACTGAATCGTCATTACGTAAAATCTGCAAAAATTCAAGAGATAGAACTGTCTAAAAAGAGATAGAAGTCTGAAAATTTGTTTAATTCTTATTTCTCATAAGTGGATAAAATAACTAATTTAGTATCTCAAAACCAATGTCCTCCGAATATATCCACCCATGTACACCATTCTATGTTCACTTCCCAAACTAACGCCGGTGAAATTATGAAAATCATCTGTTCATTAAAAAACAAATTTTCAACAGGCCTAGATGATATACCCGAATTTATTGTTAAATTTTCGTCCCACGTTATATTAAATCTACTCATAAATATATTTAATAGTTCTTTATCAGAAGGGGTGTGTCCTAACATATTTAAGAGAGCTAAAGTGAAACCTTTATACAAGAAAGGGAAAAAAACACAATGTTAGCAATTATCAACCAATTTCTTTACTACCCACTTTCTCAAAAATCCTAGAAAAATTATTCTATAGGCGTCTTCTAGATTTTCTATCAAAAAATAACATTCTCTTTCACGATCTACACGGATTTCGGAAATCCCTTTCTACCACCAGCGCCACATTTTCTTTCTTAAATGATGTTACCACTTCTCTTGAACATGGAGAAAATTCTCAGGATGTTTTTCTTGATTTATCTAAAGCATTCGATGTCAGTGATAACGGAATTCTCCCTTCAAAATTACAATATTTTGGCATTCGTGGATTTGCGCATCAGTGGCTGACTTCCTATTTAAAAGATAGATATCAAGAGGACGAAATATCCTATACTAAAAATAAAGTACTTTAGCATTGCTTTTCATAAACAAAGCCACTAACTCGCGGAATTCCCCAAGTTTATATTCTCGGTCCTATACTTTTTTTGTTGTATGTGAACGACATGTCTTCCATATCAGATTGCAAAATTTTTGCTGAAGACACTAATTTACTGTAATTATATTAGTAAATTACACAACGCTCGAAACGTAAACACGCCAACGCTCAAAACGTTTTGTCCCACCTCTCGGCTTGGCTCCTTGCAAATCGCCTCATTGTAAACACTGACAAATCAGTGTCTATGTCATTTCACAATAGTATCATCAAATCTTTACCCCAGGTTACACAATTAACGGAACAGAATTAAAAACTGTTACTAATAAAAAGTTTTTAGTCCTCCATATTCAAAATGTCCTCAAATGGAATTGTCTCGTTGGACATCTTAATTCCAAATTTAGTAAATTGTGTTACGCATTAAGATTCTTAGTTAATATTGTTAGTCCACCCATTGCGTATATTGTGCAAATGTTTACCCCCATTTACGATACGGCGTCATCTACTTCGTCAATTCCGTGCAGAGCGTCCAAACTATCAGAATTCAAAAGAGGATTGTTCGGATAATTTGTAAATCTCACCCCCGAAACTCTTGTAAACCTTTATTCATGGAGTTAAATATTTTAACACTTCCCTGTATTTATATTTATGAAACTATCGTGTTTAGTAAGACCGAAATACTGAAGCACCACCCTTGTTTCATACAAAATAGTTATGACCACGAACACAATACTCGCAATAGGAATAATATTCATCGCCCGAGAGTGTCAACCGCGCTTTGCCAAAAAGGGCCGTATCATTCGGAAATCGTTATGTATAATTCCCTGCCCAAAAACATAAATATATTATTAAATTGAATCTCTTCAAATCCGCAGTTAAAAACTACCTTCTGCACCAGTGCTTCTGTACTGTAAAAGAATTTATTGATCTTAATAAAAATTAATACCGTTTTGTACTTTATTTCGCCATTGTTGTAGTATTTTAAAAATATGTGACAACAATTTCAAAACTATTTTCCTGCATGCTAGTATTATGTTTTTTTTATATAAATTTATTTGTATATGTCCTCAACCCTGACACGGTTGTGTACATTAATTCTGTAACCCCATCCTGGCCCGGGTTTTTTTGCAGTTTTCTTTCGGGTAGAGGCGGACTTTATAAAAAGTCGCCAGGTTCTTGCCTAGGGAAAGCATTAATTGAAATAATTATTAGCGACTTTAGTGAAATATGAACTATTAGTGACTTTAGTATAGTTACGAATTATCAACTATACTTAACGAATTATTTATAGTTTGACAATAATACGTACTTGTGAAATTACTTTTCTGTTTCATTAAATACAATATTTGACGGTATTTGTTAATACTATGACACGTGTTGAACTATTTTTTATGGTTAGGAGTATGTTGAAATGTTATATCCGCGTCTGCCTTAGGGTAGATGCCTTAGATCGGAATTGATGGGATGGTCCCTTGCTTGCTTCCGGAGAGTAAATTAGTTTATTATCCTCCATGTGGTCATACGCAGTTTGTAATTGCTTTTTTGACAATAAAGTTTATTTATAGTCTTATCAGTAATTATTTTGGTATGACATATTTCATCGGCAATGTAGTAACGAAATATCACTCTTTACTTATAGAGCATGAAATCAGACTTATGAATCGATGCACACGACAAATGGGCATTTGAATTCAAAACCGTTTTTCCATTTGTTACAGAACGTCTGTAGAACAATCGATTGACATTTTAAATTTATGCGACTACCAAACCACTAGCATCAATGATTAACTGACAATAATGTCGTCTATTTACTATTGTTATGTTTTGAGTTGGATATCGGGGAATTGATACTAGTATTCATTTTAGGAATAGATGACAGATGTAATGTGGTCTACTACTGCACTTCAAGAGTCATTCGGCGAGACCCACACGCGGGGAGAGTCATTTTGGTTCTCCCTAGTGCGTAACTGCATTTTCCCTACATGTACAATTTATTAGGTCTCTAATGACCTCGATGTCGACGAGGCGTAAAGCCACGCAAAAAAAACTAGTGCACTTTTTATTCTAATGAAAGTACTTTCGCTAGCTTAGCTGACATCTTCAGTCTGGCAATGCGAGAATACTTTCATTTATTTTTATATTTTAAATGACCTTTCTAAAATGTCACATTAAATTTACAACAATAACTTCGACTTTTTTAACGGATACAAACATCTAAATTTATTTTATTAATTTATTGTGTTTCTATAAATATGTTTTTAAGGGTAAATAGATTCCTTGTTTTATAATTTTATGTTGCCACGGTAATTCATTTACTTATCTGTTTATGTACTACATTCATTTTTTTTATTAAGTGTAAATGGCAATTTGATAAATAATATTGGGTAAATTCCTCAAATTGTTATTATTCAATAAATAAACTTTACTGTAAGAAAAACCGTTACAAACTTCGTATGACCACGTGGAGGATAATAAACTAATTTACTCTCCGGAATCAAGCAAAGGGATCATCCCATCAATTCCGATCAAGAGCCCTAAGTCACAGGCGGATTTCACATTTCAGCACACTCTTAACAATAAAAATAGTTTGGTACGTGTTATAAAATTAACATAATACCAACAAATTTGTATTTAATAAACCATAAGAAAGTAATTTCACAAGTACGTATTATTATCGAACTATAGATTACTAGCAAAGTATTGATGATAAATCTTAGCTATGAATAACACTGAATTTGACATTTTTATTTCAATAGATGCCGCCCCTAGGTAGGAGCCTAGCGAGTCTGTACGTCGCGAATTACGTCGCGGGTGTTCAGCTAGAATCCAATAAAATATGACTTTTGAGCGATATTTTGAACTACTGATAATACCAAAACTATTCGACAAACTTCGCTATTCATGAGCTGTCGAAACTGCTGCGTAAATCTCAGAGAGCCTGATTCACGTCGACGACAGTTTCTCTCGTAAGGCTTCCTTGAACCGAGAGGTTCGTACTCGTGTTGCGTCCCTCGTCTCAACTTCCGGCTTCGAGACTCTGCGGCTTCTGCTGTCCTGGGTTCTTCACCACCGCTCCCAACCACATATTCTGTCTCTTGTGCCCCTCAGATAGGCGACTTTAGTTGTTTAGGGGCGCTTGCAGCAATTTAATCACCCCTACTAATATATAAATGCGTAACGCGAAAGTGTGTCTGTGTGATTGCTACCTGATCATGACCAAACCACGGAACCGATCGTGATGAAATTTGGCAAGAAGTTTACATGTCCAGTATGAACGTGGCTAACTTTTATTTTTAAAATGTGTGATAAGAAAGATAGAAATGGTTTTTGACAATAAATGTCGAGAAAATCTGAAAAAAAAGAGTTATATTGGTTGGAGATCTATCTAAGCGGGTGGAGATAGATGACAACTAAAAATGACAATATTGTTTTTGAGACAAAAACGTCCACGACAGAATCTACAAAAATTATCCTAAATTATAGATAAAACGTTACTAAAAATAGAATTGTTATGAACTGGTGCAGCCGTGTCACGCATCGGAAGCGAAAATTCGTCCGGTGGAGCTTCCGAGAGATTGTGTTGTGTATACAGTCAAGTTTTGTATTAAATTTGTATGATTATAAATTTGAATAATGAGGATGCTGTACATGTTTTTATAAACCAGTTAGTAAAAGTATTTACATCTTACAATTTAGACAGATTTCATTTTTTCCTGAGTTAAGGAATATTAGAGTAAAAGAGAAATCCCAGGCAACGCTGGGTAATCAGCTAGTAAATAATGTAAGTTTATTGTCAAAAAGAACAGTTACCAACTTCGTATGACCACGTGGAGGATAATAAACTAATTTACTCTCCGGAATCAAGCAAAGGGATCATCCCATCAATTCCGATCAAGAGCCCTAAGTCACAGGCGGATTTCACATTTCAGCACTCAACTCTTAACAATAAAAATAGTTTGGTACGTGTTATAAAATTAACATAATACCAACAAATTTGTACTTAATGAAACACAAAGTAGTTCTTTCAGAAGTACGTATATAGATTATTCGGAAAGTATTGTTTATAAATAGTAACTAATAAGTAACTAAATTCGAGATGTATTATTTCAATAGATGCCGCCCCTACGCAAGAGCCTAGCGAGTCTATAAAAAATCGGTCTCTACCCGAAGGAAAACCGGAGAAAATCTCGGGTCAGGTTGGGACTACATAATTAAAGTACACAACCGTAATATTTTTCTATTGATATTTCTTTATAAGATTGTGAATGCGCCTTAACATTTAGGAAACGGAAGCTAGTTATTTTAATTGTTTATACTTGTTTAATTTTGCACGTGATTTCCTTTTTTCTTTTTTTTTTACTCGCTGATCCTAGCTGTACATTTTTCCCGCCCATGATAATATTCAGTGAACGTTCAGGAAGTGTTTTTTGCTAAAATACACAAATTTTAGGAATCTTTCCTGCTCATTGTGTCTTACAAAAATGTTTCATTTAGGTCTTCATTCCTTGTACAACAGGAGATATGATGTAAAAGTATTGTTTCGATGAAAGGATAATAATAGAATTGACGTCAAAAGCCAAATACTGTAATATTGGCCCGAACAATTTTTTTCTGTTTTGATGCATAATTCGCGGGTGTAACACGTGTTTTGCTTTCCTAAAATACTCTGAATTTATGAAAAAATAGTCTAATTGTTAAACAATTAGTTTTGAGATAAAATTTGTAAATCTGCTCCGGGACACTAAATTCTCGCGATGTTTACAGGTGCTACGGGTATTTGTACTTTATTCATGAATCTTGTTTCCTCTTATCAATAAATGAAAAAAACGTAAAATCAGACGTTTTTGGAAGAATGCGGAATACAGCCCTATTCCTAGGTTGCTCTAGGCGGTATTTACCTTCGGAATCAACTTTTCAAAGTAAGTGAAGATAACTCCAAAATAGTTACCTCAACATACAAGACCACTGATATTTTGTCATGATCAGTAGCGGATCTATTGGGGGGAGGCCAAGGGGGCTATAAACCCCACTCCATTGGACCTGAACTCGTAACATATAAAATTGAAGTTGATAAATGACATACCTTTAATGTTACGAGGTTAATAATTGTTATTAGATATAATTATTATTGTTATTAATAATATAATTTTATTGTTATTAATAATACCATATTAATAACAAATAAATAATTGTTATTGTTATTAATAATACCAAATTGTTAATTGTTAATTATTTATTTGATTCATTATATTTTAAGGTAATATTTATCAAATTTGCACTGTAAAGCCATAATTTTAAAACAGCTAGCCCCATTCTTGATTATTGTCTAGATCCGCCACTGATCATTATCACAAGAGAAGATAATTAAATTTTAATTTCCATAGTAATTCTTCCGAGATCATGTCGGTCACAAATCTGCGATGAAACATTGATAAGATACACTTAGCAGCCATGTGAAGAGAAAGGTTGTTCTGCGGTTACTTATCCAGGAGATGAATACTATCCGCAAAAATCAACTTGTAATGTGTCTTGAGTCACGGAGGGAAGTACAATGACCCCTGATGATTCTTCCTGATCTGCCACTTCGCTCTGTGGGTCATACGATACATTCGATACGATGGGAGTTCAATCGATCCCAATTAGTTTCGATTCTTATAAGTGCTATTAATTGTCAGTATCGATGTCTTTTTAATATCGAGAGAGTGGTATTCATAATGTAATGAAGAATTTAGTACAACGTGGAAAAAGAATCAAAGTATTATTACTAAAATGTATTTTACATAGAACTCGATAAATGAACAAATATAATTTTTAAATAACCCTCTATTGAATTTTGTTATTCTTGGTTTGTACATTTGTTAGACATCGAGTATTGAGGAGACTGTCAGGTTGTAAGACATGTAAATAATTTTTAATGGAGTATTAATTGGGGTCTCACCCATTGTGTGTTTTTACACAAATAATTTCATGCAATAGCGCTGTATGATGAACTCTCCTCCTCTCGAAGTTTCCTGAAAATGGCCGCTTGCCGATCGCTTTCATTTGTTACAAAAGACTCCCCTCCTTCCCAAACATTTAATATAGGTAAGTCTGGTAAAGAAAATAATAGAATGAAATCTCGAAATCCTAAATACTCTTTAAAACTTTCTTAACTTACACAAATCATGCAACAAACAAAAGTAGAACCTATACAAAATTAAGATTATATGTATAAATTAGAATAAAGATTATCTGCAGGTATCTCATTAGATGTCCTCTCACAAATATTCTTAAGTGTCATACGTTATACCTTTATATCTTTCAAAAGAAAAACTTGTAAAGCAGATCACTGCCGATCCTGGTTTGCAAAATAAAAAAGAAGTAGTAATAATAAAATTTCTTACAACTCACTTCATTACGTTTCACTTCATTTGTATTATTGATTTGTTATTTTCTAAATTCTTATTAAATATTTTAGCTAGAACCAAACAAGGTAACACAAAATATATAGAGCTATTTTGAATAATTATTCATTTTAAAAACAGTTTATTACGAGCAAAATTCTGAGTTGTATTTTAATATTAAATTGAATTGTACATTAACATTAAACTATAATACAATCAGCAGTTATAAATATTACAAAATTGGAAATAATATTTTCTCCAAGTTTTTCTCAGTTAACAAAGTATGTTTGATTGAGCAAATCTTAATTCGTTTCTTAAGAGAGCGAGAAATATCATTTTTTAACAAAATAAGAAATTCATTAATGTATCATTATTTTACATTGAGAAATCATTTGATTGCACTTTTGTGATCCACATTCAAAGTTAACAATGACATGAACATCGCATTCACAGAAGAATGCTTCTGAAATAGCGTGTTGCAAACGCATGATTTTTTCGGACTAAAGTCTCCTTCCTTCGGACTTGAATCTTTGAAGACTGTTATATCTGGTGACAATAATCTTCCGAGAACACACCTTCGTTATCTTGTTTATCATAATATTTTAGTGATGAGTAAAAGCTTCGATACTGAAGTACTCTTACGTAATGGTTCGTACTTAACCATCTAGAATTTAGCGAAATAAAAAAAAATCTTCAATTAAATTACATTGAATGTAATGTTGCCCTCCCATGCGTTTTACTTTATTTTATAAAAGATTGTATTTGATTCCAAGGTCCTTATATAAATCAAACGACCTCACCTGAATGTACATGAAAATGTGTTAAAACTTGCTGAGTAAAAAATCTTCATCCTTAAGCGAGTACATACTCATGTTTTTGACTCATTCTTCTCTAATACGATATGTAATAGAAGATTTACAAAAGGGGGATTCCGATTACGTTCATCTTCTTTCAACTCATCTTATTTAAATAGATTATACTCGTGTATTACGTGTATTATTAAAATCGGTAACTTCAATTAACTTCTCCCATTGAACATCAAAGTGTTTTGCATGGGATTATACAATATACGCAATGTATGTAGCTAAATTCATATTCTTTGTGAAAAAATTAAATAGCAGAATCACAGTATATTTTAAAAGACATGTATGAAACCTTGCTCATGATTACTTTTTTATTGTTAAATTCATGATATATTTTTCAGTTCACATATTTGTTCTTTATTTTTGCAATCGTGTCTTGTTCCTAGTTATTCCGAGCTTCATCAAATATTGAGGGCGTACTGCTGAAGTACTGGAACTTAAATTTCTTCCTGATACTCAGATTCGATCGTTAATTTAATCATAAGATTGATCTTCGATAAAATTAGGGTACAATCAAATGGATCTGTGACAAAAACCCCAGCGACATAACGACCAAATGCGTGACAAAATCCCACATCCCTTTACTTACGTCGAGGAAAATACCCTCCGAAGGGGTACTAACAGGTAGTCCTCCTTGCCTTATTTTGGTTTGGTCATTTTGTTCCTTTATTCACAACTTCTACGTCCAAGTACATATTGCTATGAAATTAACCATTGATATTATGAAGTGACAACTCATTCTTCTCGTATGAGACAGACGAATAAAAAATAATTTGAATCACACTTCTACAACGTCTCGTTCCCTAGATAGTATTCTCTTTTTTAAGGGAATTGTTGGAATGTCGAGGTCATGTTGGATGGAAGCATTTGTGACAAAATAGAGCAGTGGTTACATTGCGTAGTATTTTTATTATTTTTAATTATAGCTAAATTAGATGAACATGCGCATACCTATATTTGTATTCCATATGTCCAAATAAGTATCATTATTTTATTGTAGACAAGAGTTTTGTTTTCGAGTGGTAATTGAGAATATCTTTCAAATAGCCAGTTGAAATTCCGTGCAGGTAGTTGTACGTGCTTTTTTACTTTAAAATGCTTGTTTTATATAAAACTTCCGTCCAGATGTATTACAAGACACTGTACGCTAACTCGAGAGTTAATTTCATCATTTATCTCCCCAGTGGGCAATTTTCTTTTTTCAGTGAGAAAGTGATGGGCGCAGATTTGTATTCATTATCTTTACTTTCCACTTATTACACCAGATATTTAATGGATGATTATGTGAGACAATTCTTGGTCTTTCTTTACATTGGAAACCGCTTTATCATCATCACACGTAGCTACGATGGTAAAATCGGTTGTAGGAATATTTGAGGTGTTCTGTAACAAATAGGTCCAATAGTTATAACTGTCCAAAGAAATATTTGATTACAATGTTCTAATTAAAGTATTTCTTTAAGTATTTCATATTCTGAACTAGAGAGCAGCGTATTTTATCCGCTTGCCGAAACCGGATCTTATTTGTTTACTACTGATGCAGGAACTGTCGGTTCAGTTTCGTTTCCCTGACTAAAATGCTTCAGTATGTCTCGTGTCTCTTGACGTCTTCCAGTTCCTTGTCAAAAATGCCTCTATTCGTATTATTATTATTATTATTATTATTATTATTATTATTTAGTCACAGAACTAGTAAGCCCTCTTTCCCAACAGAGACATTTCCGTTCTTTTACCCATCTTTCTTATGTTAGTTTCTTGCTTATCTTCTATGGTTTGAATGTTGTAGTGGTTGCGCACCACCTTACCACATGGTGATGGACGTTATTTATCAAAGCTCAAAGCTTCTTTAATGAGTTCCTTTTCTTATCCGAAAGTTCTCAAAATCTCAATTTTTCCTTTTTGTTGTCAGTAACTTTTCCAAATTTTACAGTTCTAATGTATCTAATTTCAAATATTGTTTCATAAATTCTGCTCTCCCCGTACCATATAGAGAACAGTCCCACAAAATAAATTTAGCCGTTTCTCATTCTTCATATCAGTACACGAACTTCAAAAATCTAACGTCATCTTTCAAGCCTTACCCCCACTCCTATTCACATAGTTTTATCTAATAATTATTATAATTATAATACTCGATTCAAAAATATCAGGCCCTTAAGACAGCAATACAAACGGTTAGGAAACAAAATCAAGTCGTAATAATTCCCCACGTAATTTCAGCATTTTCAAAACACTTAAAGGGCAAGATAGCCATTAACCAGCAATGTACTGCCGGAAATGCAAATATGTAGTTCAACATAAGAAGAAAATTCCTTAGTTTGAATTAAATTTTACTTTCATCTTGGCATACAAACCCGTCCCAACTATCTGTATTAACAGAGGAAGAGCAATGGTACAAAAATACATAATAATAATAATAATAATAATATCAATAACTGGAGTTATTTGCAGAACACTAAAAGGGCATCTTGCAAGATTGCCATTAACTAGAAATATATTGCCAGAAATGCATGAATCTCTTATATTACAAACAAGCCACATAAATTTCGTGTATACTAATGTAATAATAAAACTGAAATTTTAACTAAATGAAAACTGGACATTTAGTATAGTCCAGCTGAGAGGTGAAGTATGGGATGTACAGAGGATGCTAGGATATTTCCCGCCTCTTCTAATAATGTTTGTCTAGCATCCAGCATATAATAGTGAGAAATAACTGAAAATGTAAGAATAATAATCGACGGGTGCTGTGCAGTTAGTGCCTTCGAGGTCCCGACGACACCTCGTCGCTCGGTCGCCATGGCAGCCTCCGTGAATCGACCGCAGTCCTACGAGTATCGCACTCTGTACGGCGAAGGACAAGAGGAGCGACGTATCTTCAACACGCGGTCACCTGCTGCCAGAGCGGTTCTCTCTGACAACGACTATCGATTAATGGCCACCGGCAACATCGACTTTGTTGGGTACGAATTCTCTCACTCTCGATCGAGCAATATGTTCAAATAACTATTAAGGCGTGAAAACCCTGGTAATGGCAATGTGCTGAGAAACAATTTCTTGGAATGTCAATCAATCGAGACAACAAGTTTTAAAAATCGCGATTTATCTGAAGTGTGTCGAAACGCCTGAATAAACTTTGTTCCAACAAGCTATGTCGGTAGCGAAGTTCAGGAAAGTGAATGTGCAATTGTGCACACACCTCAAAAGTAGATAACCTCGTAAATAAAATATCTGAGAAGTGAACATCTCTTTCAGGTCCTTAGTACAATACCGACATAAATTTAATGAGCTAATTATACGGTTCAATGATTATAATTATTAAAAATGTATTTATTCTGTGCAATGTCGTTTTTGTGACATGTTTTGTTTGAATTCGAAATTCGTGCAAATTTACATTGTTGCAATACTTCCCTCTTTAACATTACCTCCCTCTTTCTTCCTTGGTTGAAAGAAATGATCTACTGGAAAGATACGATCTAGCGGAGTATAGTATAATTATTACTGAACGGTTATTAAAAAGAAAATTTTAAAAATAAAGCAATGAGAAATGGATATCCCAGGACAAAAAAAGGGAAATCATTTTTGTTTATATCTTTGTTTGCTATAGATGTTTGTACTTTATCGCATTCAACGTTCCTGCATTCTAAAACTACTTATATTACTACACAATAAAGGAATGTCTTTCAACTTTGTTAGCTGTTCTTTACTTATCTTCTCTGTCTCTGGGGTATTACACAGACCCAAGTACCCATGGGTACTATACTACTTACAAACGAAATCGATGTTTCCTAGATTAGTACACTTCTCAGAACTTCGCTGATCTCTCCACGCGAAATAAGAAAAAGTTTCTTTTCTTATTTAACATTTAATACCATTTTAATGTTATTTTCGCAATCTACATAAAATTTCAAATAAAATGAGTCCGAAAACAATAATTACTATGAAATGAAAGGGCAGGATTAACGGCACTTGAAAGAAATAAACATTTTGGCGTATTTTTCTTTCTTTTTTTTTCTTTCTTCTTAAGCTATTATATCCGTCAGAGCGACTGGGCATAAGTAACCTCAAAAATGTTTCAAATGATTGTTTGAACCATTCTTTATCCAGTGCCGATGAATTTATACGGTGAAAATTCTTTATTATTTGACTGTAAATTACTATGGAGAAAATATCGCGAGCTTATTTGTTTTCGATATTCTGGTAAACGTTCTGGCTTAACGTAGCGAAAAAAACCCACTAAAACTTAATAAAACTGGAAATAGGAACGCTATGACTTTTAAGATTATCAACTTATATGGGGCATTTACAAGAATAATTTACCAAAAACTGGAAAATACTATTCTAACAGAAATGTCAATCGCACCACGTGACTTGGCAAATAAAGAATCAATCCCCAATTTATTATCAAGTTTCAAAATCACAAAATAATTGTCCTCATCCATTAGTTAAAATCAGTAGAAACAATCCTTCGAAGATTATTATATTTTTTGATTCTTATTTATTAATAAGAACTACTTTGGTTAATATTTCCAAGTTTCGTGAATAGTTTGCAACTTGACTTCAGTCAACGCGGATGTAATACCTTAAATATGAATACATTTCTGTAGATATGTATTTAATTTTAAAAGAGCGGATGAAGTGGTTGCTGGTAGACAGCCTTATAATTTATACTTTATATTTATTATGTTCATACTTTATAATTAATTTAAAAAATAGTCTAAATAAACAATTTAATCCCAATTCAAGCATGGTTGAAAC
This sequence comes from Laupala kohalensis, assembly GCA_002313205.1. Taxonomy (NCBI): domain Eukaryota; kingdom Metazoa; phylum Arthropoda; class Insecta; order Orthoptera; family Trigonidiidae; genus Laupala; species Laupala kohalensis. Next base: position 467,575 of record NNCF01128506.1, on the reverse strand, counting down.
CCTTAATATTGGCGTAATTATTTTAATTAGTGTTTAGATCCATTTTCTTCGTCATTTTATGTATATCGCAAAAATAATATTAAAATGGTAATAAAAAATTGTTAAATAAAAAAGTGACATTTCCTATTTCTTGGGCCCAGTTGGTGACAGAGCTGAACCCCGGAAAGACTGTGTCGTGTGTTCATTAAGAGCGAAAGATCGACAGTTCTGGGAAGTGTGAACCGTCACTTTCATTTGCAAGCCTCAAATCAGCACAAGTTCCGTTCTCATGCACATCATTCCGCTACTGGAAGATAAACTATTACAATTTAATTTAATTTGATTGATTGCTTAATATTTAATTTTACTTGAATATGTAGAATACACGGAATTTTGAAACTCAACAGAAAAGGACATAAATGACTTCGGAACACAAACTGATGAAAGAAGCAAAGGAAGATGTATCCACGTAAACGTCATAGTGTGGCATATTTTTCAAAGCTTTTTCTTCGTTCTTACAAGCAAAGATATCAATGTAAGTCCCTTCACAGTTAACAAGTTATCTCGTGTGTGATTTTCAAATTGTCTAAAAAAACATTACGATGCTTAGAAAAAAATCGTGATTATAAAAACGCGTTGTTTTCAGGGTAGGTGAAACTTTTTCGCACTTTATTTCGCAAAAGAAGAAAGGGGTTGGAAGTACCGATGACATAATTATCTGATGATTATATTGTGTTACAGTTTACATTACGAGTTAGATAATGACTCTTCGTTCAATTCAAACACCTGCAGTTATTCATAGTTACGTAAGGTTACATATTTCCATTTTTAACCACACAATGCATCGGTTTTATTAGAGCTTGCTGATGACTGATATCCGTTTGGTTGAATGAGTTCTCGGGCTTCATAAAGTAAATGGAGGAAAAAATCATGACTCCTTTCTCAAACAAAACTTAAATATTTTCAATTTTCAAAAAAATATTACTTACTTTAGTGTAAGGAAATAAATGATATTACACTTGCAGGTTATCTTCTCCACTCGAAACGCGTGATTTTCAGATCCTAAAAAAAGGAAAACTAACTCATTCTCTGACATTATTTAGTGGTGAGACATGGATTACAGATAAGTCCATGTGACTGTGTAATATCAAGAATGTAAACGTTACGCAATGCCTCGTTATCTCACATGCCTTTCTCGTGATACTTCGGTTGGGAAAATTAGAAAGAAATCTTTGCATCGCTTGTGTCAGATTTCATAAACATGTTCTATTATTATATGTGTTTGAATAATAAAAAATCTACAAGAAGTTAGCTAAACTAATTACTTTAGTCAATTCTGTACTTAAAATAAAACGAAAATCTGCTTTTTTTAGAATTTAGTTTTTTACGGCAAACCTCTTCTCACGTATCAAAATAAAACTTAGAATATATCCTATTCCACAACCACCGTCGCTGAGTAACGTTATCTAATTTAATTTTATGTATCATACATGTGATCATATGTAGGTGTTAGCAGAGTTTTTTTACTATAAGTAATGTATTTCTTTCTTTAAAAGAGATTTAAGATACTAATCTATGTGCATTACACGGCAACTCTACCAACAACATTTTTGCGAGATATCTGTTGTGATTTGTGAAAGAATATTTGGGTAAAACCACAAAATTTACGCCAGTTTATCCATGGGTACTTATCTAATAACAAATATATTCGTGAATTGTTTTAAGATTTGCAAACGATTTAGACTATGAGCGATGCTGCATTAAAATTGTTTGTCATGACATGCAACACCCCATACAATGACACTGAAGTAATTAAATTTGTCTCAAGAAGAGGTAGAGGGCAACCGGGAACCGGTGCCTCAAGACGAACATTGAACCCGAAATATTATAAAAACAAATACACGTTTAAATATTCAAACAGGATACTCGTAAAATGATGGATAATGTTCACAAAATAAAAGAAATAAATAGATTGAAAAACATGCAATTCAGAAAATCATTTTTGTATGATTGATGATTGGTTTGGAAGCTTTCTGATCATTTACGATCATTATTTAATGTAAACCATAATTTACTCTCAAACTAAACACACACAAATTATTTTCCCAGTTGCATGGTTTTTTATCAATTTGTTTTACTACATGAAGGAGATGCTTCACAAATAATGCCATTTGAGATTTTGCGTAACTATTAATCATGGATTCCCTAGGAATTTTATAATTTTTAATTCTCCACGATTCTAAACTCAACTTACAAGTACTGTAATAAGTAATTACTTAAATTTCTTCGTTGTTTAAATCTTTTTTATAAATCGAAAAAGTATTAATCATATTTGTTGAATTATGACAGATTATAAATAATAGTATGAACGTCCCAACTATCGGTCGAAACGTTGTGAGAAGGAAAAAGCTCGACATATTGTGAAAGGTCGTATAATATATTGAATTGAAATTGTGTCGCAATTGTACTGTAGAAATTGTTATTTCAAAAATTGTATACATTCAGTTATATGCAAATACTTTATTTATTACAATATGTATTAGTTTAAACATTTATTAAGAATCAATGCTACTTCATGTAGCATAGTTCAATATTTGTGATGCCGGGTGAATATGCAAAACAAAATGTGAGGATGACTTACTGACAAAGGGATTTAAAAAATTCCCTATTTAATAGAAAAGGAAAATGAGAAATTTAAACACATTTATTATTTAAAAGAATATCAAACTACCTAACGTTCTTTACACTTAAGACGATCTCCAGATAAATTCATAGAAAATGAAATTTATCTGAGATATCACGAAGTGTTTACACTTAAGAGATCCGTGAATCCAATAAATTTAGAAATAAGATAAAAGATGATTACGACTTATAGAACGTCAGATATGGCAAGATTACATTTTGAAAGGTTTGAGGGCTGTATTTTACTTAACATTTTACTTCACTTGTGAATTTTGCTATTTGGATGCCGTTTGATCCTGTCCTTTTATTATGCAACAGTATTCTAATGTGTCCGAGCTTTCTTTTCGCGACACTCGGTTGACAATCTGATTCTAATCATAAGTTAGACATCCAAGAAAAACTTCTCATTTAGCCATATTATTTGTTGTATGTTGGTTCTTGACGTAGTGTAGTGGTTTGTAAACACGCCCAAAATCAAAAAGTTAACCATTACTATAAAAATATTATCAGAACAGAAAAGACATACGATAGTCCATTTTGTGTAAACCGATTTTCTTTTATGAATATTTTACATCGAGAAATGTCTTTTTTTTTCTTATGTCGCAAGGAGGCGATCCTCATCTTGTAAGGGACCTCCCAATTGAAGTAGAATCTCCAAATTTGTAAATATTGAATGGAACTATCAAATACAAGGTATAGTTTTAATAGTACAAACATTTAGGGAAGATTAAAAGAACAATTCATGAAGCCAGGTTTTCAAATCGAAGTCTCACAATCTTTTATTTACGTAATACTTGTATACAGGAAGATAAGAGTTGGGTAATTCGACTTGTCATCTCCTGTCGATAATAAGATGTAACCTAATAATCTCGTCACTTCGAGATGAGAGATCTTATCACTAAGACATTAGAAGACAGATATTAAAGAAGAGTTCTTATCAAATCAAATAGCCTGAGAGACAGAAACGCATGAAACATGTTATCAGAAACAGAGATTACGAAACGATTTCTTAAAATCAGAAAAATAATGGAATGTCCCGGAAAACATTGAGACTTTAGTCATATACTTTGGGAATTGTTAGTTAAAATACTATTTCAGTGGTTTATAATTACTGATAAAGAATCGGACAAATAAAAAAATACCGTTGTATCTGATTAAAAGTGCAGTGTATAAAAGAAAGTGAATTGTTTAGGTGACATGATTTGTGTAACTTTTAAAAAATAGTTGCGGTGAATCATTTGTGAGGTCAACTTAAATTTTTCATAATTATACTGGGCAAAATTATAAGTACCCATGCTAAATAAAAAATATAATCACAAAGTGAAACAATCATAGATGTGACATGCATATTATTTTGATGTTAATAAAAAATTTCTGGTTTAGTTCTTAAATTATTACCACTGTTGCTTTTGAACTTATATATCATCCACACTAATATATAAATGCGTAACGCGAAAGCGTGTCTGTCTGTTTGTTACTTAATCACGATTAAACCACTGATGAAATTTGGCAAATATATAGTTATGATGTCCAGAATGAACTTTAAAAATGCGTCTAGGAAATGATTTTAGCCATAAATGTCGATGAAATCGGGAAAAAAGAAAGGTTTCTTGGCTTACGCCGCCTAAACGGTTAGAGATAGGTGATAACTATGAATGGCGATATTGTTCGCCTCAAAGAGTTCTACAAAAAAGTCCGCGACAGTACCTATCTACAAAGGTTTACCTATATTATTGGAAAAACGTTATTAAAAATGTGTTAAAATACGTAAATTTAAGAGTATAATTTAGGAAGGAAAAATCAATCATCAACAAATTTAATATATTTTTCGGTGCATTTAACAAAGACTAAAAATATCTTTAAATTGTAAAATTTAGACGCATGGTATAGATTTTAAAAGCGTTTTATTAAAACGGTGCAGCCGGAATGGCGCCGTTGTGTCTTGCCTCGGAAGTGAAAATTCGATATGCGAGTGGGTTCGTTGGTCTAAAAAGTAAAAAAAATTCCGGGCAACGCCGGGTAATCAGATAGTTTCCAATATAACAAACAATGGTATATATAATTTACATACATTATAGATATTTTGATATACATATTTCTTATATAAGAGACAACCTGTCCTGGGGGACGAGTAAAACAGTGAATATCTACCATTCAAGAACTAGAACACCCATAAAAAGTACCAAACTTCGATGAATGATTTAAGCATTCCCTATAAACATTTTGCTCTTGTGATCGAATTGGGTTTTTCTACTAAATCATGGACACAAGATATAAAACTACACAGTATTAAGATATAATACTACACAGTACCCAGAAATAAGTCCATCTTCATGCCCAGGATATATCACAAATCGCACACAGTCTGGGAGAAGACTTCACCATTGTGGAACCTTGACAAAGTGATCAGTCACGCTTTCATTTATGAAGACTCCAGAAAATGAAGTTTTAATGTCAAAATACCTGAGACTAACGTAAATGAAATGTAATCTTGAAAACCACTGCAAAGAATGTCGCGGTGAGGTGCTTGAACTCGAGAATACGAAGTCGGGGAAAGGTCACTGCTTTACGTATAAACTTTCATATTTTGCAGGGTGATAGAAAACATTTATTTATTAATGTCGCAATTAGACATTTTCGCCGTATCCCATAATGTATTTTATGGTGCACAAAGATTTAGTGATTTTCATAATGATTTCTTTTTAGTATCTACTTAGTTATATTTCGAAATCTCCATAATTTTTCTTGAGTAGAAGAAATTAAGTAATGACGATCTAGAAAAATTTTGAATTCACATGTATCCAGTAAAATTCTGCGTAGAAAACTTATGGACCTATCAGATCGAGATAGAGACGATATACTACAAAATATACCCGTAATACTAAGAAACTTCTAATCTTTACGATTATTCCGATGTAAATTTAATTTAAATCAACATCATTGGTATTAAGAACCTATTTCCATAGTTTCCATCAGCTTAATTTAAAAACATGTTAAATATATTTTTGATTTATTGCGTATAGAGATGTGACTTAAATAGTTTGAAGCACTGTAACTAGCAAAAATTGTTCTTTCTAGAAAAATTGTTCTAGGTACTGTGCACTCTATAATTTTTGCTGTTTCCATCAATACCTTTGTATGCCGCTTCTGATAAGAACATTGTATCAATTTATTCTGTATTATTTTCATCTTAAAAAATTTTTATAACTCAAAACTGCAAGACGTTAATGACAGAAAAAGTTATACCTAAACTCTGCAGTGACACAAAATACACTCGTTTTTATAAAGTGTGTTATAAAAAACACTTTTAGGAATAAAGAATTCAAATTTTCAGCGCGAAATATTCTTGTAAAATTTTACATTCTTTTCAGGAATCTAAATATGCTTAGGGCCTTAATGATGATACTGCAATGAGTACTCAAATGCTATTTATAAAATATAAGTGAATATATCTAAGAAGTTAAAATACATATTTTTACTATTTTTGTGCATTTTAAGAGTGGTTTTTGTAAGTCAGGGACAACCTGAAATCTGTAGAAACATTTATAATCTACTTTTTCCATTAAGATAGCATCCTTCTCTTTGTTCTTCTTTAATGAAAAATTAAAAGCCAGATCTACAGACCTCGAGAGTTTTGTACCCAAAGTGTACCAACTGTAGGGTAATTTCTGGTGTCTCAAGATTCAGTGGGATGTTGTCACTGCGATAACTCATGTGTGCCGGTGGAAGAGGCGCGTACGGGTGTGGGCGTAAAAGGAGTGAGACATAAACGGAGCGAGACCATTTCTTCCTCCATCTCCGCAGTGAGAAGGAACGGATGAAAGAGGATTTCTCAAACAATTGTTCCTTCATAAATACATCATCTTGGGTTTCATTTTAGACACATTTCAAGTATTTTGTGTCGCCATTTTTCTAATTGAAATTTTTAATTAATTCTATTAATTATTCAGCAAAAATTCAGTATAATGAACATCGATTAGAAAAAGTGCTATAAGCTCTACATATCGATCATATTTAATTTCTTCTAATTGTGGCCCGGGGTTTTCTCTGTTTTTTCTTCGGGTATTCACGGATTAGTCATCAATATTTTCATTATGATTTATTTTGAATTTTTACGGATTTTAATTTTCTGCGATTGACTTTGTTGATAACAAATATAATGTATTTGTTAAATAACTTCTGCTGTTTGTTGAATAAATAATTTTGTTAAATACGCCTCTGCCTTTGGATCCTTGATCGGAATTGATGGAATGGTTCCTTGTTTGTTTCCGGAGAGTAAATTAGTGTAAAATAGCTGTTTTTACAATAAAATTTATTTATTTATTATATATTTATTTACCCATGAAGTCTATCAGACTATCATTGGATAGGCAAGTGGGTCAGTTTAAACCCATTTTGCTTACTCAGTCTTTATATAGTTATTTTATATTTCATTATTTTTTGATGTAACCATACTTCTGAATTGAAGTAAATGTAAAAACATTCATTCAAAAATTCCATTCTTCGGTTAAGAAAAAGTGATCCTTTCTAAGGGCGACAGTGGGTTACGTGATTACTTGGGATTTTAAAATGGGTGAGTTGTCTTTTCCGAGACGGATGAGGACCTAAGTTGGATTTAACTGAAAGGTAAAGTCTGATTTGCGCTTAAGAAAATTTACTCTCACTTTCTTCAAAATTGAAACACAATTATTGACAGATAGATTAAATTCGATAAGAAGACAATGGTTTCTATTATCTCTTGATGTTCATACAATATGAATCTTTAAAATCAGTTCTTTCTTCAGTTCATATAATTATTAGAAGAGAGAAGGAACGAGGTTCGGCTTGAACGCGTCATTGAATGTGGATACGAATTTGAGGTGCCACAATAATTTGAACGGACTCTAAAATTTTAGCATTTCTTTAAGCCTTTTCATCCATGTAAAGTTGTAAAATCCATAGTTGTAAAAGATGTGAATCAATATTGTATGTTCATGTGCATTCTGTCAGCATACAACATTTGTAAAAATAATATATTGATAATTGTTATGCCAATGTTGGCTTTTCCTCCAACAATATTCTCAAATTCCACTTACTGCACTAAAATTATAGCCAGACAGTAACCTAAGCTTCCGTACATTTGCGGATTAAAAGCTTTCTGCAATTGCGACTGCTAGCAATTAGAAGTTGCGTGACCAGGTTATTGACCGCGAGTCCTTGCGAAAGAATTCTTAATCACGATATTTTCTTTCTTTTCTCTTCTGAAGAATAACATGCAAGGGCTTCGCAGTCATATGAACATGATAGTACCATTCAGTGGACCCACTATCGTTAAAGCAGACAAGGACATATTCAACGGTTAACCATACGTAAATAATTGACTTAAATATATGTGAATAAAATGTTGGTGCATTTGTTGTAAAAACAGTACAAGTAGAAACTGAAGAATGTACTACATAAATGACATTCCAACCGCTTATAGGTACACATTTCTGTCGATAATGTAATTGACAAAGTGAGGCAGTGTTGACTCTGTGTGACAGTGTTAATATCAAAACACTGAGCAATTTTTCTGTCCTAGACAAGACCCTTAAGGGACAGGGGTTTATTATAAGGGACACGGGTATATTAGAAAGGGCCTGGGAAGTTTTAGACAGAGGTTCGAGTCCTTCCCTGGACACTGGACACTTTCTAAGATTTCTAACATAACAATATTACAGAAATTACTTGATACGAGTAGTAAATCTGTGAGAATGGCTTTTTAATTTATTTGAAGTTCCTCAGCTAAGATAATATTATTCTCTGAAGATATCATCTGCTTCACAGGCAAGACGCGCGCCTTCTAAAGCTGTGGTATGCGATGACACTCCCCGAAGAGATGATGGCGTCCAATGGCGTTGTTTTAGGCATCTTGGGTCTCCCCCGCGCTGCCTTTGATCCCATGCTCACGCCTCTAACCAAACTAACAGTGGAGGAAGAGAAAGAAGAGATTGAGCGGCTCGGTACTTCCTCAGTCTTGTTGCCCTCCGCCGCGAATCTGGATGATCAAGGGGTGCGTGCACGACTCTTTTACTATGGTAGCATATTTTGGAGGAACTCTTCAAGGCTCAGACATAAGTTAGTGATCAATATGAGGCATCAAATCGAAACCGATAGAAGTTTATTATTGATGATGCTACCAAAATCGTTATTTAGCAATACAATTTTTCTTTAAAGCGGAACCATATTAATTGTTTAGGATTTTAATTGGTTCTCGGAATGTATTTAAGAAAATATAATTGAAATGAGTTTATTCATAATAAACGATCCATTCTGGTTTTTTGTTATGTTGAAGATTGGCAGTCCAGGAATCCCCGCGTCGAGGTTTTTTTCCATTTCCTTTCAGCCCTTATGGCTACCTTGCAACTTTGTCCCCGCGTCTAGGTGTAAAATACCGAAGTTTCGGCCATTTTACTGTGGTCTTCTTTAGGGTACTAAATTCGTGTTATTACTATTAGAACCCCGAAGAAACCCACAGCAAGATGGCCGAAGTTGACGCGGCGATTCCCGGGCAGCCAAGATTCATGTGACTCCGGCTGCGGAAGCCTATGTTCTCACTTTTTGTTATGTTGTTAAACTCTTCATTACCAAAATTTGGTGCAGACCAATACTCCATGTCTAAAATATATTTTAAAATTGTTTAATATGTCTTTATCCCACCATATTGCAAATTTTTAACTGTAACCGTAATAGAATCATTTTAACAACTGAATTCGAACGGAAAGTTATTGTACAAAAATCTCATAAACCGATTCATATATTGTTACGAGCAAATTCTTGGGATTTATTAGCAGTTTTCTTTCGTGAAGTACTCGTATTTAGAACCTTCTAATTCATATACCATGTTTTGAAGAAATTTTAGATTTTATTAAAGAATATTAACCATTTTTCCTTTAAGTTAATGACATCTGTCATCGGTATCGTAATTCTGAGAAGTAATGTTGTAAATCATACTCGGGAAATTATATTAAATAAATTCTATGAGTCCTTTTCCTTTCTAATCAGTGGTTATCATTTGATAGATATTCCAATCTACCTGTTTTGAATTATCTTATTGTAGATAAGACAGCGTAATAAGCAGAATATTTTGCAATGAGCGAGTTGTGATTTTTTTTCAAACACCTATTTTTTATTGATATTATTTTATTCTTGAGGAGTACGAAACGTAATGGAAATCATTTTGTGAGGCACTCACCTTTGACCCGCCATTCATTCCATTTCATCAATCAATTTCATCTTATTTATCTATCATCCACCTCAGGGAGGTGCGCCAGGAATGGTATGCAGCGCCCGTGTTATCCCCAAACCACAAAGAGAAAGGTATCATCCCGATCACAATCTCCGACCTTAACAAGAAATGTGGTAATTGCATATTTCATCGATGTATTAATAAAGAATGTGGAAAGCCGCCTCGGCTAGTGCTCTCGCTTGACATGGAGGATTCGATTCCCGTCGGTGCCAAATTCGTTAGCTTTTCACTTCAATTTATCAGATTATGTAGCTGAGATGGTGGAAAAGTGAATGCCACAGTTGTGATACTTGGATACGGCAATCTAGATTACATCTAGACATCGTTTCCCACAAAATGATTCACGATATGTCTACAGATTAAACCCGCGTAGAATTGGGTCTCACTAGCACTCAATATCGTGGTCCAAAGTAGGTTGAAACGAATACATACAAGGAATGTGTAAAAAATGAATAATTGTGAACCTATGGTTCGGTTTCCATTTACAATCTAAGTGAAGATTTACGACGTTTCTCAAACAGAACATTAAAGCGATTTCAATTTTATCACAATGGTTTGAATAGTCTCATTCAATGGTTCTGAATTTCGTCCTGCGACTCCTGTTCCGTGGGGCACACAGTTGCTCTCATTTTCACTCCGCTCCGTCTGTTAGAAATAGGAATTTGACATAGTTGTACTCTTTGTAGCTCTATTAATAATAAAAACTTCACACGATTATTATTAAAAGGTTGGCTAACGTTTAAAAAACTATTTTTTTAAATATTGATGTCACTCAGTGACAAATCATAATCCGAATCCCAAACTCCGTTCGAAACTGGTGGAGTTGGAGTATATTTTAAGTAAATTTTATTGTCTGTTTACGACCAGGTTTTATTCTCCTTTTATTATTTTCCTCCATGAATAATGATAACTTAGTGGTAGGATACTTTATACGAGCAATCGTTTTCATACCTTACACGCGATCCTTCATATAACCTAGTGCCCTGTGTAAGTAGGTCATCAGTTCCACACACAAAACAAAAGTTTTCAAAAAATGTAAGAGTATTTTTACATGATCTCCTTAGCCGCATCCTTAAAGGAATGTTTCTCTTCTTTTCCTTTGAGCCCTTCTTTCGGATCGGGAGTTGGTCCTTAGCTTGCTTCCGGACAGTAAAGTAGATTATTGACCTCCTCTTGGTAATTGATAATATTTAATTGCCTTATCGACGATAACGTATTTCTTTATCTATTTTTTAATCAATTTCATTTAGTACACACGAATATATTATTTTTAATACATTAATATATATATTGTACTTTTATAATATACTTTTATATGTCATTTTAAAATAATAGTTGTTTTATATTTTCACTGTTTTTCTTATATTTATGTGGAATTTCTCAGAAAATCTAATAAGATATCAACATCATACGGCGTTACGGTTTCTAGAGTCTCTCTTGAGATAGCAAGTATATTTTTAGAAAGCGTCGCTTTAGATCTCGTTGTGGCAAATGAACGACGGACATCAAGTTGAAGAGGAGCACGTCCCATTGGGAGCTGTCCAACGAGCTGTCCAAGCTGCTGTGTGGTCAATGTGTTGATTTATGCTCTTCGCAATGTGCGTTATGTTTGCATGTGCCCTCCGTGCGTCCCCTTTTCTTCGGTGACCTCCAAGGCGCGTGACGCGTTCCGATGTCTCGACTCACTGCTCCATTAGCACATCGTTTCCGACATCTTCATGCGAACGGGCTCTTTAAGCGCTGAGGAAGTTTTCCGTCGCTCACGCTGACTTACTCACTTTAAATAATTCTCGTCTATATAAGAATTAGTAAGTTTATGCGTCTAGGCAGTGGTGGATCTATGGGGGCTATAGCACCTCCCCCTCTTTGGACCTGAACTCTTAACAAAAAATTGGAGTTGATAAATGGCATACTTTGTAAAAGTGTCACCAGTTCAATAATTGTTATTGTAATTAATAACATAATTGTTATACAAGATTAATAAAATTAATAATACCAGATTAATAACATTAATAAATAATTAAATAAAATTATACATAATTGTTATTGTTATTAATAATACCAGATTGTTAATTTTTTATTTAATGCATTCTATTTAAAGGTAATATTTATAAAATTTGTGTTGTAAAATCATAATTTTTAAACAGAAATGCTCCCCGGTTAGCCCCCCACTTGATTACGGTGCTGCGATCCGCCACTGCGTCTAGGCTTACGAGTCAAGATCAGAACATTAAGACCTGGACGGTACATGTCGGGCGCCACCCTTAATAGCCACATAGTGGGCGAAATTGAACAAAATTATAGCAACCCTTGGAACTTCATTGGCAGAAAGAAATGAGAAATGTACTCAGCTTCAATATAAACTATAAAAAAATGTATTTTGAATTTCTAACCACTGTAGATTTCCACTGAATTCGCGTTAGATAATTACTGCAATAATTTCTTCGTCATTACAATTATCGTCAAAGTGAGCTCACCAGCTAGTTTGGTATAATGTAAAATTCAGTTGTTTATTCTTTCATCTTCCCCGTGCAACACCTCTCACGTAATTCTAGTAGAGTTGCGATTATCATTAAAGTTATTATCAGAATAATACATAAAGTAAGTCAGACCTGCTCAATGTGCTCTAAAATTAGTGAGTACTGTGCAAAGTTTATCCCGGGTCAAACGGTACTTGATAACAGACGACACCTAGAATTCACGGTGTTCCGCCCTTAGTGAACTTGGTTTGTTAAAAGGGACAGTTTTATATTTTAATTTTTATGACACACTAGTCAATTCAGAATGTTTAGACTCCACCATCTGGATTCGCAAAAAAACGAAATTCTACTTACCACAATATTTTACAATAAGGTTGGTGGATGTTAACAATATGGATTTAAATCTGAATCCGCTTCATTCGCACGGCTATGATTGAATGGCACAGAATTATTTTACTATATGGACTCCATCCGTGAGAACCTGCATTAATTTTTGAAGCATATTGAGCATTTATGAATATATCTTCCTTCACAAATTTTATTACGCTTCGAAATACTTTCGATGTAGGAATGCGTCATTTTTTCGCATGCTTTCCTCGAAGATTTCCGGCGTGTACTCATATGTACTAACAGAATGTACTCTTTATCTCAGTCGATTCGATGAGTCTAAAGGAAAAATTAGAGAATTTCCTGATGAATGATGTCAGAACTTTGCGGTAGCACTGGAATACTGATACTAAAAGCAAACTTTTTGTATCTTACAGGCGCCGACGCCATTTCATAATGTATTATTTATTTGCGAAAAACATCGGTAGTCATAAGCAGTATATGCTGCTTTCCTAAGGATAAGTTGTGATGTATTATTTCGCTTTGAATTACGATGAAGAAAAAAAAAACTTTTGATTGGTGTTCGTAGTTCTTCTGATGTTTCAAGGGCGACCAGTGAATTTTGAGGATGGTTATGTTTAATTTCATACAGCAAACATTTCATTGCTTCATCAATCTTTAATATTTTCTCTGAAATTAAAATCACAACTGTCAATTGTCTACTTATGAAACAACAAATTGAAATAATGGAAGTTATGAGTAAAAAGTCAAATACTCTATAAAGCACTAATTTTTCTAAGAGTCGCTTACGTTCAAACATTGCATGACGAAAAGTCTATGCGATGTCTCCATATTGCGAAAAGATGTCATCCATGATAGTAAACAGAAAGAAAAACTTTGAGGTAAACAATAGGTATTGTAAAATAAATTTCAAAGCAGTACCAGACTGTAAACACAACAAAGTCCTGAATTCTCGCTACAATTCGGTTCAATCTGTTTCTAAAAAATGCTGCCTACAAACACTTGTACATCTCATTACGAAACTCATATTCAAAACTCATAAATGTGGGATATTTTGACCAGGGGCGGATTTAGGATTTGATTTTGGGAGGGACCCATAAAAAGAAATACCAAGATTTACGAGTACCTCCACGAGTATATTTTTTTGATTAACTTCTTGAAACTGCAATTTAAAACTATATATAAAAAACGCATTAACGTAATTTGCAGTTTTCATAAAAATAACTTCAAAATTTACGTTTTTGAAATAATTCATTTTTTGGGGTCAAATTTTTACTTTGGATTTTCCTGCTAACGAGCCTATTCACTGCTTCAAAATTACTCAATATAACTTCAACGGTAATTTACATATAACTGAAAACGTTTCGGCATTCCATCTAAAACTATAACACGTATGGAATTATAAAAATTAAGTGGTATTTAATTCGAGGACAGGTAGATAAAAACAGTAGCAAAAAAATATCGCAGCCTAATGCTCATGTTACCAAGTAGGAGTGGAAATCTATAAAAAGAAAGTAAATTATATTTTTGTCCTATGATGTCTTTTTACACATATTTTATTAGTTCGTCTTCTTACTTTCAATGGGCATACTAATTTTGCTCAAAGTAAAAAAAAAAATTATTTTATTATTGCTATCTATTTGGGACCCTCTGTGCCCCTTCCCTTGGATCCGCCACTGATTGTGGCTGATTTTCGTATTCCGGATGTTTTCGGGATTATCCCGAAAAAATAGAAAGATAAACCTTAATACTTCGCACCTTTGTAATGCAGGAAAGTATGAAACTAACGAGTATGAAAAGAGCGTGACGCAGTTCGCGTCATGACAGTATTTTAGAATCGCCTTTCAAACCACGTATAGAAAATCATTTTATGATTTTTAAGGTCGAACGTTCTGAATTCAACATTTTAATGCGAGATATTTCGCCTAAACGATAACAGAAGCTTAAGAGCATTGCTCTACAGATACTTTGATGTTGTAAACTCAGTTTCAGTGGATTCTTAATGATTTGTGATGACCTTTTAGACCGGTATCATCGAAGGCAACGATTTCCGACGTGGAAAGTAGCGTTGTAGCGTGTTTACTTAGAAAGAGATATTTTGATACTCCATCATTGTAACAGTATCATACCAATACTCAATTCATTTATATTATGGTCCGGGTAGTAAATGTATTACATTAACTACTTACAAATACTTGTTTAAAAATTATTTATTGCATAAAGAAGTATATTGATGTAAATGCACCCTGAATATGCACAATATGCTTACATTTTTTACTGTTTATTTTACTCGTGCATTTCCAGATCTCAGGAAGAGAATATCCGTATTGCAGTCAATGATTAACTACTGGAAAAGTAGCAAAATGAGAGACGAGAACAGATTGACGTCAGAGAACCGTGTTAATATAGGGCAGTGGTGTCATAGATCGCGCTAGTATGTATGCACCACGCCACTGTGCCTGTCATCAGCTCAGGTTGTGTCTTGACAATAAACTACTCCGAGCGCACTCTGAAAGGTCTACATTGGTGTGTTCAAGATTATTGTCACTAGCTACCACCAGAAATAGCACTACAACACGAAAGCTTCTTATCGCTACTCTCTTCCTAATACAAGTAAAACCCCCTTACCCCCCTCCCATCCATTCCAAAAGAACAAAACAAAGACTATAACCGTGTCGTAATGCAACATCAATGAATGAGGCTCAGACTACAAGTTTCGCTCACCATGCTACCGTTGTCGTCGTTTTATTGAGAGGACCCTACTCATTAGCTGAAGTGAATGACTCTATAGTATTATTCTTCGGGATGTGCGACAAATCCATCCACACAGACACCAGCACGGGAGGGAAAGTGTATAGACAAGAGTAAATTAAATGTTTTACGCAAATTAAGAGAAAAGTACAAGAGTTCACTAGCATAGGGGTTTGAGTGGGTATAAGGCCTGGTTGTGCCCGGTAATATGCCGCCAGATGCCCAATAACAATTGTTACAATTTTCGAACGATTGAAAATTAAAGATACTATGTAGGTGTATTAGACCTTGGCCATAATATTTTAGGGGGTATGTTAATTGCAATTTGTAAAAATTATCGTGGGGAGAAACGGGAAATGCTTCTTCGAGCTCGACTACCACTCCAAGTAGATACGTACGTGATCGATATGTGCTTATGGAACACGTTAAACTGCACTTCTTCCTCAATCATACTTGAGCCGGATCAGAGAAAGATTACTTGGTAATGTGTGCAGGGTGTTACGACGCAGTTGTTGGACACTCACAGCCAGGAGCGCATGGAGATCCCTCCACCTGGAGAACGGGTGCCCGCGCCCCCTGTCTTCCCTGCGCAGCGAGCTCATATGGGTCTGTTGAACCGAGATGCTGGCGCTCGTGCGCAGAACATCATTGCGTTGAAGGAGGCTCGCAACAAGGACAGGAAGAAGTTGCGGCTGCGATGGTGTCGCTGGGAAGCGGCAAGTTTTATACGCACGAGCTTAGAACTGTGATTCGGGCTGGAGAACAACCTATTTCTGCTGTCTAATTTATAAGGAACGTTTCCGAATTCCTAAAATAATTAGATAGCTCTGAACCAGGTCTAGACTGGTCCACTCCGCAAGTGCGGAAATAGTCACAGAATGATATAATGGGGTCTTTCACACACGTATTGGTTTGTTGTTTATTGCTTATTTGCAAGACATCCTATCGATTCTATCGAGGCTATTTTCTCTCCCGTATAACCCTTTCTACAGAGTTCGTTTATCTCATCCGGAAAACGAATGAAACAATACTACATTCGGAATGCTTTAGGTTTGTTACGTACGGAAACAGCTCCTCCTCACTTCTTTAACAAAAATCCAACACGACACCAAATAAGACACTTCATTTAAGAATCAAGAATTAAATCAATTATTTGATCCGTTGCAGTGGATTGGGTAGCTCCCTTATTGAAACTACCCTTCGCGCAGTACGGAAGAAAATACCCCCTAAAATAAGCGTCGTAACCAAAGTAGTATACTAAGTCAGTAACTTTACCGAAAATAATGCAATTCTGTCTGCCTAACATAAATTACCAACTTCCTAACAAGTAATATCCGAACAAAAATTAATTTTAGTCGTAAAAGCGACTAATTTCTATAGAAATACAATTGAATAACACAACAAAGACACAGATAGTTTGTTCCACACACTCGATGCAGAAAGAACAGAATAGCGCCAAAGAGCAAGTGATTTGAATTCATGGCCGATGTGGGTGATAGATTTAAATTTAAAGAAATCCGAAAGTACTGCCAACGTAACGCGAGGTTCACTTATTATTGCACTTCAGGATGAATTAAAAGCGTTGGCTGCACAGTGTACAAGCCCTGAACCAACATGAAGCCAGTTAGACTGGCAACAAATAAATTAATAATTTATTGTCAAGAGAGCTGTTACAAACTGCCTATGGTCACGTTGAGGACAACAAACTGATTTATTGCTGCTACTTTACAATAAACTATTAAACGCAGTGGGTCCCCGTTCATGTTTTTTATCCTTCGGTTAAATTTTCTCCGGGAGTCAGCGTGGCCCAGAGTGCCAAGTTGCTGGCTAGTGGCCGGGGTTCGATATGCAGTGAGATGGGAATTTTTCATCACACCTCAACATCCAGACTGACTCCCAGATCTACTCAACCTGCTGTAAAATGAGTACCAGGGTCTATCCTAGGGTCAAACCGGTTGGAGTGAGATACTGGTCACATCTCCTCCTCCTAGTGCCGAGACCAAGAAATTGCAGAGCTCAACCCCCCGCGAACCCCTTGGACACATTCGGGGCCTGTTGTGGGATAGTTTCACTTTGACTTGACATTTCCTCTGAGTAAAGTCAGATGACTTTGAGTTTATGTATGAGCACAATACTGTGAAAATCAAAATTGGGGTACAGGCGGATGGTCGGGCGAGACGCCGCCAGTCGACGCCTAACGCATTGGCTGAAGCGGCGGCGCAAGCGGCGGCGCAGGCTTTGACTGACGATGCGGTGGAAATGGCAGAAGAGCTCTTGGGCGAAGTGGGAAGCAGTGTTGAAGCAGGGGGCAGTGCTATAGAAAGCGTCCTCAACAGCAACACTGCTACCTCTGGCACCAGTAGCTCCAATGCAGCTAAGCGAAAGGTATACAGGATAGCAAATATAACTCCAATTACCTGGATCAATTAGGACCATACCCGGTTCGGATAATTGATTTTTCAAAGTAATCGATTATTTTCATCTTGTCCGTCAAGGATAAAACAATACATTACCTTTTAGACGTCATTTTTCTATGAACACGAATCCAAGAAAACGAACAAAAACTTTCAGTTTAATGAAGCAACAGTCCAAATGTGCAGTATGATCTCATGTGCACGCACTAGAGATTATATCCGCACTAAATCTCTGACAGTGGACACGTAAATATTGTAACCTTCATCGTTAAATTCAAAGAATTGTCCAGTACTATTGATACACCAGATCCTCAATAGGAGGGACCTGATACGGATCACGGTAACTGAATAATCCTTGCTCGCAACTAATTTCCTTTAAACATCTATTTTTCTCTCATCGCTCCGGGTAATTGACTATCCGAATTATTGGAGTGTACTACGTTACATGAGCTCTCCCATTGGTTCCAGTAACTTGTCGTTTCATTTTTTTATCTAAACTAGGGAACAGAAAACAAAATATCGATTTTCAATTATGTATTTTCAGTCTTATTATCTGATACGGCAAGACACAGGTCATCAAAAACCTGCTCACATCAAGAATTTGTCTGGTGATAATTTCCTACATTTGTATAATGGTACCGAAAGTAACGAAGCGAAAAGATTGCATTTACGTCCAAACTGTGAGGTTTGTAATTGGAGTTTCCGTTTTATACTTGAGACTAATTTCGGTTCAGCGCATTATAGTATGACAGAATTACATTTTTTAATTTAATTAATTTACCCAAACTTCTGAAACAATACATACACTAATTTTTAATTTCTTTAAGACAAATTTAAAATTCGAACTACTTAGGACAAGAATTTATTCGGGTAGTCGAAAATCCAGATATAGGATTTCCAGCTATGCCATAAATGTATGTCCTGTTGAGATAACATTTTCCAATAGCCTTGAAAAAAGGAAAATTCATAACATTACTTTATTGACTAATATGTTGAGGGTATCAAGAACAATTTTGTATTTTCAATTTTCAGAATTTTGTAATAATTTTTGTTAAATCATTTTCATATATAATAATTTTCTCCAAGAACCAGGGACAAGAAGTGAAGACCAATTCGCACATCACTATTGTGCACCTATAAAATCCAGGAAGTTGCAGTATCGAATATAAACTGCGCATATTTTTGTCATTGCATTAAATTAGATAGTTCTGGGGGTTATTCTGACAAGTTTCCTTGGTCGGTCCTTGTTAACGCTGGAGTACTACTTTAGTCATTACGCCATAGACCGAATGCGATTCTTCTGATATTCCTTCCTCTAGCTGGTTGAAAGATTTAGAGTAGGCTCTGTAAGGCGTGTAAGCTGCAATATTGTGTTGTTACGTTTTCTTCAAAATGTTTCCGATTTCTTCAAGAATAAATCTGAAACCCGGTAAGGCTCAAACGGATTTTATTATGTACAGACACAACGAAGTACGCGTCACTCTTCAGACATGGGAGGAGATGAAATATCGGTGACCTCCGACAACCAAGAACAATTATCCGACATCGAGGAAGAAGAAATCTAATTCGTCTGCAGAGATGGACGGCAGCGAACACTAGCTACTTGGGTTTTCCATACATTGCAAAATGTCTGCCCAGAAATTTATGCGATGTAATAAAATTCATATTTATTGCTTCCCTATTCATTGAAGTATTTTATTTAAGGGATTCTCTTTGATCAATACTCTGGGGCCTAAAGTAAATTAGTTTGGCCTTTTCTACCATAAATCTTATTTTAAATTTGTAAAACATGGGAAACATCGGGGAGAATTTGACATGTTTCTCTTTTACTTTATTGGAAATTAATATTTTACTGGAGAAAGAGGAAAAACTATTATACCTAAATTTAATGACAAAAAAAAAAAGAATAATTCGTTTCTAAAAGCGGGCAGTCAGTGACACTTGACGAGAGTTGAACTGAGAATGGATAATCAGTTGCGCAAAAATAATGAATTTACGGATTGTCAGCATTGTTAATTCTCAATTTGTTTACGCCATGGTGCATATATTCTACATTGTAGGGTTCGAAAAAAATAATATTACATTGGTAGGAAACAATTCCCGATCTTCAAGTACACATGTCCTCAAAGAAGACAAAACAGAATTGTCATCCTGAGATTTTTTCGATACTCTCTCCACATTGTTTGCAAATATTATATACCATTCTTTACGAAGTGTACTAATGTTGAATTAAGAAAAATCACAGCAGGAGTAATGCGAAGCGAGTAAGAACTCCTTTTTTTCGAAGTGTTCTTTCTAATCGACGAGATTATGTACACACATCTTCACACGTTTCCAACAGATGGGGAGTCGATTCCGCAGAAATGTTTTACTGATAAACTATAAAATAAAAAATGAGTTTTCGCTTCTAAAAATGGGATGTCGTCCTTCCTTAAATAAAGAGTTTACTGGAAAACACGTGGAAATAAAATTACTGGGTTTCAATAAGGTTCTTCGCTGATTTTAATGTTTATTACCAGCTTTTAGAAACCAACAAAATAATTGTGAATGACAAATCTATGAACTTATAAATATTAGCCATTCATATACGATAAAATAAACTGTTCATGATCAATTTCTATGTCAATATCTTGCAGTCCGTATGTTTAATAATCAATAAAGTTCCTGCGTAATATATCAAAATCATAAAGAAAAACGAAAACATTGAATAAGGCATTTAGGACCTCCAAGAAGAGAAATGCTTTCTGTTAGGAATATAAATAAGGTTTTAACGGAAGAGACAGAATTTAACTGGGGAATGGGGGAGAGAATAACTGCAATCATAACATCTTTATTACGAGTAAATTTCCCTTATATTGGTGTTTAGGTCATTAAGATGGTCAAAGATCTGAATTCTACAATTCATATTCTTTGGGTTTTTGGTGAATTCATTTGAATTTCGAAAGCTAAATACTTAACTGAGGATCATGATAGTAAAAAGTTGAAGGTTTTACAAAGTATAAAAAATAATATTAATTCCAAAAATACAGTATTCAAAATTACGACCTTTGGAATCACAGCATAAATAAATGCACCCATGCGTTGATTCCAACTAAATCAGTCAACTAACTTAGAATTTCAGAAGAATTCATCCCTGAAAAATGTTGCATACTTATTTTGCATCATTAGGTTAATTGAATTTAAATCATTTAGCCCCCTTATTGAGTGGGGTAGCAAAAATACAGTTCGTATTACAGCGCAAGTGTTATTTCACCGTGAGCTTGCCGATGCCTCCTCCCCCACTATTCCAGAGTCTGGATCAACCCCGTCTTCCTTATTAATTATCGATTATGATAAATATTACGACTTTTTCAATCGTTTCCCTTTTTTAAATTCCTTCTTATATCCATTCTCTTTTTATATTGGGCTTTGGTAAGCCTTTACAGTTTAAATGAACAGTCTCTCTCCTTTAGAGTAAGTTTGAGAATGAATTGAGACCGACGTTTCCATGAATTTCATAGTGGAGGCGGTGTAAGTCATTCTTGTTATTGAATAGTATAATTCCTTATTATTATCGGAGTGTTGTATGGAATCTTCACCATTACATTAAGAGAAATCGATTTTTATAGTTAAAATAATAAATAACTGAATTTGTTAGTATAGAAGTGGAAGAAAGCAGATGATAGCATGCAGCATACAAATGAAGTAACTGAAATACACCTCAGCTGCCGCCAAGTGAACATCCTCCTCCCCCAGGAAATCACAAGTGCTTTACCGAAAATAAGGAAATTAAATACATATCTATAAAATAGTGCATAATGTTCTGTTTTAGCACAAATTCGATGAAGAATAAGAGTGTTCGGTATCGCAAATGAAAGGATAAAAACGCATTGAAAAGCTTTGCCGCGCTGGCCCGCGACGTAAATGCGATCCCACTGACACTTATTAAGTTACCACGCATCGTCAGTCGACGTAGCCGAGTATGACTTGCTCCCATATACCATCTAGGATCGAGTTCATCCAGAAAAAATAGTTTATTTATAATTATTCTTTGCAGTTACAAAAATATAGAAAGAGAAAAGCAAAATATGGCACATGTAGTTAATTCAGCTTATTCGATAGACGTAGTTTACTTTGATGAATGGTTCCATTGGAAAATGACATTTGATGTAAATGGAATTAAAATAGCTTATTATTAAAAAATATACCCACTATTTTGGTATGGTATAAAATGTGTTCTCAGAAGGGCTTAACTTTATTATGACTTATGTTACCCTGAAATGTTTCTAGTGCCAGTGATTGAGAAATAATGTTATATCACTTCTATACCTATGTGTTCTCAAACCTAGAACCTTTTAGTTTTCCTATTATGAGTTGTAAAACTCATCTGAATGATTGGTTGCTGTTAAAACAGATTGTTATGTCATTACAATCCCACAAAAAGTATTAATTTTTACATAGTAATATTCATTAAGGCAGAAAAATGCAAGCAAAAGAAGGGTAGGGTAGTTCCAAAGTCGCTTAAAATCATATTTCATAGATGGGTCCTCTAGACATGATACATTATGAATGTGGTCATATAGAAATAAGTATTTCTCAGGTTAAATATTTCTTCAGGCGAGTTTGTATATTAAAAATAAAAAACATTGTGTATTCAAACTAATGAAAGTAATTGACACATCCATCTTATAACAATTGTACAAGATGAATATAAAAATCTTGATTGGAACACACTTAAAAAATATATAAAGTTTCAATCACTAATTATTTTGGACTGGCATTTGTACCTATAAAAATCTTCCTGCAACATTAGTAGCATGAAAATGTCAAGAAAAATTCGCCCATAGCTTACTTCGTATCAACTTTTTGGACAGTTCGTTTGCTTTCACATGGGCCTTCAACTTATTTAGTCAGAACAACAGGACTAGAAAACCAACCATATGAAATCACACTACACGGTAAAATAAAATAAATATAATATGAATATTTCAATTAAATCAATATAACATACAAGATAATATAAAAAAGAACATGCATTCAAGGAATCTGGTACCAAAATATTATTTTTCAATCAAGTGCAAAATTTCAAATAAAAATTTTATTTGAACAATAATTCCAATTTGCTAACAAGTCTTTGGCATTTTAACATATGCCAGAAGCAATAGGCTTTACATATGTGAACTAATAGTGCATACACAGTAAAAGGTGCAGATGTTATTTACAAATCATATCAAATATTAAAATTTGTAATATTAACATTTTGTACCTACAAGATAAAATGTATAACATAACAGAAATAAACTGTACATTCCAAATAAATGATGCCATTTCAAATATATACAAAAATTACTCTCAACTCAAATTCATAAATAAAATACAGTATTCTAATTAATAACATGCTCAAACAATACTAACACTCAGGTTATTATGAAATTCTTACATAGTTTCCAGAGCAATGATCACAGAATATCACTCAATTTCAAAAATTTTGAGACAAAAGATGTTTCACCACGAACTAAAATTTGAAATTGAAACTATTTAAATATTTCCCACCCAATAAAACATTTTGTGTTGTAGAATGTATGTGTTAAGTATGTGAAATCATTCCACAATGAAACACTCACATAATCACCAAGACAGTTCCATTACAATATTTCATCTCATATTATTTACATGCATTAGAAGATATTTCATAATTGTGCGTTTAGTAAATTTCAAAATATTCTCATTTACAATGCATGCATGTTTATTCAACTGAAAAAAAAATCTTGTTAAAATGAATAAAGATTGATTTAAACTTGCAATTTTAAATACTGTTTTATTCATAAACATTTTCGTGCACTTATAGGAACAAGTATAAATTTGGTATTGAGTCATTTTTCTCATCTTTGAACTCCATTATAATTTTTCAAAAAAGAAGCTTCCTGTAACTTCCTATGAAACATGTTTTATTGATCACTGACAATTGTAATATACAAATATATTTTCATCTAAGTAACATGCTTTCATACCAAAACTGACACCACTCATTCAAAATCAAAGAAATTCATAAATTAACTAGTTCTTAAATATATTTAAAGAAGAGAATAAAAGTAAAAAGTTCTATGCAGAATGCACCCTTCAAAATAGTAGTACAATCAGCCTTTCCATGTCATACACAGGTAGAATCAAAATATCATTTATATGAATAAATTTCAAAACTAATAACAAACCTATAAATCCATAATAATCACATTCACATACTATTATTTGTATTGTCTATTAAAATAGAACTAATTTCATGAAAACATTCTTTGCAATATTTTAAAAATTACTAGAGCAACCATTAGTGTATAAAAATATACACACAAGCATACATCAAAATAAATATCACATGTGATTCAAGAAACATTTTCCTTAATATTTAAATGATTATGATGGATGAGGTACCAAGCAAGTGAAAATGACAGTGCATTATCAGTCAATTGAAATAACCAAACTGACAAGAGTAAATCTTTCTCTTTAATGACACTGCAAGTACAGGCTGGCCAATATTACATTGAACACACAAAGATGAATTTTATTTTTCATATGCAACTGCTCATATTAACAGTCACTTTGTTTTATTTATACACTGGTACATGCTTATCTTACTTACATCAATAACTTCTTAAAAACTCTCATACCCTTTTACTAACAAGTTGACTGATGAGTAAACAAGCAGATGCATAATGAATATTATGAAGTCATATCTACAAATAAGTCATTCTTCACAAATTTGATACAAAAATAATTACATGTATTTAAAGAATACTGATAGTCCAACTTCCATTAAAATTTTCTCTTGGATGGAGGTATTAGATGATCTGGCAATTCAGCTGGTATGTCATGGCCATCCAATTTTACATTAATTAAATGCATGGCTAAAGCAAATTCATCAGCATCAAGGAAGCCATCTTTGTCAATATCAGCTAGCTTCCATATCTTCCCAAGGACTTGGTTGGGCAACTTCGACTTAACCATTTCAGATTTAGCACCTGAAAATTTAGAGGAAAATTAAGAAAAATTGACCAAAAAGAGTTTAAGACATATTTAATTTAAAAATAAAACTTACCACTCCCAGAAACTTTGCCATCCACTGGACTTAGGGATTCAAAAATTGCATCAAACTTGTAACGCTCCTTGTTAACAATCCAATCAGGTTCACCATGACCTGCATCAATTCCTTCTCCCCGTTTATAACCAAACGGACTAACTTTATCCTCTACACTCTCAAAAGCACCACCTACATACAATCAGGACAAGAAAAAGCAAGTCATTAGATATAAACATGACCTCTGAAACAATCCATGATACATGCTTCTGGGACTTTTACATCATATTGAGAAAGAACGATCCATGTTTTATACTTTAAGAGAAGGTTGAATATAGGCAAGTTTTATTTTAAAAAATCACACATTCATTTAGAGCATAAGCTTCTTTAACCAATTAACTGCCATTAGTAAAAAATATAACTTTTTGACTAATGACAGTTAGTTCATCCAAGAAAAGTATGCACTATAAACAGAGTGAGGAACTATAAACTGGCACATTCTTTAATAGATAAATTTCCTAATATAAAATACAGAGAATAAAACTAGAAAAAATGACAAAATATAAACTAAACAAGTCAACCAATAAACATACAAAAAACAAAAAAGTATTTGAATAGAATAATAATTTTTGTCACAAACAAGTTCTCAAAAAATTCTGGTCAAACATACTTTACCATGAAGCAACAAATAATTAACTCACCCTTGACATGTGGTTCTACAGTGGTAGTAATTTCCTCATGAGGAATCATTGCCATTAATCTAGCTATATCTTCTGCCAACATTTTGTCAACAACTTCAAGTAATCGTGGCTTCAAAGGTTGGAATTTATTGAAATCATGATGAGCTAAGCATTCCTAGAACACACAACTATTTTCTCAAAGGAAGCGACACACAATTTATGAATAAGAATTATTTTACTGAAACTAAGTTATTTTAATAGTTACAATTCTTTGGCAATATTTTCAGAACAATTCCAAGAATTGATAATAGAAAATATTTGTTAACAAATTAATATTCAATAGAATATAAAAGAAAAAATTATTTATTAAAGTGAAGATATTATAACAAACAGCTGACTAGTTATATTCTCATATTAGCAGAGTGCATGTAATAATTTTCCCTTGTGGAGCAGATATATTAAATCTGACACTGGCTTAGGTCCCTTGATCAGATTTGATAGGATGGTTCCATGCTTGCTTACACAGAGTACTGAATTTTGTAATCCATGTGGTCATAAGCAATTTGTATCTGCTTTTTGTACATAATTTTATTAAAATTCAACAAAATTTTGTGACTTTACCTGCATCTTCTTTATGTCAGGGAAATCACCAGGTGAAATTTGGTGTTCTCGTTGTATTTGGTCATAAATTTGCCCTAAGTTTTTAATCAAATCTTTCTTCTTTCCCTCCTTGCCAAACATTGATGGCATATCCTTCCGCAGTGCACTAATGACATATGCATGAACCTATCATTAAAAAAATAAGTGAAGATTTATAAGCCCGTAGAACTGAACACATACAATTAAATGACAGTTAATTGACATTTATAATTTTCCAAAATCTGTCTATTAATTGAACAACATCAAAGAAAAATATGATACAGACAGATTACTAATATAATATCACACGAAAAAGTAGTACCTTTGCCAATCGAGCACGTTTAATCAAGTCATTTAACTTGCGCAATGCTGCATTACGGGGTAAGGATTGTAAATCTCTGAAAAGATCCTGCTCTTCATCTTCAAATAACCTGTCAAATTTATTAAGTTTGTAATAATTTGAATAATAAGTAACATGCAAGAATTTGAATCACGACATAACCTCACCTTCTATTCACATCATAGCGTAGAGGTTGATCCCAAAATGAACCAATGTACACTCTTGCGACTTCAGGAGTTTGAAGAACTTTACCAAGGGACCACATTAAAGCACCATACACACGCATTAGTTGCTGATGATCCACCATATCTGCTTTATTCAACACAATACGGATTTTATCGTCGTGTCCTCTCAGTGCTTCGATGGATCTTCTAAACTCGTCCGAAATATCAAGTTTATGGGCGTCGAATAAAAGAATAATTCTATCTACTCGTTCGGCAAACCATTCTAAAACCCCCGTGAAGTCGTAACCCCTATCCACACGCTGTTTTTCACCTGATAAAATTCCTGGTGTATCCACAATAGAAATACCTTTAAGTACAGGAGTGTTAACTAATGAACATTGAAATCTATTCAGAAAAGCATTGCCAAATTTAGTAAGAGGTTTATACTGCTTTTTAGGATCCACTACTAGAGCGTTTCCTGGTATTACACCCTCTTTATCAGCGTACATGACAGCTATGAAACGATCTGTAGTTGGTTCTGGCCCAATTCTAATTCCTGGAAAATCTTGCTCTAGTAAGTATCTGATGAATGTTGTTTTACCGGTAGAATACTGGCCAACAAGTAAAATCATAGGTTTAGCATCAAAATCGGGGTCATCGAGCTGCGGAGAATGAAAATCATGAAATTGATAAGCTTGCTCCAACGGGAGCAATTTCGTCTTGTAAATTTTCTTGAGTCCTTCCACAACATTTTCGAACAAGTCGGGCGACTTACTACTGTCATTCTTGCTTAACCAGCTGAACATTTTCGCGGATATTCACAATAATTTCACCACTGTATCACAAACAATCACGAGCACAGTAACACATGAAACCACTCGCTTCACTCGCTGCCACTCCAGCCGTGCGACTTGGCACAGAATTCCAACTCGACTGCTGTTCTCTGATTGGACGTTCCACTTCCCGTGACTTGGCGGACTTTCTGTGACGTTTATTGTATACGGAAAACCATTTCCCTTGTTTTGAATGTAGGCGCGGTTTGCGAAGTCAATTACGAGCGTGTTTTTATACCATGCTTTGATGTATCTTAATTACTTACGTTCGTTTCCCGTCTTTCTTAAGACTGATATAAAAAAAATTCTTCCTGACAAATGGTTGAGTTTATTTTTGAAAGACGACATTGTTTATTTTTACGTTTTCTGCAATATATTTGGTAAAATTATCAAGACGTAGCTTACTTTAGACCACACCTAAAAGAGTATTACCATCAATACTCAATTGGAATACGCTATTGTCGAAAATTGTCCATAGTGAACAGAGTATTTCTTGATTCTGGTGTGGGAGTTACATTTCGGTTCGTGGGCGGAAAACATCCTCTACGTCTCTATTATCGTCAACTGTCTGATTTGGCCATGTGCCCGTTGCTGTTCCCCCAAATCCTTGCCCATAATTGTGGATATCCTCTCCTTAAATGAGTAATAATAATCGTTCGTTTTCGAATAGAATGGGATCTCTTATAACTAAAAATTACTTGTAGTTTTTTTTAAAATAAGTCCGCAGTGTTGTAAAATACTAATTACAGGAATGTTGAATATTACACGAAAACATTTTGATTTTCCGGTTGCGCTTTTGAACCTACTACTTTTCTTTAAAACTCCCGATGCAAAATGTTCCTAAACTTATTTCATTCATTGATATTTGATATTCAACCTTCTGGATTTTGATTAACAATCAAGTAATATTTTGAATTTGGTTCGTGTTATCAGTATTTCTAGACATTTAAAAACATCACTACATACCGTATGTAGGCATGTGTGTAAGTTCACTTCGAAGCGGCAACTACAAGAGCTGTTAGGACCTATGGTAGAATTCAGTGACCAGCCTCTGTAAATGCATGGGTGGAAGGCTGGGTTGTTTCCGTGCGGTAATTGGTTCGGGCATTCAGCCAGAATGATGAAATGAAACCATTCTACAAAGCACTCAAGGACACTCTAGTCACATCCTATTGCCTCCATCATTGATCAGATCTGTTACTGGGCAGCATCAGTACGTAGTCCTTCACAATCCAAGAAAGAAAAGAGTTTTATGAATGACTCATTCTTGGAAAGCAGTATCTGATATCGGTAAGAGATATTACGTTAGGGGATCATTTAACACAACGAAGAGGGGGTTATTTATTATAATAATTGCGTTATCATAAGATGCATTTTTAAACATATTATTAGTACGTAGGTGCCATAATACCAATTTACTTGTCATTTACCTCACCTGGAAATCAGCAGGATCATGTCTTTAACACTTAATTTTTTTTCATTTCCTTTACGACTGCATTCATAATCCATTGAATAGAAGTGACGCACGTTGTATTTACCTGACTATACTTCTACATGGGGCAGACAGCTTGGTATGTTGGTCAAGCATTTCTTCGAGTAACGCCGTAAAAAGAAAGTGGGCCCGCAACTAATGGAACATTGAACTTCGCGCGATATCTTTGAGCGTAATGTAATTG
This sequence comes from Laupala kohalensis, assembly GCA_002313205.1. Lineage (NCBI taxonomy): Eukaryota > Metazoa > Arthropoda > Insecta > Orthoptera > Trigonidiidae > Laupala > Laupala kohalensis. The sequence goes on along the minus strand of NNCF01128506.1, from coordinate 438,271 downwards.
ACTATAACGCTGCTAGGTGCCGCCATCGTTCGGTTACTCCTGCCCTCTTACATATGAAATGAAAACTATTGCTACGTGTAATCGTGACGTTCGGTTATCGTTGGATACACTATCTGAAGTTCAATGTATTGTGAAATAGTACACGAATGTATTTTCCAGATGTAGTATTTATTCCTTCTCAGTAATTTGAAACTGAAGCGGTTATAACAATATCTGTATGGAGTATAAAAATTAAATGAAAATGCATTGAAAATAGTTTCAATACGTTTGTCCTCGTATCTTAAATATCCTAAACAATCTAATATTCATTTATTTGAATAAAATAATAAATAAATAAATAAACAATCTAATAGTATAGTAAATATTTTTAAAAAGAACAATTTATTCCCATAACGTTGTCAAGAAGTAATTTTGTCAAAATATTTCTTTACTTTCATCTTGGGAAGAGTCAGATAGAACCGGATAGTCGGATTTTTAGGTTCACCGATAAGAATCGAGTTTTTGAGACCTAGATGCACAAGTGAAATATACTTCGGAAAGCTAATGAAAAAATTACCTGGGTAAAAGTTAACGGTTAACCATGTAAAAACTGACGAGAGTTAAAAGTCAATTGCTAGGAGAAGAAACTAATCACATTTAAAAGAAAATTTCAAATTATTTTATTACAACTAATTAATTTTTGGAACCTTGGTAAATTTGAGAAAAATAACGGTAAACCCTTCGATTACTTAAATAGTTACAAAATACACTCCCAGCTTAAAAATGCTTGTCTAACTTCAAAAGAAATTGTTCTTGTGGGAAATTCTTCCCCGCCTGTTACTCAGTCCGTCCTACTGTGCTGAACTAACGCTGCACGATTGACTGTTGTGTCGCTAAATTATGTTATATATATACTAATTCTTCATCATCCATATCTTCGTCTAGTCGAGTGTGCTGTGTCATGGCATAACTTTACTAGCTCGCTTTCTGCACTCTCAACCCCCTCATTTTTGTCAAGGTTTTCGTTGAAATTGATGTCTGCTCGCTAACTCTGTCGATAGCATTGGTGGCTGATAATCTCAATTTGTTCCCGGGAAGGTTTCATAAATTATCCCAGAGAATTTTCTCCTTCAGGTTGCCTCGTTCGCCACCTGATGTCGCAAAATATCATCTTCGCAAATCGTCGGGTGTGGACATCGCCTGTCATTGCTTTTAATGCGTTTTACCTATTTCCAGAAAACTATCACAGTTTATTTCATAACGAATACAATTTTTAATCGTTTGTATAAATATTATTGAATAAATGTGATTTCCTTGACTCACGCGAGTATTATTCATTAAATTAAAAATTTGATGGTATTTGTAACGAAAAAATTTTTTCGTTAATTTTTTTTTCGATATTACCAACTCCGGTAATTAATTGTTGAAAAGAAAACTTGAATTCTAACTATTTTGTAGATGCTTTACATTTCTAAATCACTTGAAGTTTACTGTTAGATAACACTCTATTGAACCACTATAGACAAGAGAGTTTGTGTGAGAGACGCTAGAAATAAATTATAAAAAATTGTTTGGTCACATAATAATGATAGTGAGTTGGCTCGTTTTATTTATTATTAAGCTAATTATAGACCAGTATTCATAAACGGTGATAGATACAAGAAGCAAGCAGTTCTTTGGGCGGTATACACAGAGGGCGGAACTCTGGACAAATTCTTACATTTTTCATTTTAATACGCTCTCAAAATAATGCGCACTAATATAAATTGTTTTGTTGGTCTGGACTTGTAAAAGGTCTTTTAAAAATGACATTGCCAACATGTAGATCTAACATATATAATAAAAAGGAAACTTACCAAAAATGCAGAAACATTTGTCGATTCTAATGCATTTACATAATTTATCCCTTATTTATTTAATTATTTAATAGACAATATTATTGTCTATTTTTTTATTTGCTGGTAATATAAGTGATAACATTCCAAAAATATTGTGCGTCAAACATGGCCAGGGGCGTAATTTGATTTGTATATTATTTGGGTGAAATGAAATCTTTCTTTGTGAGGAATATTTAGTTGTTGCATTAAAAATCAAATATTGCAAGAAACTATAAACTCGTATCTTCTCTTATATAACTTATGAGCCAAATTAATCTTATGATATATGCGGCGTTGCTCAGACTAATTCACTCATCTACATTAGCAGAATGATTAATCAACACTGTAAAAAAATCTATTGAAAGTAACAACTTGAAATTTTGACGGTATTTGAGTTGTAGATGTTAACTACGAAAGAATCACTGGTCTAGTAAGCTTAATGTTCACTACCATTTCAAAATATGTTGTTTTAATTGAGTGATTTAGTGCGAAATATGTTTTCGAACTAAATGAATTATGATATGAAGATTCGTCGAGAAACTACAAATACACATCTTCGTTGTATACAATATGAAATCCGCTGGATACAATAAAAATTTCGTTTCTATATGTTATAAAAGATAACTATAAAAGATCCATATATAGATTACCCGGCATTACTCGGGATTTTCCTTTGACTAATTTTCTTTTTCTCATAAAAAAATAAAATCCATCTATATTATTTAATCAAAATAATTTTACTCACGGGTTTTTAAAAACATGCACAGCATCCTAATTTTTCAAATTCATAATAATAGAAATTTAATACAAAACTTGACTGTAAACACCACACCGTCTCGCGGAAGCTACGCCAACCAAATTTTTGCTTCCGAGCCATGACCGGCTGCACCATTTCATTAAAATTCTTGTAAAATCTAAACTATTCGTCCAAATTTTACGATTAAAAGACCTTTTTTGTATATTTTGTAAAATGTATAAAACAAAGAACAAATTAAATTTGATGAAGATTGATTTTTTCCTTCTAAAATTACTCATTTAAATTGAAGTATTTCACCACTTCTATTTTTCATTATGTTTTTTCGATAATTTAGGTTAATATATAGACATATGCTACCGCGGTCTTTTTTGTAGAACTCTTCGAGGCGAACAATTCTACCACTCATAGTTGCCATCTATCTCTAACCCTTTTTGGCAGCGTAAGTGCATGTAGCTGATTTTTTCCCCGAATTCAAAGACATTTATGGTCAAAATCATTTTCTATCATTCTTTTCACACATTTAAAAAAATAAAAGTTAGCCTATGTTCATCCTGGACATCTAAAATATCTCCTTGCTAAATTTAATCACTATTGGTCAAGTGATTAAGTAACAAACAGACACGCTTTCGCATTACGCATTTATATATTAGTATGGATATGGATGGAAGTATGGATATATACTATAATAGATCCAATACAATAAACTTAATGTGGGTATTACTGTTCCTTTCATATGGATCTTAAGGGTCACATTCAATTAGAAGGGCGAACTCAGATATTACGAGTATAATTTTTACCATTATTGTAGAAGTGCTATTTGCTTTTCTTTTTTACTTTCAATGAATTATTATTAATTTCGGAATGAGAATATTTCATATAATTAAGGACCTTTTCAATGAAAACTATGAATAAAGAATGTGGTTTATGGAAAATTACGAAAAATCATGTCAAGTCTATTTGCCTAATTACAACAACTGTTTTCCTTTTCTTAGATTTGCACTCTATCGAAGAAATGGAAGCGACTTCGTTGGAAATGGGAACGTTCGTGTGGCCTACGTCCAATGTGCCTCCGCCCACTCACTCTTCGCAGTGAGTCGTCCCTACACACTCGTGAGCACGTGTTTATGTGATGATGGTACGAGAGTCGAAGTTAAAACAGGTGAGCCATGAATCACTACCCGCATGACAGAGCAACGCATGAGACGATTCAAATTACGCACTTCTCAAAGCGGGAACTAGACAATTCGAAAGTTGCATCACCAAAATACCATAGAAACTTTAATTTCTTCTTTCTAATTGATTTGATTCCGAAATTTCATTTCATTGGGCAATATAACATATTTGTAACTTGTCCAGATTACGATTCATTTCAACCACATTTTGGAAAAGCAGTTGTCTTATTTTTTGGTATTATTTAAATATGATTTTGTGTTGTTATAAGTACTAGTTCATTGTTCATTGTTCATAATTCAAGTGACTTTGTTTTCTGTAACTCATACTTTAGAATAATCACTTTCGATGGAGGATAATACAGGTATTCCCCAGACATTTAATCAAGATAAATATAAATAAACTTAGTAGTAAAAAAGCAGTAGCAAACTGCGTATGAGTGCGCGGAGAATACTAAACTAAGTTTCTCTCCGGAAACAAACAAGGGACCATCCCATCAATTCCGCTCAAGGGACCAAGGGCAGTGGCGGATTTCATATTTTAAAAGAAATTATTTAATAAACACGTAGTGTTATCCTTTTAGTATTCAAAAATGAATTGTAGATATTTTGTGCAGTAAAAATTTCAATATTAATTAAAGAAAAGATTGAATTATATTTCCGTCTATGAGAAAACCGTCACTACCCGAAGGAAAATCGGAAAAGACAGACTATAAGCTTATGTATTTTTTTAAATTTATTTTGTCAAAGTCGTCTTTTATTTCACTGAAACTGATAAACTAATTCATGTTGAATTCTAAGCATAATGAGCGAATAGCGGTCCACTGACTCCTACTCTCTTAATTCACCCCACTCATCCTTATATTTTTGGCATTATAAGTGTGTTGTTGGTACTAAGAACATTGCTACCACGATACACGTCATTGCCCCCTTTGGCAAAGCAGAGAATATAGAGGCGGGATGCGAATTTAGGAGGTCGTGAATCACGGACAGTATGAATAGCAGTGCCGCCGCGGGCAACCGAGCGACGGATGAGCTGAGTCACGTGCGTGCGCCCCACCCGCACACGAGCTGCCAGCCGCAGGGCGTCTGGTCACAGAGGTCGCTGACCACCTACCAAAGGACGGGCTTCGAGGCTGGATGCGTCTCAACGATGCTGGAATCAGGGATGCCCATCACACACACTTTCACAGGACGGGGAATTTCTTGTGGGATTTTCCAATTATACTGCTCTGAGTGTGCACTGGAGTACATCTAGTGCAGAAATTATATTCTATTTGAAGGAGAAGTTGCACCAGTGCGGTATCATGGTTGTTCCCTTGTCTATCGACGAAAACTGAGAGCAACCCTGCTGTGAGATTTTTCTCGGTAGAGGGACTGCACTGGACGTCGCCGGTGAGATTAGGTAAACCTGTGATTAATCCATCCATAATGGCTGAGAAAATGTTTTTGGAATTATAGCTTTTAACGCATAACACAAAGCACAAAATCAATGACGACACCACGCTGAGCCCACCACATGCGATTATTTTGCTCTGAATCATAACCATCAAGGTGGCATACCAGAATTTAGCAGGAAAGATTTTCCACTTACATGCCACAATCATCTGTTTTTGTCTGGTTCTAGTGCTTACCCAGCGAAGTACATGGAAAATACAATAAGTAATTTAGGGGCCATTCATAAATTACGAAACGTACCCTCGGGGATATCTTTACAATGCAATACGGTGGGGTAGCTTTAGTATTACGTTATACTCAGTTTTATAGAATATGTTTTATTGGGGTTTAACCTTTTTTTGTTAGTCCCTGTGAAACATGTACCCAACCGCTTTGTGAGAGCACCGAGCAATGAGTTAGTGGATTACATACAACAATTAGGTGAGTGGATCGAAATTCGTCCCCATATTTTCCGATTTGCAACAAAAACTTATCTTTATGGGAGTGGGAGTTAAAGCTAACGTTGCGTGATTATTGGGGGCGGTACGGTGTATCGTTACGGATGCATTATGGGCAAGTGAGGGAGTTAAAAATGGTATTTTTTTGTTACGTCTCTGAAGAACGGCCTCTGAGGGGTACAAAGTCCACACCGATACGTCTTTGTTATCAGACAATCGGTTTGTTTCATGATTAATCATTAAAATTTGAGAGAATTAATTTACGTCGAATTCTGTAGACGTCAGAATCTACAATAGTTTGTAGTATTAAAACATAATTGTAGAATTTTTAAAATCTCCAGTCTATTAGTATTTTTGGAAGGGAGCATCGGCCCTTGTGCCATCCTATCGTGGTGTTTTCCGCTCATAAGAATAGAAATATCTAATAGAATGTTCGTTGGTGACATTTTCCCTTAGGAGATTTTAATGACACATGTTATCAATTCAACTGATTGCTATATTTCTTGAATTTTATTAAATAGTAATCTCTTCATCCAATATGAGACATATAAGCAATAAATCATATTCATGGGTATTGGTATTTTCCAATGTATCAACATCTCTTTGCCGTTAGAAACAGTTCCGACGAGAGAAAAAACAGAAAAAACATAATTCTTCAAAAACATGGGTGTGAAATTATTTTGATTGATTCCGTGAGATTAGATCGTACAATTATTTGAAAATTAGAGAGACTGGAAATATGGAGTGACATACATTCAACTGGAGAAATGCCCTGAATCCCCGTCCGGTTATTCGCGTTCTATCTCATGAAAATAATCATTTACTTTTCAACTCCTAGTCTGTTGAGAGACAGTCTTTCTGTGTCCATCAAAATGGTGGAGAGACCATAATTATAAAATTTTCAGAAAACTGGGGAAACAAAATAAAACTTGTGTTTGTTTCAAAAAGATCAAAGAAGTTCTATATGCAGCTTTATAATAGCTTTTAAGGACGGTAAGTAGCCAATCTATTGAATTATCCCCGTCAATATTTTTGCCGCAAGAGAAGGTCCCCCGCAAGAAATTTTCGGGGGAAAAGGTCCTTTTGAACTTAAATATTTATCAGCAAATACATTGGTTTGAGTAAATGTGGAGACATTTTGAAATATCAGTCATACTAATATCGTAACTCAATTGATAAAATTTCGAATAATGTGTAAGTTTTTGGTTCACCGTTATCTTCAGTTTCGCATTCTCATATTAGGTCATATTTAGTTTCATATTCACAGTCTTAACTTTTATTTCGGTTTCCCAAAACTATATTCTGCCTGTGTTGTGTTCATTTACATTGATAAAGAGTTTTCAAGACTCTTGAAACAGTGACTGCATTCTTTCATCATACGTTTAATTCATACAACGGAGATATAAAGAGACACTATGTTCCATTATATTGATAACAATTCCATGCCTAAAGATACATTTCGGGAGTTGTATGAATTAGAGTTGTTTAGAGATAGTGACGAACTATGAGATACCATTTGCATACACATTTGCGAAATATGGAGTGAGACTACTAGCTTCACAAAGAACTCCAATTTCACAGTTACATGGATTCAATATATTCTCAGTATACTTCCACATCTTTACATCAATCATACTATTAGTGGCAAGAACTCTAGAATTCCTAATTGCATTCCTCTTTCAGTCTGTTACAATACTTTGGATGTCCTCAATGGTACAAAAACACTCCCCTTTCAAAGCATATTTAACTTTCGGAAATAGAAACAAATCTGTTGATTAGTAGATCCTTTCTTATTTGGATCACGGAGTATTTATTTCCTGATTAGAAAAAACTAATTATTTTGATAGACTAAAATTTAAAAAGCGTATTTTGAGAATAATTTTTGTTTTATGTTTTTGCTATCGACTATTTGATGAAAAAGAGGAAGTAATAGAGAGCTGAAATATCTCGCAGCTTAATTCAGAGATGCCCAGGAATTAATTTCGCTCTTCTTCCCTCTCTCGTTGGCTTCGTCATCGCTGCTCCTTGTGTGGGAGTCTTTCTCACTCGAGACAAACGAGAGCTGTTATGATGCGGGTGGAGCAACAGTGGAATGGGGCATGACTCACTGCTCTGCTGCCACTCAATACTCTTTCGTAATGTTCCCTTCTTCCTTCGACAAAGTCGTTTCAATGAGAAGATGAGGTTCTTAACATATTGAAGCACTAAGCGCGCAATCGGATCGAATTGAAAAAAAAAACACATCTTCCATGAAAGGTTGGAAAGAGAAATAGGACGAGAGAAAGATGTTCGATCAGAAGATAAAATACTTGTATTTTCGTAACTTTTCCTTAATTTTTACATAATAATGTCGGTTTTTCATATATAGTGTGTATGTGGTAACTATCGGGGATAGTTTTTTGTATCGAAACAGCGAAGAAATCGTTACTGAATTGAATACAGAGCATACTTGAAGGAATTTTCTCTTGGCAGCTTTGGGCTACGAAGGAATGTAATACTGTCCTCGCCGGAATAAAATAATATTGGAATAACCGCGGCAATTCACGAAATAAAGGCACTATAACACAAAGGCACCGAAATTTTCAAATTGTCGAAAAAGGCAATTTGCTGATTTCGCTAACATTTTCTAATTTTTGGCACCGTGGTATTATACGACATTAAGTTTATAGATAAAAATTTACTCTAATTAACTTATAAGGTTGGGTTGGGTTAATAGAGATCAAGGAAATGCATAGAAGAAGCATACCGGTGTACTGAGAGTTTCGGACCTCAGTAAACACCCCCTTGGCTACGTTATTGGGTTCCACAAACCCAACATCTCTTCTTCCGAATTTCTTCACCATTTGAATGGAAGACTTATATCTAAAACTCAACAAATAAAATCGAGGACTTTATAAAATAAGAATTAACCTCTAAAAGTTTCTGTTTTAAAAACATCGTATTAACACAAAAAGTTATGTTTGTACTATATGGTTTTAGAATGCTACGAAAAGCTATGTATGGATGGTACCGTAAAAGGTTCTTAAAAGCTTACTTAAAAGTGTTACTCGTTTTACCATGTACTTTGTTCGATACTTCTGTTGGGACAGAGGCAGTAAGACAAGAAATTAAATCCTATATAAAAATCTAAAGCAAAGGCTCTTTGCCTAACTGTTTCTCACTGTTATGCAATGTCCAAAGCATTAAAATGTAATTAAAAGTATAGCAAGCATTAAATCTCCTGAATAATTTGTTTAAAGATATCTCCTTGAGAAGACTGTATTCGCAGTTGCGCGATGTTGTTGCGTCCTTATGAATAACGATCTTAGATGAAGAGTTGAACAAGTTTTACTTATTTTTCTATTGTCTTTCTTCTACTTGATCTGTAAGTACTTCTTGATCCATCTACATATAAATATTATAATGGAAATATGTCAACGGAGTAAAGGAGCCGTAAAAGAATTTTCGCAGCATCTCACACTTCGATTTTTTAAATCTATTGTTTTACGAATCAAACCATGAAGTTACTTTCACCCATAATTGAGCAGTAAAATTTTTAACCGTTATTGGTTAATTAACAAATTTAATGCATCGTTTATCAAATTATTTTTAAAGTAACTTTCAAAGGTCAATAATGATTTTATTCTTATTTCGTTTAATTAATCACCCGTGGACTTAAATCCATTACTCACGTAATCATGAAGAATAAGGGGGTGATTTAGTTGACCACAATTCTCTTCAGTGGAAAGTTAATAATTTGGTGAAAATTTGACTTACTGATAGTATCATTCGTCAAGATACTTCTATATAAGAATGCTATAATAAAGTATAGCATATTTCATTGACAATAGAATCCTTGAATATTTCATTGACGATTTAACACATAAAATATGCCGGTTATTGATAAACTAACTTACGTTTCGTTCTTAACAAACCACTGTTTAACGGTTATCAGTGCGGTACATAAAACCTTCTTCAGAAGTTGTACACTCACCATATTGGCATTCCATGAAGCGTATATGCTATACACGGAATATCGCCCGGAGTCGTTGGATTGGGTCGGGCGGTCAAGGTATCCTAATCCTCTTGCCACCCTTCCCAAAAGGGTATCGTTGGATTGGGTCCTCTGGTCTTTTTCTTAATTACTTTGCCTCTTGAAGAGAGTGACAAAACCCCACCTCCCGGACGAACTGGTTTTGTGGATTTTCGCAAAGAAAGACCATGTAGAGTCGAACAAGCCTTTGCCTTTGCAAGCTTGCCTTTGACGAAGAAAATTATTCTTCAAACCTCAAAAACAAATATCCTTGTATGATATATTGATCAATATCTTTATTTGAATGTTCGTCTTTTTCTCGCCGTGTTCATGTACATTTTGAAGACATGCTGTACAAGTACAGACTGATCCCTATTTTCCGACTACTTTTTAATGCACGCTCCTAATATATTAATTGATTAAATTGAATTGTTAAATATTCTGTTTGTTAAGCATACGACCCAGAATGTTTGAAGTGTTTATATAGTTTTCCATATCATTCTACTGCATAAAAATGAACATGCCATGTATGGAAATGTTCCTCCTCTCCATCTTCAGCGTGGGACGCAACTGAGCTATGCTCTTCTTACACAGAGAACCAAAGGACCGCTAGAGAGGGGAAGTTGACCCAACTCAACTATACCCTTCTGGCCAGGAAAAACTGTTAACGAATTAACTGGGACGCAAACGAAGGGAAAGTTGACCGCGGGACCCAATCGACCGTCACCCTTGTCGCCCATGGCGGACGAGGGGCAAAAGTACAGTTCCTTCGTGGAGGCACGCCAAAAGGAGAGTTCGGAAAAAATGTGAACTGCCTCTCCTGTGGAACGTGACCCCCCATCAGTTTTGGAATCTTCAAGGAATGTAGAATAGGGAGGTGCCTGAAACTTATATTAGGCATGCACCATTTTGTATACATGCTTTCCAAAAACTTTTGAATGTCCTGTAAAATGAATCGGGAGTTTCCGTGTGGACGTATCTTTGAACACTACAAAGAAATTTCTGGGCAGTTGTGTATGTTAATATCTGAACAATATATAAAGTAACAAACAATTTTTTTGCCAGAAGGATAGACAATCATTTTGAGAACGAGGTATATAACTTACAGTAGGATTTAAGGCAATAGTTTACCCAACTAATTTAGTATTAGCCCTCCTAAGGGACTATTCAAATTTGTCAGTTTTTGTTCGATATAAAGTACTTAATAAAATAACGGTAAAACATTCATTAATAACCGTAAGATAATTCAAAAATTGAATTCGATTATTTGTAGAATCATTTATCGGGAATTATTATTCAAAATAATTTGTAAGTTTCAAGTGTATTATCGCAACGTATATTTATTTCTACGAGGAAATATATGTGTAAATTCCTTTTCACCCGTAATACTTAACTAATTTTCAAAATTAAGATATTATTATAAAAATATTTTTTTCGAAACGAACTGAATTGTAATTTTATGTTTTAAATGTGTACTAATTGTTAAAAAAGTTGTTTATTATAGTCAAAGACTTCAATGAAGAGATAAGCGGTGAACCCCAATTATTTAAATATAACAGTTTTCAGTTGCAGCTAGGTGTTTAGAAACTCTACTCCCCTGATAAGCACTCCTTAGCCACTCTAAGATGTCTCCAACCTGACGCTTAGAATCAGTGATATTATTTAATTCAGTTATTTGGTACGCAAATTATACTTTTACAATCTACATAACATAAANTATATATATATATATATATATATATATATATATATATATATATATATATATATATATATATATATATATATATATAACAAATGGAGGATTTCGAGCACACTTCTTTTTCAGTAATCACGTCAAAATTTCATTGGGGTTTTATCGTAATCATATTGGGTTTGGACTCATTTTTCTCGTTATTTTCTTTGCAAAAATAATAACTCAGTTGGTATCATGGCCAAGTTGGCATCATATCCCATCCTCATCTGACGGTTAACATTCCCGGGAACCGGTCCATGTCACATTTATTTCAACGTGAGCACATGAGGTAACATTGATATACAGTCAAAGCGCTCCCATAGATGTGGTCGCCAATTAGACAGTAATTTATGAGTTGCCGTTGCCACCTTATTGCGGTGGTGTCGAGAAATGGAGCAGGCGAATAGACTTGCATTCACCCGCGAGCTCAGTGATAGAAGTCACGATAAAGGCTTCCGCTATTTCACAGGGGGAAAGGGTTAACAAATTCTTTTCCTGGTCTCTGCGACCAACCGTTCTACACGGTTCTGCGTAAAGAAACTACGGAGTGAAATTTCTAAAGGTGATTGGAACACTAAGCAAAAAATTTATTACAAACAAAATCATTATAAACAAAAGATCATGATAGAGAAAAATCATAAAATAAGTATTAACCTTTTCCCATATTCTTCTGTAAAATTTTTATATCCCTCTTCGTAGAATCCTTTATAACGTCGTTCTGTTGTTCTTCGTTATCAAATGTTCCCCACGTATTAAACACGGTGCACTTCCATCGCGTACCTCGCACAGAAAGTCAAAGGTTCACTCGCCCTGATTCCCCGTACGATCTCTTCCGCCCCGCCATGACAGGACATTGGATAACTTTGGTTGCTGCCTGCCTGCACAGGAGTGCTCTGCTTGAGCATGCTATACTCAAATTCCCCTTGACATGCCAGCCTTATCGTAAAATCTCGGTAAATCTCAATTTTTCTCTTAATAATATCTCATTAACCATGCCGATTCTTAATCATTTTTTTGTTGTGGAATCGACTGGTTATAATTTTTGCTGAGAGGTGACCAGAAATGTTGACAAGTGGCTTACGTTCAGTACCAGACCGATGGACGTGCACACTTGCAATTTATGTTCTTTCTTTCAAAGTTTACTTCATTTTTGAACCATTAAATATTAAAACAAAGTAGTCTCTGCTAGCTTTTGTGTCTTAGTACCTATTTTTCAGCAACTAATCAGTTTTGTCGTAAATGAAAGAGGATGGGTCATATTACCACTACGTGACGGTAAGGGTTTGTAAAATCAAGATTCTCGTACAGAACGATGATTGGAAAAGGAATGGTACATTTCTTTCTATTGCTTAGGTATATCTATAGGTAGTCTAGCAAACCATATATTTGTATTCTCAAAAGTTCACAAAGTATAGGTAGGAAAAATCCCCGAAGCTTAGGAGGTGCATAATACCCTCCAATTCCTTACAAAGAATACATTATGAAGGTTAGAGCACCTTAGTTTTATCTTTGTTTAGGGAATACTCAACATTATCTTTCGAAATGTCTCGTTTCATGAGATTGTAGTCCAGTAATCTGGAAGTTTTAAATGGAAAGTTTGCAGGAGAGATTATTTTCCGTATTCCAATTTTTTGGTTTTTTTTTAACACGAATTTGAGGTTTTCTAACATAAATGTTGACAAAGTATCCCCCTTTTTTTAATAAAAATCGCGAAAATTCTGACTTTTGCACAGTTTTTTTTCAAAATAATTTTTAGGTGGAGTCAGCATGGCTCAGTGGGTAGAATACTGAGTTGCTGGCTGGATGGCAGTAGGCCTGGGAGTCAGTCTGGATGTTAGGGTGTGATGAAAAATCCCCACCTCACCGAGAATCCCCAGCCATCCAATTGGCTTCTCAGCACTCTACCCTCTGAGCCACGCTGACCCCATAAATATAAAGTACTGTTTTCAAAACGTATGTTGCTCCAACAAAAGATTCGTGTTCAAACCCCCAAAAACATAAGGATACGATACGAAAAATCATCTCTCCTGCAAATTTTCCTCCTAGACGCATTCTTACACCTCAGACTCCTGGACTATTGGATAGGAAATGGATCTGTCAAATAATGCCACATTGCATTTTCGGGTAATATTGTAAAACAATAATTTTGTAGTAAGAGCAGCAAGTTATTTTGTAGCAAGCATTTGTAGCAAACATTTGTAGCAAGCAACTTATGATTTTACGCATTACACTCGTAAAATAAAAACTTTTAAGACAAATTAAACGTCGGTTGTAAGTTTTTATTTTTTTAATTTTTAGTACATTTGCTTTGGTTCGGATTTACTATTCATTGATGGTTCCATTAATTAATTAATATGTATTGTTATATATTTGTTTCAGTATAATAAAAATAGTGACGATGATTGCTATGCAACCGAAAAAGTTTTCTGGAAATAAAAATAATGCAAACTCACAAAATCTGTTTAATTTGTCTTTAGCTTTACTTTTAATGTGTCCTCACCTCACGTAGATAATTTAAAACGATAGTTTTACACAGTCGAGCTTGGCAGTGGCGGATTTATGGGAGGGGGGTGCTAAGGGGCTTATAGCTCCCCCCCATGGGACCTGAGCTCTCAATAGATAAAATAAAGTTTATACATGGCATACTTTGTAAAAGTGTTACCAGATTAATAATTGTTATTGTTAATAATAATATAATTGTTATCTTTTTAATAATATCAGGTTATTAAAGTTAATAACACCAGATTAATGAAATTAATAATTCCAGATTAATAACATTGATAAATAATTGTTACTGTTATTAATAAAATCAGATTGCTAATTATTTACTTGATGCATTTTATTTAAACATAATAAGTATAAAATTTGTGTTGTAAAAACATAATTTTTGAACAAAAATGATCCCCGGTTAGCCACCCCCCTTGACTAGGGTCTACATCCACCTCTGGAGCCAGGGAAACCCCAATAACATAGTATTTCTGTCGTCTGCCAGTCAATTCCTTTCTAACAAGCTGTGGTGATACAGTGGTCCTAATACATCAATTACTCGTGCATTTGAGAGCTCGTCTCGTTGAAGACATGCGTTGTCGAGTGAGGCATTCGGCGGCGCGCGTGCGCCTTGTGAGGTCGTCTGAAGAGATGAAGAGGCTGAGAGTGATATGAGTCATGTGATGCGGGGAGCGGCCGCAGGGGACGAGCGAATGAGGGCGACTCGCGTTGAGTCATGGAGGAGAAGCTTCTCCTCGCAGACGTGTCTACAGGAGATATCCCCCTACTCCTTTAAAGGACCGATTACACGACGGCTGTTTATGATTTCGTAAAGAGGGGGGTGATAATTTTAATTCATCAAGCAAGAGTAACAATTTAAATGTTATTATACATTTCTCCAACATGCGTTCACTAATTCAAAAATTACCATCCAGGTAGCGTTGTTATCAGCTTGTGGTCCAAGGTTCGAATCCCAATGAGAAAATTTTATTTTATGAATTCATTATTTTCGACATCCAATATGCATTGGTTCATTGATATATTAGTACTGTTTTAGCATTTTCATGATTAATTATAAAAGATGTACTCAAACTGTTTTAACTACATACGTAATTATTTGTTTTGTTTTTTACTAATATTAGAAGAGTTTTGTTGGGTTCTTATGATATTAATTTTTGATTCATTAACAGGGTGAGTGAATTGATTTAGTTCAGCTAGTTCGTCTGCAATGATCCATTAATACAAAGAAATATATTTATATCGAGCAAGGAAAAATTCGGTTAAGTACGTAATAATAATGTATTTAAATCCAGTGGCGTTAATACGATCACACGAATGTAAAGGGGATCAATCCAACCCTCCCAATAAACACATTTTTCATATTTATTTAGTAAACCAAGTAATAATGTAATTAATCACGCTAAAACAGTATTAAAAATATTTTAGACTATGTTATTTGACTGTGTGTAATCAGCCGATAAGAAAATAACTACGTACGCACATTTAACAAATTTATAAATCTATCGTAGCATTAAGATTCCTTGAACCTCGTAATTCTGGAAGCTCATACGGCAGAAAACAAGAAAACTCTACCCTTATACGTAATACTAAATACCTTACACCTCGTTGAATTTTTCAGTTTTCAAATCAAAGCGCTCCCGCTCGCCGCGGCACATGGTACATCATCAAGCTCACTATATCCACGCAGCAGCCACGCCTCCTCCCAACGATCAGACTCTACAATAAAACAAAAATCAATTTCATTTTATCCAGAAGCTTAAGCCTTAACTACAGTCGTGGGGAATATTTCTATCCCACTCGTCACCTTTCGGTGTATAATTTCGTTCCTTGGGCCACGTCACCGCTCCGCATCCATGTAATCTCGGTACCGGCTGTACTTGCACAATGTGCGGACTCGCGACAAAGAACGGTAAATATTTCCCTAGTTACGTATCCCAGTATCCACTGGGATCGAAATTTACCCCACGAAGTTCCAAAAGTTACCTTTTGTTATTCGTTCATATGAACTGTTTTCATTCATTTCATTCAAAATGGAACCTTAAATAAATAATGCTAGACTTATGACCTTTTATGGACGAACATTACCACCTGACGACTACTTCTATCAAAAGTCGAAACATTGTGAGCTATTTATCACAAAATAATGTAATAATGTAATTCTGTTCGTCTATAAAATGTCGTTATTTATTTAATTTGATTATACAATGGACGTTAATTGTAGTAAAATGGAACCTTGTTTAAAAACAGTCAAACTTATGTTATTGGTACATGAAAAAGCGATAATAGCAAATAAATGCCATCATATAGAAATAAATAATATAATTCTCTTAGTTGATCAATGCGATGCAAACATTTACGTTTTGACTCAAAATATCTCTTATTATTTTTATGGAAAGTAATTATTAATTTTTTCTATATAGTGTACTTTAGCATATATCTTTACTTGAACTCAAAGTTTATAAAAATAATTATTATATAAGAAGATTTTATTTGTGCTTGAAACAAATTCCATAAAGTAGTTTCTGAGATAAAAATTACTGCTAATGTAAATGCCTCAATTGTTGGAATAATATTTGTTTAATTTTTTAAAAAGTATGGTTTTCCCGAAAATAAAAACTGTATTTTTCATAATTATTCGAAAATTTAAAAGAATTACAAATAAGGTACTTAGCTTTACGTTGGTTTTTGTTTCTGGAGTCACTAACCTACGGGGTCACTACCTATAGTCTGAATAGCGAATGTAGATATTGGTTAAATTTACCGAAACATTCGTATTCCTTACGGTTCCTGGTAGAAATCGTACATTTTCAACCATTCGCGTAATTTGAACATATTAAAAAGTAATTCAATCCGGTATTCTTTATTTGTTAATATAATCTTTTTTTTCTAATTTATTGTTGGATTTTAATTCAAGTCCGAAGAATACACTTTTAAGAGATGTGATCACTGAACCATGTATTGTGAAGATTGGATAGAGTTGGGCGAAATAATCATAAACAAGTTTTGAATGTTATTCCTCTTTCCCGCCTCAATTTCAATGTCCTAATTCGTAAAAAATATACTTTTAACCGCACTAATATAACGGATCACTCTCCTTCTCCATAAACCACTTGTAACGAATATTTCAAGTATTAAATTTCCCACCTTAATTCATTGTTTACAATATCCTCGTGTTTTACAAGACAACGGGGTAATTGGTAACAACAAATTCTCTCCTATAGTAAAGTATGGAACAAGTGACAGTTTGGGTATATGCCACTTAAGTTGTAAAAACTTTAAATTGCATTTTGACTCTTCGTGGTTGCATTTATTACGATTCCATGTATATATTTACCAAGATTCCTCATTTTACTCGTGTGCTTTGATACAAAAACCGTAAAACCCTGATTAATAGTTTCATTGATCAACAGAACGTTTTAGAAACCAGAAATGAAAAAAAAAAAAAAGAAGGAGAGATAATAGCAAGACATTCCAGGAATATTTACTTAGCCAAGAAGCGTTAGAACGCTTTTGATTCCTTCTTTTTCACTAACTAGACATTAGGGTGTACACATTCGCTAAGGAAGGATTTTACGAAAATCGATCCTAAGGGGGTGAAATGGGGGTTGGAATATTTTATGTATGTATCCCACCATATATCTGAAGTGCCCGAAGAAATTTCAACGTAACTTGATACATAGATGACTGACTATGTGACAACAAGTGGGGGTAATACATCCCTGTCACCCCCGTGGAGAGGTTTGTAAGAGAGTGACATGTAGAAATAATGGAAAATTCTGATATTAGATTCGAAACCCTACTTTTCGGTGCTGTTGAGGTGAATAACGACGTTCCCGATGCATTATTAGTTCACATTGGAGATAATGTACCCCTAACATTCCTGGAGTAGTGGTGGGAACGGGGGACAGGTAAAAATAATAAAAAATAACCGATATTTATGTCGAATACATTGTTTTTTGAGATGCAGAAGAGCAGAATCACACTATTAATGCCGCTTGAGTACGCGATCACTCCCTGTGAGTGAATGTACTCCCTTCGGGTAGGGAACGAGGAGAGGATGATACATGCAAAGAAACGAAAATGACAGACATTTGTGTTGAGATCTTACAGTTTTCGGGGCCGCTGAAATTAGCAGTGACATTCCCGTAGACGCCAAATTTCACAATCAAGTTGTGTAAACCCTAGCACCCCTAGAGAAGGGGATGCCACACAAAAGTTATCGAACATGTCATATACCAGTGATGAATCCATAGTTTTCGTTGTCGCCGAGATGATAGTGAAATTCCGATATCGTGTAAGTCTAACTTCAGACACTAATAGCACCCCTTGTGTGGATGGGTTGATGTGTAAATATAATTGTAAACTAATTTTGGATTATACATAAATTAAAATTGCATCGGACCCATAGTTTTCGGGTTGGGGTTGAGGATACAATCCAATACTATCAACCAATGTGTAACATTCATGGAAATCAATGGGAACGTGAGAAAGAGATAAGTTGCAGACATATATGATAAAACTCACGTGAGCAAAGCCGCGGGTACTCAGCTAGTACTCATATAAGAACACACTACCACAATTTGCTCTAAGTATGTCTCTTCCTATCGAAGATTTTCTTCCGTATTTTAAATATATTTTTCGCAATCTTCTTTCCTACTTATTATTCCACTTTTGTTACTTCGGAGATCAATCCTCTTTAAGAATACGTTAGGCATAACCACTTATAAATTCCACCTAAGTACCGAAAAAAATAAAATAAATGGGTGGAATATGATTGAAACGTACCAAATGTGATTAAGTGCATGTTAATTCAGCAACACACACCCATTCTACGACAAAACTACGCGAAACTAAAAGCAAATAACAATGTTTACAATTACCCGACCCCAGAAAAACGCGGGTAAATGTAGACGTGCAACTGTGTGACATACAAAACTACTAGAACATTATACCAGTGACTTTCTGTTACCTTAATACATTACTCACAAAAATAAATAACCAAATTAGACATTACATTTTAATAATTTACCTACTCTACGACATACGACGACGAATTTCCATTTTCTGGATAACTCAATTTTCATAAGGTTGTATTCCATCAATTGCTGGGTTTGAAAGCGCGGAATAGTTATATTTCATCCACAGTGTCTTTGACATCTAGTTTCGATCATCTTTTAGTTTCTCTGTCTCACAAGAAGGCGCACAGGTTACCCTCAATTTACATTTACCCCTTATTTATAATTACCCCGCCCGACCTTATGATGATCGTGTACAGAGAAAAGCTCTAGCATTGTATAAGTATTGAAGAAGGAAATAGATTTTTCAAATCGCCGGCATATAAATACATTGATTTTCTTTACTAGCCTTACCTCAACATCTCTAAGAAATATCTCCTCCGTTTTACACCATCTGAAATAAAAATTGCAGACCCCAATGTTTTCAGTTTCACTAAGTGTTCAAGTTCATTAGTATATAAAAAAGAACCATTCAATTACAAGTTGCGGTCCAAGTAAGGAAAAGGTCATGAGTCGTTTCCGAATGTGATTCTGTTCCGATCTATTAGAAGTAATGTTCTGTGTCGCATTTCGGAAGGTCACCCCTTTACAAGCCAACCGTCTCTCACCGAGGACAATCGATTACTCGCTCATCGCCTGAGGATAACTGCGTTACAGAGAAGCGTGTGGTCCATGTAAGCACTCAATTGAACAACGTCTTGACACAATTTGTGTCCCCTCCCTTCGCTTCACCGCGGCTCGCCACGTGTCCCCAACAATGGAAACATACGTACATCCCCACGAGAATCGAGTCTTAAGAATACATGGGTAGAATAGCCTCAAAGAAATTTCTAAGCAAAACAAATACTTTAACACTTCAAATTTTGGTATATAAAATGTCAGGATACTATTATGATCTGGAGTAAAATTGAATCAAACCATTTATTCCATTATGTTTCTGTAATTTTTTTCAAAAAATTATTAATATTAATTAAAAAATTCAATAAGACCTCTTTAAGCAATAAGTTTTATATACAAATGTATAAAATTGAGATGTGTTATTCAACATTTCTTTCATTTTTCTTCAAAATTTGAATGAATGAATGCGTATGGAAAATATTGATTTATTTGTTATAATAAACATTTATTTACGTTTATTTGTTTATTTTGTTGTTTCAAGTAAACTTTTAGGAACCGTTGAGGCACTATTTTTGCTCACATTATTGAGGGGTAATTACATACAAATACATAAACACACTTGTCACGTCAAAATCTTCTTGAAAAATTTTCGCCCTACACCATTGGAAAGACGTATTTATTTATCGCCCTCGCGGCACTCCTGACCCACTCGTTTCCTGTCGCTGTGCTCTCGAGGGAGAAACCAAATTTGGAAGCGTTCCCGCAACAGATTTCAGTCGCGTCTGGTCCCAAAGCGAGTAACCCGAGGGTTGAAGGGCGTGGGTGCTGGAGAGGTCTGCAACGGAAGTGCGGGGGTGGTAAAGGGCTGTTCCGAAGAGGGTGAATAAATGCAGAGAAACTTACTCGAGATTAGAGAGTTGATGGATTTATGTGGTGTGCAGTTGTCGTAAACCTAGATCTTTTTTTCTCCGGGAATTGGTATCATCCTAGTACTCAGACGAGCCTGAACATGCACCCACTCTTTAATTTTTGACTTAACAAAGAAAGGTCTTACACTCTTTCTTTATACCTATTTTTTAACTTTATTTTGAAATTAAGAAAGAAGAAATTATATAGTTTAGATTTTGGTTTGAGCTCCGGTGTATAAGGACCGTCCCACGAGAAAGTCCCTGTCTTGAAAAGGATATTGTAGTCTGCGCATGCACCGTATTCCTAACTTCAAAAATTGTCTATTGCTAACCATTAACTTGCTCACATTCTCCCTCAGCTGACCCTATCCAGATGTCACAGAGGGGCTCCCGCGCTACTGGGAAATATGTGTTATCAGTTAATAGTCATCGGCTGCGAGTGGTGTGCATTGCTTCAGTGTATAACATTCAACAGAGCAGTCAAAAGTCATGTCTTGTAGGTGAGCGCGCCACAGAAATACCGCAGACAGACGTCTTTGCAACCCAATACTTAAGAAGTGAATGTTTTTGGGTCTGCGTAACACTGATTGACCCTCCATATCCTGAGGATCGCTCAAGGACTTTCTCGTGGGACTGACCCTATACTACTCAGAAAAATGGATAAACTTCAAATATGTGTTTGAGATAAACAAAACAGTGTAAGACACATTCGAATCATGTCAATACTTTTCGACCATAAAGTGTGCTTAAAGCATTAGAATAATTAAATAAAAAACGCTGAACTGATTTTATACTACATAGAGGGGTTAGAAAAAATACTACAATTTACTTTCATAAGGTTATTCACAAAAACGACATGCATTTTATTCAACACACGTTGCGGTAGTTCTCAGACAGCTGTTACCTTTAAGGATTTAAATGTGTGACAAATTTTTAATTCAATTTACTTCGGCTCCGAAATAAAATTAGATTCAATGTTTGTAGGTTATATTTTTTATTATTTTTGTAATTTGTCCGTGAAGATATAATGAAATATCAAGCCTGTTTTCTAAAAAGAGCTCTCGTTTCGTACTACCAAGGAATAGTTCTCTGAACGAGCACTCTATGTAAAACACAACTTTCATTGTCACTTCACTTCAGTAATAATTCACAGTGCCATTTCAGATATGGTTCCGCTAATATTTTATGGTATTCTGCTATTTAGAAAGAAAACACATTCTTTCTTTGATATGTGGTTAGGTGGAAGAGCAGATCTTATGACCTGAACCTCGCCACATCATAAAATAAGATATTAAATCATTTATTATATAAATATTAAATCCGCCACTGCCCTTGGACCCTTGATCGGAATTGATAGCATGGTCCCTTGCTTGTTTCCGGAGAGTAACTTACTGAGTTATCCCTCACGCTGTCATACATAGTTTGCAACTGCAATAAAATTTATTTATGATACTTTTAGTTCTCATTCGATTTTGTATGTAGAGATATTGGCTTCATATACAACAATAAACGTGGGATAGAGAAAAATATGTGTGTTATATGGGAAGGAAATGATAATACGACATTGAGTCAAGTAATTTAAAATTTTTGGCTCAGACGTAGAAGAGAAAGGGAGGAATAGGATGGCATGGGTGCGGCACGTATGGCGGAAGAGTGAAGGCGGGCTGGTGTAGTATGGCGGGGGTGGCAGCCAGACATCCGAGACGTTCGCCCCCGAACCCATGTGGTGTGGGAGGGGAGTGGAAGGTTACAGGAAGACGCAGGCATCCGCCACCGCCACCGTCACTAGCGATGAGTCACCGGAGCAGACAGTAGCTTCTCTTCTCCCCGCTCCCACGAGCAACGGTGTGACGACTAGCCACTATTCCGCACGCCAAAGCACGCTGCCTACCAGGTCAACGTGACAACTGCGTTTCTGTCGCTCTCTTGGGAGGAATAGTAATCAATCATTTACAGGTATGGGATATAAACTGAGGATAAACATTTTCAAGATATTTTATCCAACTAACGCACTCAGAACGCAAACGACTTACGTAACCTGAGAGTGCGGGTTCGATCTCCCGCTTGACCGAACTAGATCTTTCCAACTCTAAACCAATGTCGGTTCGGTATCGTAAGTTCCCTGGCAACGCAACATCTTTTCCTTCCAATTTCCTCGCCCAAATATTGGTTTGATGGAAGAGCAGACATTATGGCTTGAATTTCACCATAAAACTTAAAATAAGTAAATAGACAAAAAATGTTTACCTTCTAGACCTGTGTAACTATCATCTTCAAATATCTTTCTGCTAGAAGCAGATTTATGTATGAAATACGAGTATTTACTAGAACGTCATAGGAAATGTTTTTGAATCTTCCTTCTTTATAATCACTTTATCTTATACTAGAACATAACTTTTGATAAATATTTCTTTTTTTATGCCATTCTTAATCAATTGCGGTATCATGAGAAATATTAGTTACGGAGAGGGACGGGATCGTAATCACACATTTATCTAAGAAGTATTTATTTTATAATTTGTTTTAAAATTAAATTTGAATTATTGTTAATTCACGAATTGACGCCTCGTTGGATTTTGATTTCACGATACAGTGGGCACACTGATTGGCTTACAGGTTTAATTCTTAATAATTTATAACTCGTAATTAAACAATTGGTTTGATAATGAATTTAGCACCCTAGTGCGCACCGTATATTCATAGGCGATCCCCGCCAAAAAAATCTCTCAGAATAAAAGTTCCCTTTTGAATGAACGATAAATCAATATTTGACAAATAGATAAATTAACTAGTTTAGGTCATTAGAACAAAATTAGTTTGTATTCACCGACGTTTCGAGAAATTTATTTTCTTCCTCGAGGCTGAGGGAATAAAGCAATGCATGGTTCATACAATGTGCATAATACATACAATACTAAGACAAAAAATTGTTTTAATATTTATGTTTTATTCTAATGACCTAAACTCGTTAATTTATCCACTTGTTTAATATTGGGGTCAAGAGCTACACATCGTCAAAATATACTTTTCCTTGTCTTCTGGAAATACCACCGAAATGTTATAAAAAATTTACGAATAGGAAGAATTGCGAGATGCTCTAATTCGGGTTGAGGTGGGGAATCCTTGACGACGGTCTGTGTTAATAATTTCTGCTCCGGGGTCCCCTAGAGTCTTCCGGGCGTCATGAAGTGAGGTAAATCCAGTAGACTGTTCCATGGCAGCGCTCCAAGAGCGCAGCGTTCAATGACACACAGCGCGATGACTCATCTGCTTCGGTCGGGTTTCGATCAAATGGTCAGCGGCGCCCGCGTCTGATTGCTTCATCGAGGGAATATTAGAACAACGTCCATTCATTCCCTCGCGATTCATGATAATAACCATACCAAATAAGGAATGAATAAGTGCTTGTAAAAGAGAGGTTCATAACTTCGAAAAGGAACGTAGGTTTGTTTTACATTTAGATTTTGCGTCATGAGTCACTGTAATAAATATTCGTAGTATTTTTGCTTAATGTAAAAGAAGAATGGAAGTAATTCGTCCCAATCATTGCGCAGAAAGACATTAAACAATTTATTTTTATTTGTCTCGCCAGTGAATAACGTCCTTCCTTGCTTCGCTACCCACAAATTGTGCATGGATGGGACTAGACTATAAATATTTTTTCGCAGCAATTAGAGTAAGTATATTGTCAAACTTCTCTCCTCTTTCGTTCGTGTTATGCCGTTCTATCAATTTCATTAGTTTTCAGATATGTTCCGAAATATGACCACTTAAATGTTTGGATAATCGGTACAAATCAAGACCGCGTAATATACTAAGCAAGTGATGATCGATGCAGTGATGAAATAAAGACCGAAGTTGTGGTCAGATGAAAAGTCCAGATGAATTGATTATCAAAATACAAAGCAATTTTTAAAAAATTATATGGGGCGCGACTCCGGACTTTAGCAAATTTGGGATTTACGGTTTGTGACGAGAATTCTGAGAAAAATTGATAATGTGAAAATAAAGAAGAAGTGTCAGGAGGATTTAATTTTTTTGTAGAAGACTCGTTGCCCCACATGTCGACGGTGTACCATCAATGATACCGCTTTCTTACTCATTCTGCTGAAGGGTTTTGTATAATAAAATAATAATTATATTCCATCAAACGATATTACAATATACATACCTGTAATAACTATTATATCATTTCCATTTATTCTTATCCTCGTTATGATAAGAGACATCGAAGTAGTGTCCGTACAGGGGATCCCCTTCATGTAACCTTGCAGGGGATCCCTGCGATGCGTTGACCTTGTCCCGCAGGGGTCTGGCAGCTGGAATGCATTAGCTTCCTTGTGCGTTTGCTCGATGCGTCATCCCGGAGAAAGAATACTTCTTTATCTTGGTAATATGAAGCCACAGCGTTTAGTTTTCTTATATCTTATTGTAAGTGAATAAAGAACGAGAATTCATATTTGATTTATTACTACCATTTTAAGGACGATTGAGTATTTACTGGAGCGGAACCCAAATGTTGAAGTGTTTCAAAATAATTCTGGAGAAATAAAATGAGGGTATTTTAAAAGAAAAGATATCACCTCTCATTGAGATTTTGTGAATGTTCGAGACGTATTAATTTTAGAAACAAAACAAAATTATTTGTATTAATTTCCAAATTGTTAGGTCCATTTTGAAATCGCGGCAAGCAGTTTTCGAAATTAACGTTGATGAGCTCCTTAATGACGTTATTTATATTATATCTATTAAGTAGTATTTCGTTGTTTATAATGAAAACGATGCTATTTGAACTTAGTTTTTAACTATTTTGTTAATTAAAAAGAGTGCTTTATGCTCAAATATAAACAAAGTAAAAAAAGTTACCTATGATAATGATTATTCTAAATGAACCTACTCATACGTCGTGTTGGAATGACGTCGTGTTCTGTTATTGGTGTGGACGTGTAAATTAACAACCACTGTAAAGCGATTACGCGTGTCTGTGGCGGAAACATAATCGAAATAAAATCCTATTTATCCAAAGATATAACGTTTCTCCACCTGTCCTTGAAACGTTTTCCCATTGCAACGAATGCCAGCGACCCGCACCGGCATGCGTATTGAATCATGCGCTCTTACTCATGGCTGCCTTCACTACACACACACATACACAAACACATACACACGAAGCGCGTCGGTTGGGTCCAGGAATATCTCCGCTTTGTGCAGCGTCGGCGGGCATGACGGAAACGTGACTCCGGCGTGGTTCTGGAATTACGCCGTTCGAGCGTCGACATGAAGGTGCTCCCCCCCTACTACGGAAAGGAACCTACGAACGAGGTAGACAAACACATACCGCGTACAAACCAATTCAGTAAACAATGTGCACTTGAGACAGCGGCGGCTCCATGGGGGTCGTGGGGGCCATGGCCCCTCCCGGAAAAAGGAAACTATTTTTTTCTAAAGGTTTAGGCTCAGATATTTAATTTTCCTTTTCATAAATAGACATTCTAAAAATATCTAATCATAACTATTTCGATAACGATTTGATGCAGAAATTGAACAATGAGTGTAAATAATAATCAGGAGGTTACTCCAAATAAAATTGTCTTTGTTTTTATGTTGTATATAGATGTGTCTAAGTTAGGTTACTATGGAGTGGATGAGGGACACTAAAATATTTTTCAATGGAGGATTTTCTATTTTTTTCCAAAAAGAGGCAGAAATTTTACAACAAATCACAGTAGTTTGGAACTTTTTTCGTTTGGCAGTATTTAATTTATTATTAATTAAATTATGCTTATTCTCTTCACTTTGCATGAATCATTTACATTTAAGATATAATCGATTCATGAGCAGGTTGCACTGTTTTTTGACATAGCTTGGTGGGAAGTGGATTTTCTGGTTGGTGAAATTCCGTTCGTCAAAAATTTTGTCAAAACATCATCCATAAAAACTACCATTCGAAAAAAATGTGAATACATTCCAGTTCATGTTTTGTCTATATTACATAATAATCATTTGTATGAAAATAATTTTTGTGTTAGTTCACTTTTATTCTTGGGTTAGTTCTTTTTGTACATTGTTTGATATAAAAGTTCATTACTATATGATCCACAACTCTCAACATCCCCATGAGGACAAGTTATTTACAACAAACTAATTTTCATTTCGAAATGTGTTCACGGACTATTGCACTGTCTTTTTCGTATTTTTTACAAAAACTGTATTATTTCCTGCGTAATATATCGCAAATTATTTTCGTGATACGTCACTATGGAATAACTACTACCGAAACAATATTCTTCCATTCTTACTTTGATGCCGAAACCTAAGTAAAATTAAACAAAACGGAGATTAACTTTGTAATAATTTATTTTCTGAATAATTACTAGGTTAATTACACTGAAAAAAGCTTCCTCAAAGAAAAAAAAGAAAAGATATTTCCTATAATACATTTCAGTTTTGTACTTGTAGATGCCTGTACATTTGTAGATGTAGGTGGAGATATACGGTTTCACATTGGGAAAACTTGCTGTCACACATTCTGAAACATCTTTCATAATCGCCTTGTTCCGGGTGTTAGATCTCCTTATTTACATGTGGCTTCATTCGACTAGATAAGAATCGGTCATTACAAATTATACTAGAAAAGGTGTCGGAAATTATTGACAACTTCCGTAGAACATGATTTTGGAGCAGTAATAATTACAATTCTACTAATAATTTTACCGTCAATAAAAGTTAAAAATTGTATAGACCATTAAACTAATTTATTTCTCCGAAAGCAAGCTCTTTGCATCTTTTCAGTTCCAATTACAGGACCCATTATTTATTTATTCATTTATAATTTTTTGTCCCCTTTCCAAACAAAATTTAGTGTCACGTCTCGAAATAATCATGCTGACTAATTTTTATGACAACGAAAAACTCCCTCTGCAAATAAAAGGACACAACTATTTTCGGAGTAACAGTACTTGTGGACAATTTGATGAGCAATGGAAGTCGCAAAGAACTTAATTTGTGGTAGAATTTTTCAATTCATCGTCAGAACACACGCAATACATTGTCCCTGGAAGTTAGCAGTTTCCTGCAGTGTCTTCGTGCAGCGCGGAAACTTCCATGAAGTTTCAGGTTAAAAAATATGCACCGCTTACTGAAACGATGACAACCTGCTTGAAAATATTGTTTCGAGACACAAATTGTGTTGGTCCATCTTAAGGTAATTTATTACTATTCGCACGACTAGTAATCAGCATTCAAAATGTCAAATTAAACAGAGTATGCTGGGCAAAGATTCCCATTTTTCAGCATGCATAATACATATCCATATCAAATCGGCGTTACCAAGGGCAAATCTTAAAGGAAATCTCTTAACACTAACACTGACATCATTTTATTACGGAGCAGAAAATCTTGGACTGATTTACAGACACATCCGTCATTTTCCCCCAAACTGAAAGAGAAAACATTGTTACCCACGTGTTGAAATACATGTAACTACATGGAAGCAAGATTAATATGAAACACATTTTTAAAACGCCAAGATTTTTCTTGTTTGTTTTATTGAAAGGAAAGAACCCTGCGTTGCGTATAATAACATATGTGTTGCTTCACTCATCCATTGCAGTATGAAAATAAATAAATTAATTAAACTAATTGAAGATAATTTATAGGACACTGGTACGCGTACAAACGTTAAAGAAAATGTATCATAGCAAAGTGACTTAAATATTATTGCAATCATCTTTAATCACCTGAAATCTGATCATCAAAGACAGGTGTAGTGGGTCGAGAAAACCCTTGAGATTTTAGACGAATTATTTCTGATGGATATTTGTATTCGGGATAATTTGAAAAAATGGAGCTGTACATATATCATTTTAGCACAGTCATCTTGCACCCAGGTAACGTCCTTAGCAACATCAAAGAAACTGAAATGAGACTAAAAATAAGACTGATGCTTGAGGTTCCCTTTACGTCGTGCCTCGTATCGCCTTCTTTGTGCGTTTATGTATTTCTTCCTTTCAAAAATTCTATTTCAGACGGACACGGTTCCTCCAGGAGACCACTCTCTCCTCGCCTGCGGTAGCTCCTTTGAGTTCCATCGCAGCGAAAGTATTTTGGGCAACGAGGACCAAAGAAGAACGACCGGCTCTTGTGCTGGAGTTGAGTTAAATCGGTGCAAGGGAAGTTTTATTTAGTAGATTCGATGGCTAAAGAGGGAGGGCGATATTATTCTACAAATATAATGTTGAGCATGGGATGCAGATTTTTGTTTCAGGAATTAGAAAATGTCACTTCCCGTTACAAAAATACCAACTCTCGTTGAGTTTCCAACAAGAAAATTCCACCAAATAACGCTCAATTTCCTGTTAATTTTAATATTAAATAATATCTTATTTATTATTTCTATTCAACTCGACTCTGTGATTTCAATATTTTACATTGCATAGTCGACATTCCTGAAAATTTAGAAAGAGAAAATTTGTAGTGTGTCCTATTTCGTTCTATTCACCGATGAAAAATATTATGATTAAAAATATCACGATCGTACTTTTAACTGCGTGTTATCAGTCTACGAGTAAAATACCGTGTATTCCATTCCGGAAATATCTCGGAAGCATGGGGTCCTCGTAAATTTTCGTTTTAAAGTAAATAATGTCTCACACTAAGACGTAATATATCGGATATTTAATATTCAAATTAATCGCAAATTATACTAAATTTAAAACAAATATTAAGTGGAAAGCTACTGAATTTTTCTCTGCAAAATAAATGTAATACAGAAACATTGCTCGAAAGTAATGAGTTATATGCAGGAAATACTAACGTAAAACCTATTTTTTCAGTGTGAATATAATTTTGTTTCATCCCTTCTTCCAAAACAAAACGACTTTTACGTTGCCCACAACAAGATGTCTTTTCATCAGATCCAGAATGGTCAAATCAGATTGAAAATAGGTTCTCTTTGCTGCTTACATTTACTCTGTAAATGCTCAAAAACACTTTAATGCATGGTTATTTTATTGCGAGTCTTGATCTTGGCATGGTTGAGTACTATCTCTGTAACCCTATCTTGGCACGGGTTTTGTCGTTTCAGTGATCTGTGATACGAATTGATAAAATGGTCTTGTGATTGCTTCGGGAGATAAAATTACATTCTTATCCCCTGTCATACGTTGTTTTCAACTTTATTTCTTAAAATACATTGAAATAGTAATATGTGGAGTAGGAAACATTTCTCATTCCCAATTATCCGTGTCACTTGGGAAGTGTAGGCCTTTTTGACTGAATTTCATCACATAAAAAAAAAATTTCGTACAATATCATAATTTCATGTTACAATTAAACTGAAAATATGTGATGTAATGACGCAATGTATTTACACTATTGCTTGGAGTTTTTAAAAAATGTATGTTTTAAACTATATAAATCCAAGTGTACATTAATTAATTAATCATTATTATCATTTGAGTATAATTTTCACTGAAACAGAATATAATTCCTTATTCTTTGAAGGATGTCACGGACTATACGCAAAGAAACGATATCATTAGTGGTAACTAGCTAAGAAAATATACAAAGAATTCGTTTTATATTTGTTTTGAAACGATTTACTAGAGATTTGATGTAAATTAAATTTTCTCGTGCACACCACATCTTGAAACTTCTAAATTAACACTGCTGTCCAATTACATGTAAATAAGTTTATGAAAATTTGATGAGTACTCGGTCAGATCCCTTTTGATCTGCTTGAAATGTAAAATTAATTAATGTGATATACGCTTGAATAGAATATGCGGGCGTACCAGAACCATCTAACCCACGAGGAGACCATTTGAAAGAGATCCTTTGAGCAGGTGCTTCTGTAGCCGATAGTGCAGCTGCAGGCGACAGGTGTAGGTCCTCTTGCGTCAGCTGCAGGTACAGCTGATGTGACAAGCAAGTCATTTCTCTTGTTTCATTGTTTCCTCCCCATGATTTCAAAACATGAAAACAATGATTTTGTTTCTATACCGTTTATTTGTCACTTGTTTCTTATTGCGAAGATTCGCAGAGAATGTGTTTTATTGTCTACCCATCATTTTGGTACCCTCTTTTTTTCGTCGGAGGGGAGATCAGATCTCCTCTGGGAACATGTGTAACAGCACACCACAAGCCCATATGCGATGTGCGTAAGCTTTTGGTGGAGAAGCGGGATTTAACCATAAACCACAACCTTTATGGTAGAGTTCGCTGCCACCAGCTTGGTTTCCCCAAACAATCAAACACTCGAGTAATAACAATAAAACATTTAATTCAAATTAAATAAAGCTCTGAATATTTACAAATGTAGACAAACTCGCAAATCATAAATACAAGTTTGAACTTGTTATTACTTGATATTGCTATCTAAAAGCAATAATTACACACAGTTATAACTACTGGTGTTATGAATTAACTCGGAAATCTACCCAGATTATCCGAAGTTCAAANCAATTTATACAGGAGCGGAGGTCACGTGACTACACCTTCGCCACTTTTACTGCGCACTCCTCATCAGCTAGGTCACCCCTCAGATTCCGCGAACACTGCGTTCGTCAGGCTGACCATTATTTTTGGCAACCAGTGGAACATTCCCTTCACGCTCGCCTTTCTTCTCTGAGGGCGTTCATCTCAGTTTCCAGAAGTAGATGGGAACTGGTCAATCTCTTCACAATACGAGAGGTCTTAACGCGCGGAACTTTTTTCTTGTTTGGGCGGCGACGGGCTTGGCTCTTAATCGCCTTCGGAATTTCCGGCGAGCACAGTGCTTGAAAATGTTATTTCAAAATCTGTACTGGCCACGATGTTACAACATGGTAAGTTGGGTACAAAATGATAATTTACAATTATTTTAGAATAAATTTATCTTCGAGCTTTGCAAAAAAGTACAAGGCAAGCATAATTTAAAAATTATTATTTTTTACTAGAGAGAATAAAGTTTTGACATTTTTTGGTAGGGGGACTGAGCCTCAATCCCTACCCCTTAAGGAATTCAACATTACCTTAGATGTAATATAAATTTAACCGCATTGGTGTAAATTTACACTACAATAACGGATACGACACGTTAATGAAATGATCAAACATGAAACATATAAGACGGTATTGCAGAGGTCGAATATGGAGCAATTGTTGAACAACGATAATCATACATGAAGCAAGATTGACTCACTGACTCACTCACACATTCGTCAACGCAGAGTAAAAAGCTATTATGAAACAAGAGCTTCAAATTTTTAAGGGATATCGCTTTTGCCCTGTATTGAGTTTTTGAAATTCCCATTTTAAAATGGTAATTTACGGTGAAATTTGTTTTCCTGAAGTTTCACTATTTTCGTTATACCACACAAACTGAGATAACATTTCAGTTTTATATGGAAACGTTAAAAGAAAATATCTAGAAACGGGTATGAAGGAATTTTATCTTCCATTAAAAATATTATAAGAGTTTATACTATACTAAAAATCGGGGTGTATGGTCTGGATCTTTTCTTCGGTATGTTGCTGATATGGGACTATACCAGAATCCAGAATATTGAAGGGATTCGCTTTTTGTATGACTATTGTGTGGCGTGAGGGAAGCACAATATTCCTTTTGTTTTCTATTTTCTCATGATTCATCTCATATTTCGCATCTTTCAACACCGGTTCACTGTCAAGTGAGTGATGTCCATCAATTTGAACGGAATCGGAATTTCCGCCGAGTGTCTCAAGTGTTCTGTGGAAGGAAGATGTTTCAAAGGGAACTAAGAGTGAGTCACAGAGCTGCTGGAGGGTTGCACCATATAATGCAAGAGGATATGCTTCACTAGTTGTCAAGGCGATGGCTCTCGACCTTCAGAGCGTAATATACTCTCAGAATGTCATTAGCAGTGTATGATCCATTTTTCATTCTATCTGAAACATAGAGTAATAGTATTAGAGAAACAAATATTACATGAACTTTAGGACCTTCTTCTCTCGTCCAAAACTAAGAATTCATTTTTACGGAGGGATTCTGACGAACTAGTTTTGCAGTCGAGTTGAATGGTCAAAAGAAATATTCAGAAAGCCCTCAAAAAAGCTGTCATATCAGATATTTAATAGTTTTATTTTACGTAGGATGGTTAAAGTTTTTCATATTAAAGCGAAAGCACAAATAGTATCTGGTTTTTCAGGTTTTTTGAGTAAGGGTTGATTTCGAGTATATTTATTCCTAGAAGCCATCATGGTACTGCAACCAAGTCTTAGTAAATATCAATGGAACATCTCATTTATTGTTTCCATATAATTCGGAAGTTAATCATGAACCGAATAGCGGTTCTTGCTCAAATTACTAAAATATTTTCACTTGACTGAGAGAGGGAATTATGTTTATGTCTTTTTGCACATGGAGTAGATCACAAAGTTGCGTATTTGCTAGCGTTGTGATCAGTAAATATAGGAAATTATGCAGAATTGGACAGTATGTAAATCAAATTTAACAATTGTTTTCGATGTGCTCTAATGCAAAATATGACAAATATTGAAAGCATCGAAAGTTGTTTTCGAAGGAGGTATTGGGAGAAAACATATTATTTTGTACCGAAAACTACATTCACTAAATCACTGTTATTCAACACTCAGACCACACGAAAAGTATAAGTCAACTCTTGTTAGTGTTGGTGTTAGTACGAACATATATTTTTATTATAATTATGTATCAATTAAAAGATAGAAGTAGTTTATACTAAAACATGAACTTCTTATGATACTTTCTGTTCTGACATCCATCCCTATTGTTGTTCCCGTGGTAATTGAGGATCTCATGACTTCAATTCTACCGTTTATTTGGATAATAAATCGATCATTTCGTTAATACGTGAGGACAATAATGTTTGGTGACTAACTTTAGTCCATCAAAGCAATTTGTTGTGTTGAAGAACCTTGCTTGTGGACAGCGAAGGCGTGGGTCACCGTGGGAAGGCGCTGGAATGTATTCGAAAGGGCAAAGGACCCCTCCTTGAATCACTTGAAGAACCCACCACTCATCCTCTCTGAAGCAGGGCTGTCCATAAAAGACTCAAACATCGCGACGTTGGAGCCTCACATAGTTCACGAGGTAGTCACATAATTTCACAATTAATTATAATCAGTCAAGATAACAAAATATTTAGGGCTTCATATTCAGGACAACATCAAATGGAATTACCATATTGATAATTTGAATTCCAAACTAAACAAAGTATGCTATGCATGCCGAATTTTAGCCAACATAATTAGTCAACATGTTTCTCGCTGCATTAATTTTGCAAATGTATATTCTCATTTACGGTACGGCATTATCTTCTGGGGCCAATCCACTCAGAGCATTCAAACTTTTAGAATTCAACAGAGAATAGTTCTCCCTTGCATATACATTTATACAGTAGTCGTGTTTGTTAAGACAGAACTACCCACCCTTAGAAGAAATAGTCTAGTTCACGAACAAAACACTCAGAAGACTAATATTCATCGTCATGGCGTGTCAACAACTCTTTGCCAAAGAAGCCCTTATCATTCAGGGATAATTTTGAATAATTCCCTTCCCAGAAATCTAAAAGATATAAAATAAAGAAATTAAATAAATTGAATCTCTTTAAATTCGCAGTTAAAAGCTTTTTAATGTGCAATTGTTTCTATAATGTGAAAGAATTTACAGATTTTAATTAAAGGAAGTTAATGAGAGTTTCAATTTCTGAATAAATATTGTTTTCCACATGACTTCGGATGATGTAAGTGATGTTAATATCTCTTATACTTCATCACGCCATTATTATAGTACTCTAGATTCTGATTGAATTCCTTTTTCATGCATGTTGATTTTGCTCCTTTTTGTTTTTAATAGTTTATTCCTAACTGTACGCAACCTTGGCACGGTTGTCTACATTATCTCTGTAGTCCCATCTTGGCCCCATCTTGGCCC
>NNCF01128506.1:325507-402981 GCA_002313205.1 Laupala kohalensis | reverse complement strand
TATATATATATATATATATATATATATATATATATATATATATATATATATATATATATATATATAAGAGTGAAGATATAACAGCGAGAGGAGCATAATCGAAAAAAAATAGGAAACATAGAAAAAGAATGTCCTAAAATTTATCTCATTTATATTTAACTCTATAAATTTAACAGAAATAATTATTGTTAGCGACGATCTGCCATTGCAGTATCCACACTGAAATATCGAACGTAAAAAATATATTACTGTTTGTATATACAGAGCTGACGTATGTATAAAGCTTTTAACCGCGGATTTAAAGAGATTCAATTTTTAAACACTATACTCAGAATAATCTATAGTTCAATAATAACTTGTACATGTAAATATACAAACATATTTGCGTTAAATTACAAACATATTGACATTATATATGTNTGAAATTTTTGAATCCGCCTCTGCCTTAGGGCCCTTGATCGGAATTGATGGGATGGTCCCTTGCTTGCTTCCGGAGAGTAAATTAGTTTATTGTCCTCCACGTGGTCATACTCTCTCTGTACTGTTTTTTGACAATAAATTTATATATTTATATATTTATTCTATTTTAAGTATATTACGAGATAAAAAGTACTAAATTATAATGTAATAATTCGCAAAGATCAAAAGCCCAGAAAATAATTTTTGTAATGTTACTATTTCGGCAATTAGTAAAGGTAAAGCAGAGATTTTTACAAAAATGTCACCTTTTAGAATTGTATATAGCAATATTAGCATATATATTTAAAAGTATGCACAGCAATCGCAGTCACGTTTTGTTGAATAGGATTAACGCAGGATATTAGCAAAATTGTTATAGAATCGTGAGAGCTTGGTCAATAAAAACAATTTCTTAATAACTTGCAAACGTTTTTATTTGAAACCTTCTTCAAGGCTAATACGAATTTTTCAGGGCTTGTAACAATTTTTATTGACCAACCCCTGACGATTCTATTACAATTATATTGAGTGGTCCAGATCCAGATCATAAATATGAGCAAACTATTAAATATTTAGAGATTAGTAAAATAACATCATTACATTATAATTCACTAAAGATTTATTTTTAAAAAATAAGAAAGAAAAATATATTTCAATATATCTTGCGTAAGAGATCGAGCAAGTAGTACGATTTCCAGACGGTAGATGGCATGGTCGTTGTTTTCCTGGGCGGTTGTTGGGAAGACTGGATTTGTGCTGAAATGTGTGGTAATATCTATTACTCTTTCCATGTGTTTGTCGATTAGTAAACAGAAATTTCTTCAAAGCATTTCTAATATGTTGCTAGCTATGTTTAGAATTCCTCTCTAAAAATTATTCTTTATAAAAGACTTCGAAATGTGCAGTGCAAAATTAGAAGAATGTGAATTATCTCTGTTTTGGTCTTTTTCAAGATTGGCGCGTTGTTTAACATTTATTATATTGGATTCTTTATTGTTCGATTCCATAATTTTGGTGAATTAATCTAATTTAAAAATGTATAAGTTAGTTGTCAAGGTTTTAAGATCCCTCAAAATTGCAAGAGATATTGGAATAAAAATGGAGGAATTTAAAAATTAAATTTTGTTATATTTTCAGTATTTAAAAAATGCATTTTATTTAAATCAGAAGTGGTGAAATAAATGATGACCACGAGAAAAAAAAAATTTCATGTCAAAACAATTATGTTGGACCACTAACACATGTGTAAGAGTGTTTTCTTTTCAACATGGAATATTTTCCCCTCCCTCTTTTTCCCGTTTTTTTAAATATTTTTCCTTATATTGTTATTCCATTATTTCATTTTATACTTACTTATTATATTCCAAAGTTTTTGAGGTAATGCTAGTATTTTTTTTCATTTTCATTATCACGAAGTATATTGAATTGGAAGTCTAATACATTTGTGTTAGAGCATTGTAGTTCCAGTATACATTATATGAGAAAGAAAAGAGAAAACTATGTTTCGACTTAATTTAACGCTGCCTGCAATTTTTTTACATTGTATGATGTGTCCTCTCAGCCATACGATGCCGATCGTCTCTATTGCTTCTCCTCGAGTGTACACCATGACAAACGCTCTTCGGATTGCAGCAGACTTGTCTGGTATTCTCTAAGAAGCCCCGTTAATTTTCGCGCAAGGGGAGAAAAATATTGACCAATTTGTCGTTATAAGGTTCAAATGAAAGATAGATTTTGAAAAAAATTACAACTTTATTTTTATTTACAACCTTGATGTTTCTTTGTTTTAAACAAAGGAATTATATATTTCCTCTACAAAGAATAGTTAAAGAGTATTATTTTGTTATAAAAGAGGGAATAAATGATTGAAACACGAAAAATTTTAATACTTGCTTTGAATATTTGAACAATTAAACGAAAAAATATACCGTAAAAAACATAAATTATTATGATGAAGCAAATATGCCATAATTTTGATCTTATAAAGAAATATTTTCAACAGTGCCAAAAATTTTTGAAAATGTTTGGATTTTTTTGGGGGGGAGATGATATTAGTCCTTGATTGTTTGTGTTTATTATGTGTTAATTTTAATACAAATAGTTCATTTTCTGGTATTTGGGAGTAGACTGGCCCATCGTGGCCGAGTTTTTCTCTGGTTTTCCTTCAGGAAGAGGCGGATTTTTTATAAAGACTCGCTAGGCTCTTGCCTAGGCGCGGCATCTATTAAAATAATTATTCATGAATTTAGTGTAATTTAATAGTTACGATTTATCAACAATACTTTCCGAATGATTTGTAGTTTGATAATAATAAATATTTGTGAAATGACTTTTCTGTGTTTTATTAAATACATTATTTGTCGGTATTATGTCAATACTGTAAGACGTGTCGAACTATTTTTATCGTTAGGAGTATGTTGAAATGTTAAATCCGCCTCTGCCCTAGGGTCCTTGATCGGAATTGATGGGATGGTCCCTTGCTTGTTTCCGGAGAGTAAATGGGTTTATTATCCTCCACGTGGTCATACGCAGTTTGCAACTGCTTTTTTGACAATAAAGTTTATTATTTAAAAATAAGAAGAATAAATGAAAGATGTGGTGTTGTCTTCTGATAATGCCAGCTAAGCTGGTGAAAGAACTATTACTAGAATATAAGTTGTACTAGAAGACATTACCACGTCTTTCATTTACTCTTCTTAAAACGAACACCTCACAGATATCCAATCATTTAACTTTAATTCTATTTCCATTTCGAAAGATTTCACTCACGTAAATTTCATCAGAATGGATGGGGATCGACTCCCTCTTATCCTTCTTCCTCGGGGCAGAGACCCATGCCAGATAATGTCTGGTTAAGCAGGCATAAAAACTATCCCACTAATGTATTAATCCCTGCAAGAATTGTATTATACTGCAATATGAATGAAGTAATCAAGAAAACTTATTTGGGTGGATAAAACCTAACACATCTTATTTCAAACTCAAAATCAGTAAAACACTTCATTTTACAATTATTGAAGAAACTACCGACACAGTCGGCTAGTTGAAGCAGCGGCCAAAGGTAGATGGCGTGAATACAGTAAAAATAATCCTCCTCAGGATATGTATNTATATATATATTAGGAACGTCTCTTTTGCTCGCTTTTGTCCGTGAACCTCATAATTCACCTAAGAATGGAAAAGGAATATCGCTGTTTTCAATGGGAGACGCACCTGTACACTTTCCTTTGAAAACAGACGTTTGAACTATTGAATCATCATCCAGGAAGAAAAGTATGAGTGGTATTCATCATGGAGAAAGGAAGTAGTGACACTTGAAGACTCTAGAAAGAGGAAGTGATTTTATGAAGAAAGAGAATTTACGCTGAAGTAATCGAGGAAGAAATATACTTTTCGAGGAAGTTACACGGTGATAAAAAGCATACGACCATGTCTTCCAAATGCGTTTTTCCTAAAGGGGATGACTAATCGCGGAAAGCCTAAGCCAGTAAAAGAAAAGATAATACACATGTGACTACATGAGTCATAAAAGAGAAAGTTATACGAAGAAAAGTGTAAAAAAATTATAATATGGCCAGATCTTCTATTTCTGCCCAAAAATTATTTCGGTTGATTTTACAATTATTTGTGCTTCAATATACTTTTTCTCAATTGATTATTTCACTTTGCTAATTTAGTTGGCAAATGGTAAATGAAAATAATATTCACAGATTATGTGCTCTCAAACAATCCATAAAATGTCGGGGCAGGAAACCCGAGCAGTGGAATACGTTGGTGGGGATGGAGGGGCGGTCCATCCCGGTTCTCCTTCCAAATGGATAGCGAAATATTATAGAAACTAGTAAATTAGACATAAATAAGCTTATCAATTTTTATACAAACTTTTGTGACTGTAACATCAACTTTTATTACGCAGAAAAATAAATATGCGAATTTATTATTAAATTAATGGAAGCCACGTAGCCCCCCGGGGGGGGGGTCTGGGAGGGGGGAGGTTATCTCCAAGCGAGCGCAAGGAGTTAACATTATATGCAATATGATTGAAGTTGATTCATCTCAAATTCTCCTGATAGGCAGTAGTCGTCCAGAGATCCAAACAACAATGTCTAACATACGAATATTTATAACATATTGTTGTCAAAGTTTAAGAAAAAATGGAAAGCAGTGGGTATTGTAATTTGTAAATACTTGTAAAAAATATTAACAATTTGAAGATGATCGTTCCAGTGTTTCGGAGTAGCATTTAATATAATGATAACATTTTTTAATAATCTTGAATAATTAGATTCAGAGCAGTAATTGGATTCAGAGTATATACATCATGATCAGCAATAATTCTACCCTCACTCTTCTCGAAAAAAAAAGCACGTTTGCGTGTCCAATCGAACCGCCTTGTATCCGAAGCAGTTGATAAATGTTGGCGACCCTTGTTTCAGCTTATCCATATGGAACAGCATGTTTACTCACGTCCGTTGTACAAGTGGAGAGGTTTGGTTTGGGGGTTGAAGGGTCAGTTGCTGTGACGCATCCTTTACCCACCTACACTCTCCTTGGAAGGGCGTGAGCCAATTAGCATTCGATTTCTGTTCCATTTATCGGCTTCACTACTTTACGGCTATCCAAAATGTACAGAAGATAACGCTTCGTGGAACACATCAGGGGTGGGTGTTCTGGTAGAGAAGCACTTCTCCAACTGTTTTAAGCGACAAAATAAGCAAATAACTGAAGGGTTGTGTGTTTGAAGACGTGTAGTAACGATTTGTGAGTTTTGAGATAAAAGGACTTAGACATTTTTACGGTGTATTTGTTTTATCTAATTGTATGTAAGAATTATAATAATTAATAATTTAATACTTAGAAGTCAAGCGAAAAACAGACTCACAAATATTAACAACAGTTTAATGAAATTCGTTAAGTTCTAATCAGTCTTGCTTTTCATGAAAAACGTGGCGTAAAAAATTAGAAGATTAAAAATATTAACTATATTTAAGAAAGAACAAAGTTGATCAGTCTTCTAAATAGAGCATTATTTTCAACGTACATTCAAGCAGATAACTCAATTTTGGCTTCAAATCAGAATCAAAAAAGGAGTCACGTAGACATGTGGAGGTAATAATCTTCACTACTCTCAAATACAACTAAAAAGGACCCCACCAACTCAATAAAATTTTCGAAAAATTACTCCCTCACCGTTGAGGCAGATTCATGTATACTACGGAGAGAAAAGTATGTATAGTGTATTATGTCAAGAATCTCCAAAACGGCTCAACCGATTGTGTTGAACAAACATTAAATGGAAGCCTCAATATTAAAGTTTTCTGCAGTATAAGTAAAAATGCTTCATGATGCAAAATTTATAATAATTTTTCACAGCTTGCGGAGAAAAGTAAGGTGCGAACACCCAAT
The DNA here is from genome assembly GCA_002313205.1 of Laupala kohalensis. NCBI lineage: Eukaryota > Metazoa > Arthropoda > Insecta > Orthoptera > Trigonidiidae > Laupala > Laupala kohalensis. Next base: position 397,116 of record NNCF01128506.1, on the reverse strand, counting down.
AATAGTAGCGCAATAAAGTTTTTAGTAGAAGTCCCAAGTGATGATTTCTCAGTCATCACCTGGTAGACACTTAATGATATTTATAAAATTCAAATTCTGTTCACGTCATAGAAGTTTATTGAATTGTATGTTGCGTCATTTGAGATACTTTATTAACTTATCTATAATTCCTATTTAATTTATACTTTAAAATAAAGTATTCAGAAACAGCACATAATTACAGCCTTAGATGCAATCCGTGTCCAGGAATTATTTGTAAGACATCATTTTTGAAACATTTTGATAAATGACGACAGAAAAAAAGAGATAGTTACGAGAAGTTGTACTTCAGAAATATGATATAGCGATACTCCAATGTTCACGAATGAAAGGATTTCGTGTGCTTAAGATTCCGGGTGTTTTGATAAAATTTCACACCCTAAACACGCCCTAAATTGGGAAAAATCCCAAAATTAAAATGAATATGACGCCTAAAGTAATACTCATCAATCTTGACCGTGATTCTCCTCACATCCTTTCTCTGATTATTCGGATTGGGAAACGATGTATTTTTTTCCAGAACTTAAAAATAGGATTTTTGTTTCCTATTTAACAAGTTGATTTCATTAACATAACTCTCCCCTGCCGTTGGACATCAACACAACGATACACTATCCGAGCAGGTGGTGAGTGTTTGTGTAACTTACCTCAGTAAATGTAGCAGCGATGCCTGTAGAAGCGTAGCTATTCGGAGGGATACCCAAGCCAAACATGTCCGTGCGGAGGGTTTCGACGAAATGTGTCCCGCAACATCCTGTTCTCCTCATCCCAGTTTTCCCATCACCTGCTGCCGAGAAGAAGGGGTAGGGACATTCAACGGCTACGGGAAGATAACGCCTACCAAGCATGGCATGTGTGAGTGTGGCTGGTAGGCAACTCCTGGATCATGCTAGTTTTGACCTAGGGATCGAGATCAACGTGCAGTGAAAATTGAAACTACCGGATGTGTCCGAAAGGGTACGAAGAAGAAAAAACTTCTCCCATTCCCGACAACACACACGATAATAATATATGAGAGTATTTTCGTATTTTATTTTAAAATATAATAAAACCGGGCACAGGAATGCGTGGATCAATCCTGACCCGTCTTTTCTCATTATGATGATACCCTCATGAATTACATTATGTACAAGCAAATGGTTTAAAATGAAAATAAACTTCAACATCCCACCTGAATTAAATCCGGGCCAGAATCCAAATCGAACGCAATTAGACCTTAACACAGAAATTGGACACGATGAAAGCTTTAAAAGGAATTTCAGAAGAAAAATATACCTACCTACATTCCATGGGACGGTTAGGCAAAAATGTATTGCGGAAATCATTGAAATTCAAGGAGTGTGTAAAACTATTCTTCATATTGAGACAAGGTATCGCCGATAATGAAGGAGAGATTGCATCGTGTCAACTCATTTTACACATATTCTCACACAGTACACATCAGTATCGTAATGTTTCCAGCATCGGTGCGTGTCTGGTCACCTGACGAGAAAAAGCCTAAGGCAAAAATAAGTTGCTATTAAAATTCTTGACAACAGTTCATCCAAAACAGATGAAAGAATGTCACATGAAACCTAGATAATCTTATGAGTAATTCATTCTAAACTTGAGTCGGAATATTACGTGGAGTTAGCATGTCTCGGGGACGTAGGTGAGTTAACAACACTGTAAGGTCACGTTTTGAAGCTAAAAACATTCCAGGCAGATACTATTTTCTGACGGGTACGCTGGTACGCCATTCTGGTGAAGGATGATAATGACACCTTCCGAAATAAAGTCATGAGTCATGACGTTCTTGAAATGTAACCATCGCATACATACATTTCAAGAGTACACAAGTCGAGTATATCCATAAAAAAGAGACTGATACAAGCAATGAGTGGGCATGGCTATTGATTATCGTAAATTATCATTCACGACAATTAGTACTCGTACTCGCTAACAAACCGTGTTACCTATTATCACATTGACCTTTGAAATTCATTTTCAACAAAGATGATAATAAGATATTAAGAATTAGGCATAAAGAAAATACATTAAGACTATGATCTTTATAGTTACTAAAAATTGACAATATTTTCGGAATAATAAATTGATTACAGTATTTGTTATATTACTGATTTTAGCTACTGATGATGTAGATATTATAACAGTAACAATTATTGTTCCTTTCTTTTATTTTTGAGAAGGGGGGGGGGTTCCATGTCATGACTTGTTGTGTCCGAAGCCCGAAAATAAAAGAAAAAAATCTGTAGCTATTCACAACAGTTTACAAGTATATGTCGACGAACACTTGTATATTTGTTTGGATATTTGTCTTGATGCAAATCTATACCATTTGATGAATATTTATAAAACTTGGTGAAATTGTCTGGATTGACCTAGACGAACCAGTAGGCTACTTTATAAATTACACGCTACTTTTCCACTGAAATTCACACGATTTTTATGTAAGCCCTATGCGGGTTATTGCATTATAGCAGTGGGGGATTTAAACTTTTATGTATACTGAAAAATTATCGGGTATTTATTTCTCAGTATTACGAAAGTTTTGTACATGATTTCTGTTGGCGTGTATTAAAAATGTTAACTGCATATTTATTTGTGGTTGAAAAAAAATACCATTTACTGACATAATTTGTATCAAAGTTCGTTAAATAGTGTGAAAACACCCGGAAAGAGATTAATCAAACCTTTAGGCCACGTTGGGTGAGTTTAGATAGTATTAGAATGAAAAATAATAAATGATATTGCAGTCCAGTAGAGAGAATAGTGGAAGTGTCAATTTCTCTCCAAACATTCGGCTTGATTCCTGAATACCATTAAGAAGGCCGTAGGACAATTTTGGACTGATCCCAAATTTCATATCGTTGAATCCAAAGGTCGATGTACTCTAGACATGCAGCGCATACGGAACAACATCTGACTACTTATTGAAAGTATATATTATTCCGTCCCTCATTTTTTCCCTAACTGGTCCTAGGACTCTGCAGTGCCACTATGCAGTTTTAACGTTTTATTCCTCAGTACCAGACAAGAAAAAAGTCAGAATTCTATTTGGAAACAATTTTAACGAGGCATATTTGCAAGTTCTAAACGTCGTTTAATCATCCGATTATTATACTGTTTAATCATTGGAGATATACAGCATATCATCTTGTGATCCTAATCTAATAACAATGATGAATAATACAACTACTGTATTCACAATTAGAAATGCCTTCAATCCATGTGATTTAGACCTTGGAAATTGATTAAGTTCCTTCGTCATCATTGTTCATAACATAATGTCACTGAAGTTTGCGTAATTTATTGAATATCAATGGAGCAGATATAAATGAAAAAGAATAGATATCTACTACGCATTTACTTCTGTATGACAAAGATCTACTTTTGTAGTCGATGTTTGAATCGTCATCAGACGTAAACAAATTGTAACAAGAAGCATAACCGTTGCAACAGAGCAATTGAACGTGATATAAAATAGAAATATAAACTCAAAATATTATTACAAAACTGTCGAGATCATACAAAACTGATATAAAATTTTATTGTAAATATTCGATAGCTTTTCTTTGTCAGAACGTAAATTCCAATTCCCGTGTGTAGTTTTTATAAATATCTTTTCAGATTCGCATCATTTGATATATTATTAACTTCTTTGTCTAACATTCATGTGTTATCCTAATCCATCAAGTGATCATTATTGATTCAAAGTGAGGTTACGACACTTTGTTCAACTGATTTTAAATTTCGTTTGTGCTCTTGTGTTCTAGTTTCTAACCCTCTTTGTTCGTTCTACATAGCATTACAAAATTTGCTTTTTATTTTCATGCTATATTATTATTATCTTTCTTATATTTCCCTTTCGTTATCAAATTACTTCTTTTATTTTTTTAAATTGATATCAAATTTCATAATTTTGTAGTTTAGTAATCTTTTTAGTAATAGTGTAATGAACTAGTTATATGGAAATAATGCATAAATTATTCAATTGTGTAGAGGTTACGATTGTTGCTGCCTGCTTTGATGATAATATAATATGTTTCTATTAACAAATACTGAGGGATAATAGTAAGTCAAATAACACAACAAAAATATATTTATCATCCATAATGGGTCATAAGCCATAATTAATTTTTTTCATAACATTAAACCACTTTAATACTTATCAATGGAGCAGAAGTACACGAGAAAGAATAAATGCCTTCTACATATTTACTTGCTTATGCCAATAATCTGCTTTTGAAGTCGATACCATCGTTACTGCAAATGATTCATCATCTAACACGATCGCATTCGACAATTTCGCATTTTCCAAACTCTTTTGTGTATGAACCGCAGCAACAAGCGCTAATCGGAGTTGCGCACTGTCCGCAGGCAACAGTCCTGCGGTGGGAGGGAGAAAAGCATGCGACGAACTCGGATTAAATTAGCCCCCTCTGGCTAATGGGGCGGATTGAGGAGACTCTGGGGCGCCGTAAGTCCCCCTGTCCAGATGCGATCGCTCCCCCTCCCCCCTCCAGTATCTCTTCCCCTTTTCATCCCCGATAGATCATCCCTCGGTTCTGCGACCGAACGTCTGATACTGAGAGGATGACGTGTTCTGGAATTCATCATAAGTCACTAATGCAAATTAAACACGCTTAGGGTGGGGGTGGGGCAACATTTCTGAAATGTTAATGAGGATTTTCCGAGTTGAAATCTGATTTTGTCACGCTCCAGAACTTTGACGATGAATAAAATTTAATAAATTTGAGCCCCCGTTTTTATTTCGTTTAGTTGTGGGGCGTGGTTGTTTTAATACAAAAATTTCACAATATTTTTTTGTTGGTATTTTTTAAAACAGAACCTACAATGTGAACTCTTCGGATGAATATTGAGTCTGACATTGAATATTGATCATGAATATTCAGTCATGTTAGTTTGAAGAAAGCTTACTTCTTTACCTATATTTCATTTAAAATCTGCATCTCGTAATAATCAATTCCAACTCTCATATTCACGTGCATTTAATTTTCGGAAAATATCTGCTGAAAGATTAAAACGACCTATAGTGCAAAATAAAAATATATTTTATTGTTCAAAACGAAACACAGCAATATTTAGAATACGTAACTTAGGGGTAGAATTCAGATTATTAGGTTCGTGTAATGGGGGATTTGATCCTTCGTTACCGACAGAGGAATCTTCGGGGAGAATAAGAGGGTGGTGTTTGAAAATCAGCCGTAGGGAGAGAGATGACGTGTTCCGGAATCCAACTGAAGTTAAAGATTCAAATTGGATTTGCATATTAGAAATGCAGATCGGATAACAACAAATGCTCGACAGCAAGTGACTGTCTGCCGATGAAAAAGGAAGAAGCGGGCGTATCTCAGCAATCGTGGGATTCGTTTCTTTCCCGTCGTGTGTAAAAACAAAGGTTTTCAGAATACAATTTACGAAGATTTTTTCTTATTAATTTACTCTTTAATTAAACTATTTACGCGTACATTTCTTAACACTACTATTGTTAAATATATCATTAGAACTTTGGATGGACTCTACATAGTACTTCAGCCGCTCCGGTGGCTCAAGTGTTAGCGTTCTCGCCCATCACGAAGACATTCAATTCCCGGTAGGGACAGAAAAAATTTGTAGCTTTTCACATTAATGTCCCAGTTCACATACTACTGAAACGTGTTCACAATGTGTCTACTGAAAAGCGAACCCTCCTCCTCCTATCCACCTCCTTCTGCTCCTAGTATCAGTAACTCCACGTGGGCCAAGTTGTTGTAAACCCAGCTAACCGGTCCACCTACTAACAATAGCCTTACCACACACCTCCTACCTCCTATCACCTCACGTGGATAAGCTAATTAGCACGCAACATTTCCCATTTACAAATACAAAAATAAAATAAAAACATTGTACTCTTTCGAAAGTTTTTCAGATACAACGTCTCAACCCTTGTTTGGGGTATTCGTCTGAGGTTACACCTGAGGATGGCACCAAACAAGGTTTAAGAACGTTATGATCCGAAACGTTTGTAAGAAATATTGTGTACAGTTCACTTAAAGATCGTATAATATATTTAACCTTCAAACGTCGAGAGCTTTGATTTCTTTCTCTTTTGATTAACTTATGTGTTCACAAACGTTTTCTCTTTTGGGGATGGAGGCTGCCAAACTTGAAATCTGGGTATACAGATATATGAAATTATTCATTTAGCAAATGAATTAAATGAGTAACTACCCTTGGTTACCGTCGTCTTCAAACTAACATTATATCACTGACAACCCAGAGGGTTGGAAAGGAAAGGGTTCAAGGAAATGGAAGAACCCTCAAGGGTGATATAATTAGTAATTTATAAATTCGTTCTGGAATCTTTTACTTATTTCACAAAACCTCTTCAGTTGTGTAAAAGCAATTAAGTTTACCTGCCTTCTGAAATTTGAAGCTCCTACTTGAGTTTGACGATCCATAGTTTTCAGATTCAACAATGAGTCTCAACAGAATAACACCTAGAACGTGTGTTTTTGATAAACCTCTACACCAAACACACAAAATTTTATGTTTCTAGCGTACCTTCCTGGTCCTCATATATTGCGATCTATAAAAATGCGTGAAATATTCATAATGATATTCTATGTTATGATTTCCTCATTTGGTTTTCCGTATGAATTCTAGGTCAATATTTGTATTAATCATCTGATTTTTTTTCTGGAACTGAGATAAAAAACTGTCTTAGAGCATTCGCTACTTTGAATCTATAATCGCCTCACGTATCCTTGAATCATCTCCACGTTTCAAGCTACCTCTGTGCCAAATTTAATCAAGATTGCTAACAACTGGACGATACGTGGCAACAAACAGATTAACCCATATTCGCATTTATAATATTAGTGATGTGAGTCACTCTTCTTTTTTTTTCAATCAGCAGCATGTAGATGTTTCAGATATTCAATCTCTGTAAGTTTATTTCTCTGAAATTGGTTTTTGTTGTACCTCCATCACAACCCTTTATGCTCTCCCCTCTGCCAAGACGAGCGACAAGCGATCCTCCCTTGTAGAACGAGGGCGAAAGGGTTCGCTGACCAGCGGATGAGGGTTGGAGAGATCTTGCGAGGGGGAGAAAAGATTGGCGTGTTCTGGAATCCATCGGGAGACTCACATGTAAATGAATTGCGCCCCAGGAAAGCGTCCTGGTAATGGTTTGAAGAATAGTACGGTGGAACCCCTCATAGTGTTAATGGGGAAAGTTAGGAGTGCTGCGGAGATTAGGGTGTTCTAATTCAAATTTGAGAGAGGAAAGTTTAATCGGTTTTGTTGGTCACCATTGCGTGGATTTGTGGTTGAGAAACGTTTGGGTTGAATTTCAACATTTTTATTTATATGGACACGTCATTAGACTTCCTTTTCCTACTGACCTCAGGTTTGAGGAAAGGAGTTTAGCTCGCTTTACACGGTGCTTTACAGGCAATTTACGTCCAGTTTCTGTACAAGTAATGGATGTGAAGTTTATGACGTCACGCTTAAGTAATCAGGGAGTACAGGAAATGGACTTTCCGAAAGATTATAATTTTTCTCGATATAGGACGAGAAATGGATGTTGCTGCGTTGTCTTCCAACATCACGGGGAGAGCAACCAACAGCTACCCTCAACTGAGTTTCCAATTCACTGACTATGTCAACAGACATCATTGATAAATAATTGATTTAATAAATATTTTGTTATCTGTGATAAATTTACGAACTTCTAATTACAAGGAAACAACGCAACATAAAGTTAAACACAAGTACGCAAACTATTTTAACCAACTCGGCAACTAGTAAGCAGAGATGCCGCTAGGAGTGAGCTAGTCAATTTGTATGAGTCGTACTGAAAAAAAAGAGCATGCTTGAAAATTTCCATGCATTCTGCATCCTGCCTGGTGTGTATTCCACGACACACTACCTAAAAATGGAACGTATAAAGCGGGCTTTNGTATTCCACGACACACTACCTAAAAATGGAACGTATAAAGCGGGCTTTAGGGAGAAGACATTGTCCGAGGAGCTATATGTATGTACCAGAATGCCATTGGTTGGAAAAGATGAAGAAAGGAAAATATATGCTTATCAATTTAACTAAGTCAATGTTGCATATTTGTTATCTATTTTCCGAAATATATTATTTCTTACTCATAAAGTGCGAAAGCGACTGATTTCACAATAATTTTATGTTGCGAATATCTCTCCGATTGGCCATCAGAACAGCGTTTGAAACCTCTTCATGGACTCATAGTTGTAACAGTCCACTGTATCCATTACTAAATTACTAATTTATTTCATTTCACTAAATTATTAATTTATTTCTTTCGTAAACATTTTTTATCAATGATTATGTTATCCATCAGTTTTTCCAAGTTTGGCTCGAGTAAATTTATACCTAGTCTATGGGTTTATTTATTTTAGAGCGAATCTTCACAACAACAAAAAACAACCCAAAATCATGTAACATTTCTACATGATAATGAATTAAATAAAATACATTTAATTTGCAGTAATGCATTTGTTGGATCTTTTTGATTACTCTTTTCACTTCACTATTGAATCATATCTTCTACACGTGTTAATTTCTTTAGATTTACAATAAGTTATTACTACACGAACGGTATAAAATAATGAATGGAAATGAATTATGAATGACGGAATATATAAGAATAGATTGCGGTTGCTCTGTCAATTCTTAAATAATTGTCTTGATCGTTAATTGAAGCAAAATTTTATTCATTGTCGTAGAGGATCCAGTCACAATGTTTGATTGGATTTTAGGGAGGTATCTCTATCCATAGATAACTCGTTTGAGACATGGCGTGTATTACGTTAGTTTATTTTCCTTGCGTATTAATCCTTTTATTGTAACAATGATAAGTTGTGCCGAAAATGTTTTGTCTCTCGCTCTTGCGCGCCTCCACGATAAGAGCGGTGTTAATGAATAATAAACTACATTATCTGCGTTGCGCCTCGGGGCTTTCCGAGCAGTGAGATCATCCTCTGATGCAACGAGGAAAGAGGAGGGGGAATTAGACTTGGCGCATGTCAGACTTCAGTTGTCTTTGAGAATTCATTTAATCCCTTACTAAAAAAGGAAAGAAATGATATGAAAAGGTCTTATTAATCGAGATGACTGATTCATTTTTTTAGTAGTGCACTATTCTGTGATCCTGATACGCGAGTTGGCTCCATGGGCAGACTCGAATTGAGAAGGTATTTTGACCGCGAGAAAAGGTTGGAAAAGGGTTTGTTTAATCCCTAGGCACAAATTGAGAAACTTCCTTGTTTACCTGAGGGTCGACTCCGGAAACTCCAAATCCGCATCACTCACACCCTGTCACCCTCTCGAAAGCTGCTCTGATATGAATGGAGCGCCAGTTGTCCTCATGGTTACTTGTGTTTCTCATTGTGCGGCTAAAATATTCGTGTATAGTTTAAAGATATTCCAATATTTATAGGTTTTAGTTGTGTATATTTAATGCGAGTCTTCAACGTGGGTGAACATTTTATTTATATGATGTTCAATCGAAAGGGAAATTTGAGCTTAGTGCACAAAAACTTGCAGTATAAATCCTACCGTCGCGTCGTATCTTCCGAGGAACGTGGCTGGATATGTCCTGCAAACTCTTGTACAGCGACGACTTTTACCATTGGTGAGACAAACAATTTTTCTCTTTCGGAAGGTAACCACAACCAGGAAACAATGCCTGAAAGATTTATAACGCGCAATCACGTGTAAAATGCTATCAACACAAAAGCCAGAGAAGAAATTGAAGACTGACCATCGATGTTGATCCACAGGGAGTTAGAAAACCAACCAAATGCGTTTAACACCATGGCAACCAAGGATTTTAAATACATCAGAAACAAAACTAATTATTCTAGATTGAATACCTTAACTAAACTTCCAAAATCTGCCAACGATGTTCAAGAAGCGCTGAATATCATGGACTTTAAGACCATCAAGAGACAAAAGTTTTTACGTAGAAATAATGCTCAAACTGGACTAGTAATGTTTTCATGTGATTCAAATCTTCATCATTTATGTGAAAATATTTTCTAATATCATATATACCTTCTAAAATCATATGTATTAGACACATAGCTATTGAATATACACGTTTAATTAAATAACTATTACTATTTAATATATTTAAGCTCGCTGCATTAATTAGCATTTGTTTCTTTAGTAGAGTGAGAAGAGTTATCGTGGCACCGAGAATCATGTCAAACGCGCCAAGGAGAAAGACAATCGATTGGAACTTATGTTCAAGGGATAAAAACAAGTGATTAAAAACGTGTAATTATCGTAAATTGTTTTTAAAAAATAACACTTCTATTAATGAACTTGGTACTTGTTTTGATATCGTTAGATCAACGATGTGTATCGTTATTTGTATTAAAAAAGTAATCTTTTAAATTAATATCATAGCTCTGTGATAATGTGAAGTATTCATAAACATTTTTGAAAATGTGTATTGAATATTTAATATGTGTTTCAAATTCTAGGGAGTACTATAAATTCTTACAATCCTGAATTGTAGTTTCAACATATAACATTATAACGCGCAATCTTTTTCGGTTCTTTTTCTTAAAAATTAAAGCCAATATAATAAAACTGTTACCCTTATTCGAAATATATTCCAATGAATGTAATAAATCTTATTGAGTTGTCAAAAAATTTATTTTCGATTATCTGGTGGTCGAGAGTCAGCATCTTCATAAAATGTAAATAATAATAATAAATAAGCGCCACGGCTCTTTATAAAGAAACCGATTTTGCTATCGGGCTGCGACATGTACATCAAAATACCAAGTCTTAAAAAGAGTAACAATTGCAAGCTCTCAAGGAATGTTCTTGATTTTCAAGTAGGGACTGGGTAAATTGACTATTGTCCCACATGGACTGGTAAAGGAGTTTCTCAAATAGTGCCTTCCTCGAAGGATGATATTTGTGAAGTTTCTCAATTCGTGCCTTTCGACAACCAGTGGCAGGTAAAAGTTTCTCAAATCGTGCCAGCCCTGCTCCATAGCGCTTTCAATACTATTATATAAATGCGTAACGCGAAAGTGTGTCTGTTTGCTACCTGATCACGACTAAACAACTGAACCGATCGTGATAAAATTTGGCAAGAAGGTAGTTGAGATGTCCAGGATGAACATAGGATAATTTTTATTTTTTAATATGTGATAAGAAAGACAGAAATGTTTTTTTACAATAAATATCGATGAAATTGTGAAAAAAGAGTTATATTTGATTATGCTACCTAAATGGATAGAGATAGGTGACACCTATGTATGGCAATATTGTTCGCCTTAAAGAGATCTACAAAAAAGTGTGCGACAGCATAGGTCTATCTACAAAAATTAACCTAAATTATCGATAAAACATTTAAGAAGGAAAAAAAGTATCATCAAATTTAATGGATTATTTGTTTTGTGCATTTCACGAAACAAATAACATCTTTAAATCGTTATATTTCGACGAATAGTTTTGTTTTTACTAGAATTTTATTGAAATGGTGCTCCTTCGTCGGGCCTCGGACTTTGACCGTGAGATGGAGTAGTGTGTACACTGTCAAATTTGGTATTATTATGAATTTGAAAAATTAGGACGCTGTACATATGTTTTTAAAAACTAGTATGTAAAAGTATTATAATATTGATAGATTTTATTTTATCGTATGTAAAGGAAGATTAGTCTACAAAAATCCCGGGCAATGCCGGGTAATCAGCTAGTTGTGTCAATGGATTAAAAAATTGCATCCAATGATATCTGTCCCTACGTGATCGCCTTGCGTTTCGCTCTGTAAACTTCAAAAGTTTAGTAAAGACATTCAAGCAAACAATCAACAATTTGAGGAACACAACTTTTAAGTTCGTAGTAATAGGAAGTAACTCCCATTTAAAGTTTATATTACTTAACTTATACGAATTTTTAAAAAACTAAAAAAGAATCATACATTTTTTATGTTATATATTAGGCAAATGGGTTCTAATGACGTAGTATTTTCGTCGTGTATCGCTGACATCCCTTCACTACTTAACACTGGGTCAGAACCTTACTTATAGATCAAATGATGCAACTTGACATATTTGACAGACAGAAATCAACATGAATGTAAATATTGACATCACAAACTTCCAGGATACATCCTATTCACGAGAAAATTCCCAAGTTCTGTGATGAAAAACATAAGTTTTTCCTTAATTAAAATATCATACATATATTGTTCCAGATAACGATCCTTGCTGCCTCCTTACGTTTGCGTATTACAAAGCAAATTGACCCCCTTATGACGGGAAGGGTGCTAAGGCAGAAAAGGGTTGCTTTGCAATTGCTTGGGGGACTGCCTGATGACGTGTTTTGTGACGCATAAAAATTTACTATGGAAATGAGAAGAACACGTGCTAGAACATAAGCTATAATTTAAGATTATCGTACATAAATCTGATGAAACATGGCTATGTTCGAATGTACAAACTTAGCGTTTCTTAATCAGAAAATAACAAAATATAATATAAATTTTCTAACTTAAATTTTTTATAGACAACACAGAAAGTATTTGTGAAATGTGCATTAAATAATGAAATTAGAGTGGTCATTATATATTCCAGAAAATTTTATGAAAATATGTAATTAAATTTAAGGCAATGTTCTTTGATAGTATTCTTATGCGGTAGTAAAATGTTCGTACATTAAGAATCAGAAATGAAACCATATCATGTATGATAGTATAGGATTTTTAGAGAAAAGCTAATACATAATAAGATTTTTAGAGAAAAGCTAATAATTTTAGTGGATAGAAAGCAGATTCCCTAGAATAATAAACCTTGATAAAATAATTTTTCACGTCATATTAATCATACTTGTTTCATTCAAAATATGTAAAATTTATTAATGTATGCTGTTGTTGAACACCCATACGAATGGCCTAAGAAAGGTTAAGAGAAAAGGTCTAATGACCCTAACTCTACCTACAAAAAAAAATGTTTTTGTTATAATCATTATGATTTATCAAACACCAGTTACATGATGGTTTAATGAATGACTAACATTACGCAGTTAGGACGCTAATCACAACTGCACATCGTAGAATCAATCGACTCAAAAACCACAAAATTGTAGTAATTGTCATAAAAATCCTATAAAAATAATATTTTATGAATTTTTTTAAATAAAAAAGTAACTTATTTTAAGATAAAAGACTTCTCACTTGTTGCGCCCTCATGTTTTAACCTCACAATACCGACAAAAAAATTCAAATTAACTCTAATATTTTTCTCGTTCATGAATAGTAGACTTACATATGGCATATTACTTAACAATACTTATCACTCATAAGTTTTCTTTTTTCTTATATTACCATCACAGCTTAGGGAGATTCATTGTTCATACCTGAAAGAAAGATGGAAGAAGAAGCCACTAGAATGTTGGTATAGTAAATACTTGAATAGCTGATAGATAAATAAAGAAATAAATAAGCTTTATTGTCAAAAAAGTAGTTGCAAACTGCATATGACCACTTGGGGGGGGGCAATAAACTAAGTTACTCTCCGGAAACAAGTAAGGGCACATCAATTTCGATCAAGGACCGAAGGGCAGTGGTGGATTTAATATTTATAAAAGAATTCTTTAATAAATACGTACTGTTATCCATTTATTATTCTAAAATAAATTCTATACATTTGTGGAGTAAAAATTCGTGATTAATAAAATAAAAGTACTCCCCTTCCCATCCAAGGAAAATCCGAATGAAAACAGATACTCATGAACTGTTTCGTTTTTGTAATACTCGCTTTTCTTTTAACATATACGTTGGAATGTTGTCAACCTGACGTTCCTTGCCAAACTCTCGGGAAGGGGAGTGTAATTAGACAGAGGGCAGGCGAAGGCGCAGCTGGTTGGTTGAGAGGGTGATGACGTGTCATGGAATTGTCCTCCGAAATTACTCGAGCATGCGAACAATGTGCTGTTAATGACTTGAGACGGAAGGCGCTGAGATATTAAGGAGAAGAAGTAGATATTAAAGAGAAGGAATGATACACCGTATTTAATAAAATGAAACTGCCGACAGTCTCTCATGTCATGATACGTAGATGGAGAATTATATCGCACAGAAATTATCTCACTAATGTGAATGCGAGCAGAGTGTTGAATACAATTATTTGAGCATACATGACATTGTTAATATAAAGATAATACATGATTATCGAATGCACATAACACTATATTCAATATGAAAGGTATAGAAGCGTGTGAAATACTTTTTCCAGTTATATGTTTTTTAAATGCCTCGATTCATATTTCATAAACCAAACCATTTAATATTAAATTGTTCAATTTATTTATCTTAACCCAACTAATGCAGTAACATTAATAATAAAAATTAGAAAATAAGCAATATTACACAATGTTCTAGATAAATTTATATAATTTAATAATAAAATATCAATAGAGAATCATTTCTTAATTTTTGAAGAGCAAAAAAATAAAATAAATATTTATTTTCTGGAAATTTGTAATAATCTAATAATTCTTTTCAATTCACACTGCATAGGGTTGTGAATGTTTCATAAACAGAGTTCGTAATCAGTATTATAATTTAATGTATTCCTAATATACGAGTGCCTTCTAAAATAGAAGACCATTATTATTGCTGTTAATAAAGTACCATTGATCTTGCACATTTAGGACTTTTAGTAGAGCTCTAAAGAGATAGGTATGTGCAAGCGCCATATTTGATCTTAGCAAAGGGCTAAGTATATGGCGACTGCATATAAACACACGGTAAATAGGAGCAGAAAATTTTCAAAAAATTTAATTGATTTAATGAAAATTAAATGGTTTTTCCATGTTGGTGGTGTCGTTACATGTTTAGTAATCGCATTGTACAAATATTCAACGTTCATTAAGGTAATAATATTTTAAATAACTAACTCTGAAGTGCTCTAAATGAGTACAAGGGGTTATATTTTCCCTTCAATATGTAATAATATTTATAACATTATTTAGTGATTATTGAATGATTGTTTTATTGAAGAAAAAAATTAGAAAGAAACATATTTCTCTTCGGTTGACTATTTTGTTGTTGTTTTGACGTACCATAATCACTTTTGATGTGTGCTATACAAAGAAAAAATAAAAAGTTATATTTCTAATTTATTATATATAACATATTTATAGAAAATTGTGTGAAAAATTCAAGATATTTAAAATAAATGCTAGTTATTTTCAATCATATGACATATCTTTCAGAGTACACTTACATATTTTCCAATCACTTGTTTTATATGTAGAAAAATCAATATCCAACGATAGGATATGTGTTTTACTAGATAATAAAATTCTCAAGTTGATATTATATAAATAGCAACTTTATGTACAAAATTCAAAATTATAAAACGACAACTTGACGCGGATACGTGCGTCCCATGTACTGAATATGTCAAGTAAGATCAAACTCGGCGCTTGCGCAATAGTCCCCTTTATAGACCCTTACTTTTAGCTGTCGCATTTACTCATATTTCTTATTTCCTATGTATTGATTTATTGTTTTTCTTACTCTTGCTTGATTTTACAAAATCAATATTTTGGAGAACTTAAAAATTCTTATTACCCTTCGTTAAAGCAACACTGACTATATTAGAGAAGTTGAATTTTTAGACATTTATACACAAGGGAGCATTAAAATGGAAGTCAACCACTGTTTTAGAACATTAAATGAATTCAATGTGCCCTAATTTGTTTTTCGTAAACATCTGCAATTATTTCCCATGCATCCCCAAGGTCTCCCTGATGACAACGTATGGATTAGCAAGAGAAATTTCTTTGTGAGTTCATTTCACTTTGTCGGTTATATTCGGAAATGGTCTCATGTACAGCAACGCCTACACTGATTCGCAAGCCTTTTAAATTCCCGACGCGAGAGTTATGTCCACACTTGCCTCTCCTGCCGATATAGTAGTAGGTGAGCAACGAGCCCAGTTGGTGCATGACTTGTGCATGACGTCACCGCTTACAGGACCGTCCGTGCTCGACCACGCGTTTAAATCGCCGGCCGGGAATCCTGTTGCGTTCAATTTCTCTCAAAGATGTGTTATTCGCGTCATTTATTTCTAACTTTTCATGGAAAGAGTGAACACATTGGAATTATCTGACGTGTGACACGACAAACACTATAATGTGAATTAAATTTTTAAAAATTTGATTTATATTTTTTATGAATATGACACACAAGAAGAGCTGAATATCAATGGAATGTATGGGACGATAACACAACCAAATACGGCCTAATAATGACTTAAATGGTTAACTTTGGACTAACATTGTTTATACAAGAATATATTTTGCCGAATGTGTTTTATTTTATGTAGAGATAACAATGTAAATGATTGAATGTGTTTAAAATCAACTCAAACTCCCGATCCACCCACAAAATTATGGTTTTGATCTACCCGTAACTTAAGCTCAATAAGAAAGAAAATATTACCTTATCCTTCAATATGGCAGTCATCTTTTCTTGTTAGTTCCCCCTAGCGTCGCGGTGCAGCGACACGAGCGGAGGACCCTGATGCGCCATTCTTTGCGCGTTAGGCGGTCCCCTCGCTTCGCTGGCGGGGGTAAATTGAAACCTGCTGTTAGTCATCATCTCCCCCGCTGTCCGTTGAATCTGGCTGGATTATTTGCATATTAATTCACTTGTGCGTGTATTTATGTTACCCTTGGTGGGGGCGTGGAAGAGGGGGTGAAGGGCCATTTATTTGCAGGTGGGGAGGACAATGCGCTCGGGGTGCCAAAGATAAAGGATGCGCTACGATCCAGATGGTGAGAAGGCAGATGTCGTTGTAATATAGTTGAAGAACTTATTAAATTTTTTTTTTTTGTTTTTTTTTGTGGGGCTTTAGGGCTCGTCAACATTTTAAGTCATTAGAGCCCATCTTATTAAATTAAACTGTTAAATTAAACTGTTAATGTTTTAAATACCATTCAACTGAGCGGCTCAGGTGGTAGTGTTGTCACTCATCACCAAGTCATCCCGGGTTCGATTCCCGACAATTTGTAGCATTTCACATTAATGTCCCAGTTCACATAGCTGGGACGACTGAAAAGCAAACCTTCCTTCCTCTATCCAGCTCCTCCTAGTATCAATAACTCAAACTATTATTAACTACTTCTACTTACCCCTCCACATGGGCCAAGTTGTTGGTAAACTCAGCTAAGCGGCCCACCTACTAACAATAGCCTTCCACCCAATTTCTAATTCCTATCCCTCCATGTAGATAAGCTTAAATAGCACGTTACATTTCCCATTTACAAATACAACAATGTATAAAACTGAGCGGGAATCCCATCCAGCAACGATACATTCGTTCGCTAGCATTATACCGGTTTACGAGACACTTTACGTTACACTCATAACCTCTAAACCTTTTTTCAGAAACGCTTAAATGTTATTAAATTCTCTCTCAAAATTATGTCAAATGCTTTCCGGAAAATAATATTTTAATTGAGTAATCTCTTTGCATATCTACAGTTTTATTCCGATAGTGATGAAACCTTGCAACCCAACAGTTCCAGAAACAAGAGAAATATGATTCTTTTCTGTCGAATTTAAGTCAAACATTCCCGGTAGTGCAACACTGCGTCAGTCTTATTATGCATCCCACTACACGAATTTGTTCTCTTACTCTGTAGAATAATGACAAAGAATCACTTTAATTTCCGACATCAGTTCGATTTCGTAAAGCCAGTTCCGCCGCAGTATGGTAATGAGATATTATTAACAAGCTGATGAAACCGATGAAATAGAAAAAGACAAATCAAAATGAACATTCTAGGAAGAAATTTTCGGGACATTGACAGAGTAAAATCTCCTAGCTGTAGTTAAAAAATATGTAGTATTCTCTCCTCAAAAACCCACCCAATAAGCTAGCTCGAAAACGTACAACTACGAATTTGGTTCATAAAAAATTCGTGTCTCACATAAAGTGAATTTCTTTCGCCGTTTTTCCAAATTGGAATAGACAGCGAAATTAATTTATATTATTATTATATAGAACAGACGTTAACATTATCAATATAATAACTGTCCTAAACTTCAGAAAATAGATTATCTCCCATGATAATAAATTTTATATGAATCAGTTGATAATTTCAAAAACATTTACTTTATTACTATAAAATTAATAAAAACCAACGGAAATAAAGGGATACATAAACATTACACGCAGGTACTATCAAACCTCAAAACATTAATGAACAACTTTTTCAGTTGGATGATTGATTCAAAAATTGAGGCAAATGTAGTCGCGAACGCACTCCGCTGGTTCAAAATAATATTGCATTATCGACTCAATTTTATGTTCCACTCATCAAACAAACTGAAAGGGTCAACCCCTGAGATAAGAAACAGACAAGTTCTAATGAACATATCTCCGGACACATGAGCATGTGTTTCTCCCTAGAGGGCGATACTTTTTCCCATGGTAGCACTTCCTTCCACCTTCTCTTGATGTATTACCCTCATCGATAACATTACTTGTCCGCTCCAACTCTCTTGCTGATTCACTGTGTAGCGGATTAGGTGCAGCGCTGTAGACAATGGTTACGTATTCGAATCGGGAGCTCACCGTAGTGTTTACACAGTTCTGAGGTCCCTAAGGGAGACTAAGAGTGCTATGGTCCCCCCCGCCTACCATTGGACGGGAACTTTTAACAAATAATATTGAAATTGATAAAATGTATCTTTAATCTTTAATATGTATTTGCCATTTTAAACAATTAATAAATTTAATGAACTGTTAATTATATCATGAATTGATGTACAATAATAAAATACTAAATCGCTCTAATATTTACAATAATATTTATAAAATTTAGTCCCCCCCCCTTGATTACGGTCTAGATCCGCCGCTGTGTTTACGTTCGGAAAAGCAAATGGCAACTGGCGGCAAGCTGCAAGGCTGTATCGTAAAACTTATCCCCGCCGACAACAACTGCAACATGTAAAGTTTCCAACGGTGTTTCACCGTTTGTCTGAGATAGGCTCCTTTATGGGAATGCCTGGTTTCTTCAACAGACAACAACTGGCCACATGACACTATGTAATTGCAATGTATTTTTAGTAAAAAATTATGAATTAATCAAATGACCTCTGGCATGGACCCCATGAATTTCCGATCGTAAGTTCATTAAACATTTTTTGTTCCTTATCCTCTGAGGGATCGATCTCTACAGTTTGTGCTCATTGGTCAAATTCATGCTGTATATCAGTTCAATGAATTATACATAGTAAATCGACGGGCTTATCAAACAATGAAGAATTTCCATGCATATTGTAGGTTATGATTTAGATAGTTGGTGTTTGTTATTGTAAGTAAATTCACTATTTCATGGTTAATTTAACACAACTAACTTAAACAATATACAGAAGCAATATTGTTTACGCATGGACCAGCATGGACATTGTCCAACACGTTTTGGGGAATAACATTTTTGGGAGAACCATTTCATTCTCAGATTCTGAAATTTCATACGTCTCTGCTCAACAGAAAACACGAGGATAACTACCACTGCAGTGATTTCATATAAGTATGTCAATGATTTGTTCATTTAGTGAAACTGAAAGTTTTATACTTTGTTTGACACTGTAATATCGTTTAATCATTTCATTGTTTCAAATTTTTTAAATTTCATTGTTTATTGATTTAGGAGGCAATGTTTTCTGGATGAATTAAGTTTTAAATATGACCTTGTACGAAATAAATATCTTTTATTAAAAATGGTTCGAGGGGAAAAAATCTGAAAATAGATATTTACGTGTTTTTTTATTCAGAAATTCTTGAAATTGATCTCAGTTTTTAAATTTAAAGCCATACACTAAAATTACATTGTTTCACTGCATTCAGACCATTATTGATAGAGGTAAATTCGAAAACCCACTTCTGAATATTGGCCTTAAAAGCCGTAATGCTTTTGGATAATTAAGTGTTCTGAGAGAAAGATTAGAATGAATTATTACCGAGATCTCATTTCATGTTCATATAACTCGAGATTCTCTCGCTCCTTTTTTCTTCAGTCACGCCCTTACTGAAGTAAATCGAACTCCAAAGTAGTCTCTTCAGGGGATAATTTCTGTCGATGAACCCGAATATCTTAGACACTGTCGCAACGCCCGCTAGCTCTGGTCCCATATGGAACAGACAAGGCTGAGTCCCTAGAGAAAGGGATTTCTTTTGGGGTGGGACGCATTTCCCCTGGATAAAATCCTCGTTCATTGGGGTCCTTTTTGGTGTATTCAAATAAGCAAAGTACTGCTTGAACAAAATGTGAATAGCCTCTAGACCTGTATTTACAAAAGTATTGATAATTCCCTTCATCGTTCAGGAACATGACAAAAGATATGTCATAAAATATATAGCATAACAAAAATTGAAATGAGGCACACGAGGTGAATCAGAAAGATTTTGACGTTCTCTCCGACTTACTCCAGGCAATAAACGTGAAACAGATATTTCTAGAACTGGACTTGTATTAAATACGTATCATTGAGGGATTTCAGTGAAATCGTTTTTTATTTGTGATTGTCTGGGAATGAAAATGAATTTGATCTGCGTTGATATCTCAGTAGTGTATTTTTACTAAAATTAATCAAAATGTAAATCCATTATTAATTAACATGCCGAATATGTACAGAAACATTCAGTGCACGTTTTAAAAACAATGTTAAAAAAACTCAGTTGACACCCATTTGAACGTGCCCCTCATATTTCAGTTCTAATTTTTCGTGTTTGACTCGAACCCATATTATTTTATAAAACATTTCTATAAATACTTAATTATAATTTCTTCTTAGTTATAGTGTTATTCAAAATAAACCAAGTATGACGCATTAATGCGTCCTATTTTTACTTGAATACTTGTTAGAGGTATACAACTCGTCAGAAGTTGTAAACATAGAATTAATATCGCATGTTTTGTAAAAAATAAATCATCATTCTACATGAGCATCAAATTCTTTATATTATAATAATTAAGGTAAAAAGTTATCCATATACGACACCATACATATGCGTTGCAATGAAATAATTTCATAGACAATGTTGATCTTACTTCATATGCGCGGGGAGGAAATATTTCTAGAGATAAAAAACGTGACCAGAAGTGTACGACTCCGAGACGAAAGCCAAAGCAAGAGATGCTCTGGAAAGCCAATGATGTCATGCTATCTTGAGAAATGAGATTTCACAAGAGATGACGTATCCCTTCCTCAAAGAGTGTGCTCGCGTTTGAGTATTCCTTCGAATTTCTCACACAAGCACAGAAAGACGACGCTTCACAGCAATGATTTCAAAATATAAATTTTAGTACAATAAATATTTGACTTCAAAGATTTGCAAAAGTTTAAATCGGTGGTTGAAAGTATTATTTATATATTTATTTTCGTTTTGGTTTTAAAGTCACGACCATCATAAGACATTACATGACTTTTATCGAAATAATACATAATGAATTTCTATGATTTTTCGATTCTAGCCTAATTTCATTCTGTTACTATTCATGCGTAACTTCTTTTCTGTCACTATTAATTCGTAAATAGTCCGTTGTTCCAATCACATCTCTTCTCTTTTCGATTTTGTCTTTTCAATTTGCTCGTTCTTTACACTACAATTCACAATCCCACACAATGTGCTCTATGGCTTCTCGGTCTCTGTCACAAGTAAATTTGTCATTATCATTTATTTTCAACCTATAAAAATTGCTGTGACACGGTTATTGAAAGAATGCTGTCACAAAAATTGTGTAAAAGATCGTTTAAGAGTCTGTTTTTCCATGACTTCCTTCAAGCAGGAACCGTGATCTGACATAGTTAAACAGACCGTTCCTTCGTAGGTTTGGAGAAATCTGCGTAATTTTTCCTCCAATTTTTCATGACTCTTTTTCTTCTGGTGGAAGTTCTGCATTTTATGATTAAAAAGTGGAGCAAATAAATTTTATTCTTTCTTATTATTCCTCAAGAATTTAAACTATTTAAAGGAGGCATTTCAAATACCTAAGGTAAGGATATGTTGACTGCTCTCCTCCTACCCTCCGAAACCAACATAAAGAAAAACTGAAATCTCGTTTCTGGTGTGTGTCGATGGTTGAGGTTCTTCTAACTTGATCGGAGGTTTACACCATTGTCCTGGTAAGTAAATACTACTAATGAATCAGTAGTAGTTTTCCTTCATTGCGGGAATGTTGACATATCTAGAGTACACAAATATCTAGTTTCAACGAAGGCTTTAATACAATAGACATATCACGATTTACTTAAGTCACAGACATTTATTTTGATTTTCTCCCAAAACAGAAGCATTCACCCTCAAAATATGTCATTTTATAATTAAATTAATTACTTTCCGATCTATCTTTCGGCCTTACAGAGGTTCGAATATTTACAGGAACTTTTGAGGAAACTTCCTAACAATATTGAGTGCTTCATTCAGCAAGTGCAACAATTTAGAGTATGATATAGCATTGGTGCCCCACAGGGGAGAGACGTGACGCAAACTGCGTCATGGAAAATTTGCGAGGGGGGCGGGAGGGTTCGAAGCATGGAGTTTTCTTTTGAGAGTTTAATATAAGTACTTTTTAAAATACCATACACTCACTAAATCTGAATCAGTTAAATATTGACTGTTTGAACTAGTAGAATTTAGATCACTATGAAGCAGTCACGGTTAACTGATCAATGCTTCGATGAGGTTGAACACCAAGAAACTGTCATGGCGGATGTTCGTACCAGCAGCAGACTCGTTCATTTCGCCGTTTACTCCGTTCGAGAGGTAAGGTCTCTACTCCGTTCCAGTGTCAAAGAAAGAATCGGTGAACCACGATTTCGTTGTGTGTCGCATGTTCTTACCCACTAAATCTAAATTAGCGAAATAAACAACTGACCAGACAATTGTCTATATTGAAGTAAACTCTCTGTAGTGCTCTCTACTAGCGAGATACGGAACTGCTACTGCCTTACACATGCAGGACCATAGCAAATGGTTTTGTAGTAAAACAATGATATTGACGAGTCAATTTCACTTGTATTTTTGAGTGAAGGTATATGATTAATTTTCATTCACGTATACGCGTGGTTTGACAAAAAGAGCTTGAGAAATAAACTCTCATGGACTGCGATTAAAACTGAAGTGGAATGTCATTTACGCCACTCCGCTTTTAACGTACTCAAATACATGTTATATCATTTTAAACTATTTTAACGAAGTATTTCACCTTTATTTAAATTATAGAAGAAAAAAGCTTTTCTTATACGACTAAGTTATCCTACATGCAAGATTGTCTCGTATTTTTAAGTTTGACCTTCTCTTCACGCTGCATCGACATTTTGTTGTGTAGTGTTTTAGAATGTCTTTTCTTAGCTGCACGAACGACTGAAAGTGTACTGGGAGCGACCAACTTATTTCTTTGCTCGATGCGTTATATAAAATTATCACTTTAAGTTCAATCCACTCTCTTAGAGACAAAATCCGAGAGGATGTATAGTAAAATTTACACTTTAACACATAGCTGCCACATGGCTCAGTGGTAACGACGGCGCGCGGAGATACCCGATACCCCTTTTCGAACCCCAGCAATTCCGTAAGTACGATGAACATAAATATATATACTCCGAAAATATTCGGTTGTTGATGACCGACAGGAATGGTAGTACGGAAATTCTTCATTAATAGACACTGGTCTCGTTAAATATTGACGTCGTCTACCGTTTTTCTATGGTGCAAACGTTTCACTGGTTCACGGTAAAAGTTCCCCAGTCTAAACCAGTTGAGCTTCACTGTTTCTCGGTGAAAGCATCTGTACTGCGCAGATCAGTGATTCGTATCTGCGAATCAGTGGTTTTCCACTGTTTCAGACCACTGTTTCAGATTAAGAGAGTATTAAAATAAAAATCATAACAATGTCGTATAAATTTTAAAACGTTACACATATTTTAACAAGAAAAATAATTTCAATTCATTTTCGAAATAGTAAAAAGTCTGCTGAGTAAGCAGACGCGAGCATGGGACACGGTCTGGGAGGTCACTTCGTGTCTTATCAAAAAACCGGAAGTAGGCTCGGAATGACCCATCGCAGCACCGACCCCAAGGACGATGTGCCTTCTCGGAAAGAGGATAAATGCGCCCTCGGCGGAGGATAAGTGCACCCTCTCTTAAAAATAAACTAATAACAATTCTAAAAAGAGATACTGTAAAAAGAAATACGTTACCACTATGTGCACAACGAAGTCTCAGGTGCGAAGGCGTCATTAGCAGCACCCCGAAGGGCAGTACGACGTCGCATTGACACATGTCTTTTTGGAGTCATACTATGTGTCAACAGAAGAGGTGTAGCGAACAATTCGAAGTACGTCCAAGGTCATTTCATGACGAGACATGCGACAGACCCGGGATATTTCACTCATCCATGTTTCCGTTTGGTTTCCGCTTTCCCTCTGCTGGTGACAATATTCTGTCGTGTGTTGTGGTTCCTAGACGCATTGTAAAACTGATGAGAGCACTATTCTTCAAATATAGGTTGTAAAATACCGGAAGGTCATGGGCTACCTCCCTCACCCTGTCACCACTTCCACGTTCTGAGATGTGTTGACTCAGAGATGCTTTGTGACACATCACTTATCAATCACACAACATTCTTACTCTTGGCGGCCGGAGTGATTCACCTACTGGATAAACCTTATTGCAATTTATTTATTTACGCCACAATTGGAGTCACGGTATCTGCATGCAAGTCAGGTTTTTATGCTTTGCACTTAACGTAATATCATCGGGATTGGAAAATATAAAGAGTTGACCAAGATAGGCGAGATAGGAAAGATGAAGGAGAGTGAGGTACTGTACAAGAAAGTGGAAGTAATGTTGCACGCAGCTACGTAATCTCTGGTTTTCCATGACAGTCACAAGTTGTTAGGGGAATGACTCCACTAGTTTGTTATTCGGGATCATTATATTTCATGATTTAATAAATTAAATTTTATAATGGGCAGATCGTACTGAGTTTACCACTATCCACCACATGCGAGCCGGCGTGGTAGCTGACTGACAACACCCAAGAGATATGTTGAATGTTTAAAGAAACAGAAAATACTTTCCATGAGGGTTCAGGGTTGGTCAATAAATACACATTTTTTAACAATACTGTCATTTCGGTTATTTAATGTAACATTCATCAGGGGTTTAAAAAATCATTATTCTATCATTTCCATCCCCATCTAACTACTTACAACAACAGCGAGACCATCCACATATACTTTAATACATTTTTACCTGGAGTTGTTTTTTCTTTTGTCACAATTATGTAGTTATATTAGTTGTCATATTATAAGATGTGACATTTGTTATATATGATACACTTTATAAGTTTCATTATTTTTCGTAAATATGAGTTCATTCAAAACAATATCAAATCACTATGTAAACTTGGCTTATTTTTCTGTGAATTATCCACTACTATCTTCACGTGGACATTGCTCTCTAGTAGGAAGGGAATCCCTGTGATAGTATCAGTCACAACTGCTCACGTGACCACGCTGAAGAAGATGCCTCGCGCTTCCTTTTCATGTGCTTTAGCCGCCATGCTTGCTGCGACCGCTCGGGGGATCCCCCACCGCCACGCTACACCTCCACGGAACGACGCCGCTGTAGAGAACCGTGACCCTCGCAACGATGAATCATTCAACCGCAAGGTCTTTCTCTCTTTCGTGGTGACCACGGAGGCTGCGCCATCGTTTGCATCTAGCGCTTTTGAGAGCTGGAGCGGATCTATTCTCCGATTCAGGACAACCTCAAATGGAATTGTCACATTAATAATGAGATACGTGTATTTTCAAATGTTTATTCTCATTTACGATACAGCATTATCTTTTGAGGCCAATCCGTTCAGAGCATTCAAACTTGCAGAAGCCAAGAGAAGATAGTTCGGATTATCTGTAAATCTCATTCCCGAAATTTATGTAAACTTTTATTTAGAGAATTAAATATTCTCCCTCTCCCTTGCATATATATTTATGAAGTAGTTGATCCGGGAAATTAGCCCCCAAAGACACAAGAATAACATTTTTATACAGTGATTTGTTTATTTTATCCTCATTCATTAGATGTATATAAATATTATTATGTCAATATTTACCTTTTAATTTTAATTCTTTTTTTTTATTACTATACCTTTCGTAATTTCTTGTAGATTCACTGATGATGAAAGCCATACCTGTCATAAAACAAATTAATTGGTTACCGTGGCAAAACGTGGAAATTTCGTTAATGTTACAAATGGTAACTACAACTCACCTCCTTCATACGTATAAAAAATGAATAATTTTTGCGCAAGAATATAACTCATTTGTCATTTTCGACTCAAAGGAAGGATAAAATTTTGGTTGATATTTAATTGTTGGTGAATTATTATCGGCAGTTATTAAAGCACGGAACTGAAGAAAGTACTTAGCAGATTTGCTTACGATATTAAAAAAAAAAAGCGAATTATGTAAATATTCTGTTCTTTCTTATTCGTCATACGTTTTTTTACGAGCTACTAAGTTTGAAGGGCTACTAAATGTGGATGTGAAAAAAAATGCTAACTCATTTTGACTTTTTTTTAAATCAATGAATTCTTTTATATTGTAGAAGCAATGGAGCAGTAGGTAGCTTTAAACCGCAGATTTGAAGAGATTCAATTAATAATATTTTTTGAGTCTTTGGTGAGGGAATTGCTTTCTACTTTATCCTTGCTATATACGAAAATGTTCGCGAGAGAGAGAGAGAGAGAGAAAGCATTGCACGTACTATTTATCTTTTCAATGAGTTTTACATCCCCAACAGTTAAAAACCACCTTCTAGAAAGCGAACATACAATTATAAAGTTACGTTCATTCGTTGGGGGTACAGAAAATAATATTTTTTTAAATTGTGTCTTTAGGGCTTACCAACATCTGGTCATTAGAGCCCAATCTGTCATTAGAGCCCTATTATAACCCTATTTTTCAGACGTAACCTACACATGAATAGTTGTATCAATACTGTACATACTGTATTTTGAATACATCTTTGAGGAATTATCTTATCTCCTTTAAGTAGCAATCGTCGCATGTATTTCAAGTAGCATCAACGTCTTTTGTCTACTTAAGTACGGCTCCTAATTTGAAGACGATTTCTCTTTACACGTGAGTAACTTTTCTTTACACATGACACTGATATTGCTAAACACTGACGAGGTCGTAACCCGTATCTGATAAGGATGTTGCATAGACTACGCAATGTGGACGAACTAAGTCACATATTTTTGTACCTATATCCTAAAAAAGGTATATTTTCACAATTGTGGAGGAATTATTTTCTACGTATTTCTTACAATCTTTTGATCCATATTTTTTATCACCTCTTTCTTCGAGATATTTTTGTCGTATATCATCACTGTATATTTTATTTCATAATAACATGCGTAATACTAGTTTTTAATGTTTTTCCTCTTCAGTAATTGGTGAACGTGAACGTATCAAGTTATCAAAAAAACGTAACTGAAGAAGTACGTTATTAACTTGAAGCGAATACTACATTGATTTCTTTACATGTGTTGTATAAATACAATTGTAAAAACAAATTCAACTCACATGTGATTCGGTAGAAGAGGCAAGCACAGATGACGGAAACAAACGTTATCAGTATTTTCAAGTTTGATATTTCTTCGTAACAAAATTATTACCAACGGTAATCAAATACATATTTGCCATTTGACACCTAATTCGATGAAGTCAGATCTAATTGGACTGTTAGCCAAATCACATCTACTGTGTTTGCGTAATCTATCAAAAGAAGACTTTTAAGATTTTATTATTGCATGCAAACGAGTAGGATAATAATTTAATGCGTTCAGAATACCTCGGAATTTCATTACTCAAGATTTAGAAGATGTAATACGAAGGAAGTCTTCTTTAAAGCAGTCGTTATAGGACAGTGGCAAATATGGGGTTTGCTTTATATTTCGGAATGGATACTTCTTGAAGATGACGTTCTTCTGAAAGATGTTTTGTATCCGAAATGGTTGAGTGTGATCGCTTATTTTCTTTATCTTCTGTCACTATGAAATTTATTACAGTACCGCCTCTTATATCAAATTATAAAATAGCGAACACTTGGAAACAAAACAACGAACCTTTGTTCTAGTTAAGTAAGTGGTTTACTTGTCGATTAATGAAACTTACAAGAGTCTTAGTGAACAATTTATATTAGCTTCTCTTTCTTTACGTCCTTCCTTCCATTCACTTTCTTCGACGCCAATACGAACAACACAAAATCATTCTCACATATGTCCTTCATTTTCTTCCGGTCTCTCCCACTCACATTACAAGCATAAATGATTAGAGCAAGGACTGGATTCAGAAGTATTATTAGTTTGAAAGGCAATACATCAGTAGAGAGTAATTTAAACAAAATATACTTTAACTTTGTTTCGTCAAGAAGATTTAAAGCTCTTGAAAAATTGGTACCTGTAAAGGGAAAGTAACATTTGTTGTTTGGATAATGACATTGTTCCAAAGCGCTTTTGTTGGCTTTTGCCCACCTGCATCCAATCGAGTTACCAACGAGGCCATCCACAGCGCTAGCGAATGTCCTTCTTGAGAGAGACCTTCAAGAGTCCTTCCTTCCTTCCGGAAGAGATGCGGCTGTCCTTATGCCACCAATACATCGCCGTTCACTTCCGTATGGAGCCTTTCTTTTGGATAGTTTCAATCGCTGCATCGTGGAATATACGAGTGATTACAGACTGGAGAGGTTGAGGTAGATGCTACTCCTTATAAGACGCCTTCAGCCAGCTCAGTCCCAGCGAGGACTGAATAAATATGGTTGGTGTTTTGTGGTTAGAAAAATGGCGGTGTACTTGAAGTCTAGACCAATGAAAGTGTAGAGTATGATCATTTTCTTGTTTCGCCATTCCCAACTGCATGCGGCATAACCGGATCGTGTGAACGTGGCATAAAACGAGATTCAAATGCATGGTTTCCGAGTGTTTGACGCGTCGTATGACGAAGAGCCAAAACTACATTTGGTGTCATTTTCTGGTGGCAAAATCTGGTTTGATTGACGTTTCATCTCACTAATTAACACAAAACAATGATTTGAATTGTTTGGACAATATACTGCACAAATAATAGAGTTAAGAGATATCTTGAAAGGAGGGAATCAACCGAAGAGAAGATAAATTAATAGATGAAAAAAAGAGAGAAACAAATTCTTCTGGGGAAAATATTAAGCAATTTTTAGAGTACTAAAAAAATGTGTAATTAAAATAATGTGAGGGATAATTGTTGTGACTATGTTGGGAACAGGGGTATGAGAGAAATTCAAATGAATGAAAAAGAATGTTCATCTCTCCATTTTTAATGATGCTTGTTTACATATGGTTTGAGTATACAGAAGTTTAACGTAAACGAAAACAAAGATACCCCACCCCATCGTCCGTCATACGTGACGTCACGACCATGTCGAGAACCCTGAATCCCGGGATACCGATGGATAACTCTATTTATTTAGGACTATAAAGGCCTCCATACACAGTCCAGTTTATTTGTCAAACTTCACTTGACGAGTCTGAGTTCAAACAAAGATTTAATTGTGAATAGTTGAAGTTTGTGTATTGGATACGTCAGTCGATTGAACAACGCAAGAATATTAATGTTAAGCTGGTTCGACAAATACGTTTATGGAAGCCTGGTTAAGTATTATGGTTAAGTCGTATATGGACGCCTGAAAATGAATACGACACAAACGAACTTATGAACACACGAAGTACATATTAAATTTAGAGAATACTTATTTGATATTTATGTTCTAGTATTCGATGTAGCTATACATACAAGCTCAATAAACGGATGGCAAGACGTTCTGGAATGACTGCGTGTTTGAATGGAATTACCTATCAAAATTCATTTTTTGAGAGCCGTTTGAAGCATCTTTTGGATTGGACAAATTAAGAAGAAGCTGGTATACAAATAAATGAGTGCTGATAAAGCAAATTTAAATAAAACAAATGCAATAATGAAGAATGAAAAATAAAAGACAAGTGCAAAATAATTACAGAAAAAAAGGTAATGACTATTTTAGGTACGGGGTTGTGTTATGAGAATCGCAGTAAGTGTAAATAAATAGATTACTAGTCAACTATTTTCTGAGCATTGTAAGTCTTTCCAAAGTGATAAAAACGTATCTCTGATAATATGCCAAAGATGTCTGACCAAATTCCTGTTTTGTATTGTGAGGTTACAATTCGATATATTAAAATGTAAACTTTTTAAATATTAAATCCACCACTGCTCTTAGGTCCTTCATCGGAATTGATGGGATGGTCCATTGCTTGTTCTCGGAGAGTAATTTAGTTTTTTGTCCCCTCACGTGGTCATACATAGTTTGAAGCTGCTTTTTTTAAATATTTTTTTTTATTTATATATTTTATTTATTTTCTAACGAAACTGTCTATTAAATCTACCATCTGAAATATTTCATTCCTAATGCAGGTAAATTCAATTTGATTATGTTTGTGTAGGATATAAATCGATATCTTGTAAATCTGATAAGCGATAATTTATGACGAGGAAACAGATATGGTGAAACTGATCGCACTCTTTCAAACAATCGTTATCTCCCAAACGAATTAACTCTAAATGTTTACGATTCAGGTCGCTCGTGGACGGAAAAGCCAACAGGTTTACTCCGGCGGACTACTTCTGTCATCTAAACGTAGGTGAGTGTAATCCCATTTGCTTATTATAATACTGTCAAACAGCAGGCTTCTTTAATCGATGAGTACTAGATACCATCTAGTTATTTGATCTAATTCGCCATAATTAACATTGTTTATCTCTAATATGAAGATATTATTATGCTTCACAATTTTATGAGTATGGATGCAAAAACAGGTATTACTTTTACATTCAAATAAACATAACTAACTCAAGAATGTAATAGTGTAATTTGTATAAATTCGGCAGAAATAAAATGAAGGAGTTTTGGATGATTGTAATTTGAATAAAATGATTGAATTATGAGAATGAATTATTTTAACTTTTATCTCGAATAAAATAACGAGTTCTCACAAAATTACGTACTTTTGTTAGGAATTCAAGGTAAAAACAGTTTATTCATTTTTTCTACATTAATACGAGTATGATCATCATTTCTGTTAAGTGTCCAAGGCACTCGATAGTATAATAATAAAAATTCATATACATGCAGGTCATGATCGCAATCTTGAATCCTATTTTCAGAGGCTGAATTGACTTTTTTAGAGATACTTTCCGTATTTACAATATGCGCGTGCTCAAAACCAAAATGTACGTTAATCTGTTTAGTAACATAAATATTACACCGACCAAACATCTTATAGACGTGGATTATGAGAAGATTTGTTATGTTTCATTTATGAGAAACTCACTCGTCTACGAGAATGAGTTGAAAGTAGGTGAAAGTAAACCACTTGTAACTATATTCTGATGGAAGCGTTCAGATTTACCTGTGAGTGTATCACGATTTTGAACCGGTCCCCCCCCCCACTTCCACGTGTACCACCCACCCACACTAGGTGCAAACTCTCTCACCAACTCTTGTAAAAAACCTGTTTCTGGAGGAAGAGGTATCAAGAATGAATACAGTTCGTATTCTTTTGCGTTATTATTTACGCGCGTGCTTGTTTAAATCAAAAACATAAATTCTACTCCTTTGCGTTCTATTGGTTGAAACAGTATTCAAGGCAAAGAAAAGCTCAAATGGAAAATGTGATTGAAAGCTATAAGTTTCTTTTTTTAGTTTCATTTGCTCCAATAACCTGTTTTTGTCGAAGAATTTTTGTAAATTTAATCTAACAGGTAGTTTATACGAAAATCATCAAGATAATTTATCAAAACGGAGTCGAATTTTCCATTTATTTTATATATTGAAAGTGCAATAACTACGTGTCACGTCTACTAAATGAAGAACAAAACATTGGAACACGATAGGAACTACGTCTACGTAACACATGTTTTACCAAATAAATTGACTTCTAATTTTTTAATGTGTACAAGGTAATCACTTATAAATTTAAATAGTTTTAATAGTGCAGACTGAGGAACGGATATGAGAAAGTATGTGCGATGATTTTGCACCACTGGTTTCCTCTGCGATTTAGGAATTTATAAAGCAATTTTTTCTTGTTTACATTCAGTTAATTATCAAGGGGAGAATACCTTGTTGTTTTGTTCGTTTATTACATATTTTGTTGAGTAATCATCCACTTAATCATGAAAATTTCCTGATGATATTTTAAAACGCTTTTTCACCGAATTGTAAATAAAGGGGAATGAATCAATCACGATGACGAATAGATTTTTCTATGCCCTTGAAAATATTGAAACAAAGACATTGTTCTAATTTGTCAATCCAATACTTTAAAATTATAATTACTCTATCCAATACGTTAAAATTTGACTTCCCACAAATACATTTTCAATCTATAATTTGTCAGAGTGGTTCACGGAATTTGGGTACTGGAGAAACACCAAGTGATCGCGAATAAATTTAGTATAATCCAAAATACTTGTATATACTAATATGAGTTTTAAAAATATTAATATTAAACATTTTTATCCTGTTTATAAATGGAACATTTTTGTGTTGCGTTATGTTAATTTTTGCTTCCAATTTGCATGAGATTGTGTTGTCTTTCTATGACCTCAGCCACCAACTCATCACAAAAACGTGTTTACATCACATTAGAGAATCAACTTTCCTCTTAAGGATGACGCATAAGTACTGCACAAGGTGTACTTAAGAAATGAAACCACTTTCGTTGAATCGTTGTGTTCGTATGAGCTGTGGTCGTGAAAAGACAAAGCCAGTAGAACTTTTGTCTAAACTAATTTTTTACTTGCTTTATCTTTATTATACAAAATATAATATTCCATGCAGCTCAAATAGAATGATAAATAATTATAATTCGTTTATTGTCATAAATCAGTTACAAACGGCTTATGATCACGCAGGGGGTGGGGTCAGGAAGCAAACAACACTCCCGTCCAGTAGCAAGAATACTAAACTCCACATATCCTCAGGTAGAAGGATAACTTCACCATTAAACTCGACACTTCCTTAAGGATTAGGTCTACACCGGTCTACCTGTGCACGTCCCGTGCATCCCCAGACAATGGGGCCGGTGGGCAGCTCGATCAGTAAACAAGTTGACATTATCACAAAATTAAATTGTTCTCAAAAATTGTGATATTGTTACAGAATATTGAAATCTACGCTTAAAATGATAAAAAAAGTTACCAAACACGATCTTACTGGCATCAAATGCTCATTTGACTATTAGTCCAGAAATTGGGCGACGAAAAGAAGCATGTCAAAAAAAAGTATTTACCCTTTCAATATTATTTTAGTTTTTCGCCTATAACTTTAAAACAACACATTTTTAAAAGAAAATATTCTTGAACAGAAAAAATAAACATTGAATTTCTAACAAATTACATTCTGTACCGTTTTGTCACCAGACGAACGGAAAATGCTAAAGAGCGTGATTAAATTGACAAAAATTCTACAATGGATCTAATTGAATTATAACTTGAAAATTACAAACTTTTAGAGAAAATGTCTTCATACGAAAATGATATACATTAAACGTCCTACAAAACGCTTTATCCTGAACTTTTTCTGACAATCTGTTTATCCTCTTCTGTGCGTGGAAGTTTTGTGCACATCTATGTCGAAGAGTCGATGCGTGATATTTAATTGCATCAAATAGGGTAGTTCTGATTTTTTGATATGATGAACCGAAATTTTCTACCTCAACCGAAGTACCAGAAATAAACAAACAAACAAAAATAAAGAGAAAAAAATTTCAACAACTCTCAGTTTGCATGGATTTTAACTTTGAAACAAAGGGTTTTAGAAATAAAATGCTTTGTCATTTTTTTCAATTCTGTGAATTTACAAGAGTTAAAGATCATAACTCGAACCGTATTTGGACCACAGACACCATGCAAGAAAAAAGTACACGTTGACTCGACTACATAGATGTATATTTAAGTTCAACGCGCACATGAGGATAAACAGATCGTCAGAAAAAATACTCTGAAAAACACATTTTGTTGGACGTTCAATAAATTTCATTTTCGTATTGGGACGATTTCTCATAAAGTAAATAGTTCTCAAGTTATAAACAAAATACGGGAAAAATAAGTTCTTTGATCCATTGTACAATCGCGCTCTTAAGCCTTATCCGTTCGTCTGACGATAAAATGACACAGAACATAATTTGTTGGAAATTTAATATGACATTATATAGGTACAGTGGTATTTCCCTCTAAAAATGTATTATCAAGTTATAATCGGAAAACTGAAGAAATAGCATTTTAGAAAATCTTAGTAATTTATTTGTTTGAGTTATTGTTGAAATCTGAGCCTGCAGCTTCGGTCTTTCTCCTCCTTTCTTGTTTTCCTGGTAATTTTTAAATTAAAAGATGTCTTATTGTTTCATTTGTATCATAAACTGCATAAAAAGCATATAATGATTTAGAGGGAAATAAACATTGTGTCAGAAATAAAACCGGAGCCAAAAAGTTCTCCAAAGCCTAAGTGTTTGGTACTAAAACCCGAAGTACCGAACGTAGTTGCACTAACTAGAACCAACGCATTTACTCTCGTACGATACACAAAATAATTGTTTTGCTTTCAATCATATGTTTCATGAAAGCATCAAGAAAATTATAATTGGAATTCTACGCTCATTGTTCTCGGAATCAGAGGCTCCCAAAACTGATATATTCGTCAAAATTTCGCGACCCTTTATTTTTCACGATTACAATACTTTTTATATACTATGTTAACAGAAGCTTAAAACTCAGTAATGTCATAAATATGTCGTATTTGGTTCATTTTTATTGGAATTATGTGTAGAATTCAAAATATTTAAGATAATGAGAATAAAAATAAAAATGTTTAATTGATAGCACATCAAATAACTCTCCAGTAAGAGACTCATGAAATCCATTAGCGGCAGGTCGGTGTGTCGGCAGGAGGGTGCGCGGCGGGCGACAAGCCAATAGAGCAGGTGGAATCTGTCGAGTTTGATGGTACCCAAAATTTTTAATCCCTTGTCTGACTCTATGACCATCAGGAACTGTCGAGTTTAAGAACTCCGCAAGAAAGAGACTATCCCATCAATTCGAATTAATGGCCCATAGACAGAGGGGGATTTAATATTTTTAATAAAATATTTATAAATATTAAATGTTGCTGGCATTTAGCCTTTGACGTTTTAATGAACATTTTAATCTTGAGCAAACATAACTGCACATCTCTGATCGAAAATTGTTTCAATTGTAAAAATGGAGTGAATGAATGTTATCGTTGTAAACCTGTTTGTGAAAATTAAAAAAAAATTGACAGACAAGTCAATGTTATTGCGCTATTTTTAGCATGAAGATTTCAAGAGAAAAATTATATTTAGCGTCTGATGATACGGATATTTGATGATATAATAAAATTATTTAAATGATAGTTGATAGGTGCGGTATCTACTATAAAAGTGTAGGAGGGTATAATGGACCGTCCACTAATTACGTAACGCAAAAATTACCATTATCCTGAATTACCCTGAATAATTATTTTCACTAAGCCTACCGCATCCTCTCAACTTTTCAGAAAATGCGGTGTGGTGATAAGAAAATCCTCCCGTGTCCCCAGGGTTCAAGTAATGATTAATGAGAGGTCCCCATGATAACAGGAGGATCTAGGCGGCCCCAATGTTCTCATATTTCTCATAGGCTGCTTCAACGGGAATATCACTGAAAATAATGTTCGTGTTATTTTCTTCTGCAGTTTTGCAATGGAAACAGTAACGATGAAAAATCAACACATTACCTTTCCCATGCTCTAGTGTTCTTCAATGTTCATAATGCTCTAAGATAATAACTTTAACAAAAAAGTAATATTGATACATTCCTTCTATTTTAAGACGTCAATTCAACGCAAAGTAATAGTTGTGATGCTTTTCCTAAGTGGACCTGAATGCAAATAGAACCAAACAATTTATGTGGGTAGAAATGTTCTATGAGCTATAGAAAGCATAAAATGACTGCAAAGAAAAAATATTGAAACCGTTAATATTTCAATTGATACAATAACTCATCTACTTTATAATTCAATCAAATTACACGATCGGCTCTTGTGTATTACAATATGAAATTATCTTGCAATACACGCGTGATGCTATCCATCTCGTGCTAATAATTTCCCAGGAACTTATTCAAATTCTCTTCCGCACGAACTATGTATCGTAGTGTGTCTGTAGGGTCTATGGATTTCAAGATTCCTAAGGATAACATTCAACAATATAAAGAAAGGGATAAGAATGCTCTTAGGCCGTAATGGATCGTGTCCATAGAGATCTCTTAAGTCAAGTCTTCATTGTTTGGGGCACTGTTTTGTTTGGTGGGCCGACTGTGGCACCCGGGTATTCTACGCCAATATACCACGCGAAATCCTCTTATTTTTTGTACGATAAGATGCTTATGTCGTACGTGGAATATGTGTTGTTGGTGAATGTATTTAACTAAAATCTGAAAACTTAATAAAATATTCTATTTAAGGAAAACTGTTACTGAGAAAACATAATTTTTATAAACAATTTCATTACTCTTCACTAAGTCCTCCCCTGATTTTTTGAAAGAAGAAGAAATGAAGAGAATGGGTTATATGGTGCCACTGTATGAAATTGCCTTGTTAAACTAAAACGATTAAATTGCATGAATCGTATCCGAAGGAAAACTTTTTGAGTGGTACAAAAATCACTCAGCATTCAGTGCAACGTCGGTAACATCGCGAAGCCCGTGGATGCCTGCCAATACATTTCCTGAAACAGGAGACCGTAGGATATCGGGAAACGAAGATCGTATAGGAATGAGGATTCACTGTCCTCCTGTGTCCACCACTATTCTGAAGCACTACGTCACCCATCTTGGCACGCCTTGTGTCGCAGATATCACCGCCGAAGCGGTCCTTCGTATGGGCATCGCCATATCGACCATCGCTTCCACCCTCACCGTCGTTGAGATAGCCTCTAAAAGCGGAGGTCTACGTTGAGTCACGACGTCGTGGGCGAGCAGGGCCGACGGGATGTATTTACACGCTTCACGGTTGTTCAACTTGCCATGGGATGAATCATCGACGATGAGATGAATGCCGGCGAGCCAACGAACGCCTTGTTTACAACTTTTACTACAACGGAAGAAGAAGAAGACAGTGGATGAGGAGATGAGATGAGATGAGCTTTTGCATGTGAGACGTTAAAATCCCTGTCAATCCCTGACTCCCATCCTATTCTCAAACGTAACGACCATAGACCAAGGAATTTATTTGGAAATTTGTCTTATTTTCATATATTTATTAGTCATACGTCATTGATTTAATCCTTATTCATATGTGCGAAAGTGCCCTTATATGTTTAGGGAAAATTGTCACATGGATTACTCGATTAATCTCGATGAATGCGTCACAGAGACTTGAAGATCGAGGATCTCGGTGTGTCTTATATTGACATAATTTTATTATTTATGTTCTTTAAACTTATCATACTTAATACTTACCCCTACGTTTAACTGTTGCCGGAATAATAATTCTCACCCAATTCTTATGATCGAACAGAAAAAGGTAATTTGTATTTTTTTTTTGGGGGGGGGAACTTTCTCGTTTGTTTCACCAATTTCAATTTCATTAAACAAATAACAATTTAGCTTTTTTGAGAAGAAAATTTACCAGATTTCCTCGTGTATTGTCGCTGAAACGCTTCATGTAACTTCCTACGTTGCTGCTTAGAACCTAGAAAAACCTCTGCTTTTTCTATGGACTCCATGCACCTTTTCGGAGCTGGGATCCGCGAACCTACAGGTGGGTCATATGCAGAATCTGGCAGAATGATATCCCCCTTTTTTTTAACAAGCCACCTCGCGCGCTGTATTGATGGACTGCTCTTTGAGTAACACAAACCATGCCATTTAGTCGCCAGGATGGCGTGGAATGGTGAACAGCTTGTGAATAGATAACACACATTTAAAAACTGACTGTTCCGTGATTATGACGTAAAGGCAACTCTGCAATCGTCTCAATGTGGGACGACACTGAAGTCATGTGAATTTTCTGTCGCGCACCCATACGTGTTTATCAGAAAGCTTCATTGTCGTGGGTACACAATTTCCGGTAGAACGATTCAACATTAATACTGACATAAGCTGGTAGGCCTCGCAGCGTTTGTTATGAACAGGGTTCGGACTTCGCGGGATTTGCTTATTTTTTCCTGACTTTCTATGGCTTTGAAGAGTCAATTTCTAGCAGTTTTAACTTCGTGGGACCAATTTAATTTAATTGTGCATATACATGCATATTTTTGAAGATTTTTGTTTGAACTCTATAATTATTAAATTAAATTGATGTAATCAATCAAAGTTTTCATGTTTGTTATTAAAATATTACATACTGTATGAACGTCTATAAACAGTCCTTAGTTTATAATCCCTCACGTGGTCATACGCAGTTTCCAACTGTTTTTTTGGCAGTTAAGTTTATTTACTTATTTATTTAACGAGCTTTGTAGTATTATACATCTAGCCCAATTTACACTTGCTCTCTCTTAGTAATAAATAGATACAAATATAACAGGTTTTCTCTACTGCATATTTCAATTTTTGTGTATTTTATTGAATTTTATTATATCATCTTGTTACTGATTGTAAGTGAATAATAGAATCTCATTTTTCACTTGTACATATTTTATTGTAGATAATCATATTGGATTCTTCAACCTTTAAAAGTGAGATTGTATTCACAGACAATCAGTAAAAAGGTGATATAATAAATAACCTTTTAACCCTGGTGTAGATGAAAGAATGGTTTTTAATAACAGTAGAATAATAAACTCAAAATATTGATTCAATTTATTAAAAATAATAGAATTACAGTGATCGATAATGGCAAGAGAAAATATTTTTTAAATCCGCACATCAATGTGCACCTATAGGATTATTGTAAGGAATCAGTTTAAAATAATTACTTCCTGACGAGACAGAATTTTGTCTCGAAACGTTGTTGGTACATCATTTCAGTCAATGAATAAATATATCATATGTTGGTAAAAACTGGTTGAAGAATCTAATATGATTTTCTATTATAAAATATTGGTACGTACAAGTGAAAAGTGAGATTGTATTATTGAATTTTATTTTATATTTTGGACATTCTTAGCGCATATTTTGAAATTTTGTTGTACATGTTTTCCGAGTTTTGCATATAGAATCGAGCCATGGTTACCACGTGGATCAATCCCAGACACTTGTACACAAAATATAATACTTA
This sequence comes from Laupala kohalensis, assembly GCA_002313205.1. Classification (NCBI taxonomy): domain Eukaryota; kingdom Metazoa; phylum Arthropoda; class Insecta; order Orthoptera; family Trigonidiidae; genus Laupala; species Laupala kohalensis. The sequence goes on along the minus strand of NNCF01128506.1, from coordinate 357,630 downwards.
GTAATATGTCAAGGAATAACTCTCTTAAGCTTATGTACTTAATTATTAAATGATATACGCTCATGATGCTGATGTATAAAGTACAACTAAGCAAACAGTTAATATTTTTTCATCCATGTTCCATCGATACGTACCCATTATTGAACTGATCATGCGGAAATCCTTAAGAAGAGTCCTTCCAAAATGTAGTTCAACTCAAGAAGTACATTTTAAATTTCGATATAGCGTGTACTCCGTTCACTTCACATTTATTATTAGCTATAGATTAATCACGGGTGTAAGAAGTGTTACTTAGAGTAATAATACAAATAAACGGCCAAAGTTTTCAGCAGACAATTTAACTCCGAATAAAAATTAAGTTTTTTGTTGGAAATTCACGGTTTTACTTATGTTATTACAACTCGGAAGATTTCAGACGTCAAACACCATTAAAAGTGTAATTTATGCTTTCCTATGGTTCAATATGAGTGCAAGATAATTAGATTACATTCTAGTCGTATATTTTTATTTGTCGTGTAACGATAAATATATTAAGTATAATTTTTATTTTCACTAATTGAAAGGGAAGATGATTTGGAGAGTTCAGTTATTATTTGACCCATTAAAGCCACAAATTATCAGGATTGGGATTAAAACCCACATCTAGGTCCAGAAAGCCCACTACATACGGGACAAGAAAGAAAGTCCCATGAGCACAGTCCTGAGCTTTTCCTGGCACTTTTTTGTCACCGTGACAATACTGCGATCTTTGAAGTAAAAAAATCCTTTTTTGGTAGTCATGTAACTCCAGAGAATATTTATTAATTTTATTATCGATGAATCTTCATACCTCTGATACAATAATCCTTCATTTTTATTTCATGTGGTCAAAATGTGTATGATCTTTGATAAACTCCCATACTTACTCCAAAGATATTCATGGGATTAAACAAATAACTTGTCCGAATATTTTGGAATGATGGGGTAATGCATCGAGCACATAAAATGGATTTTTGATGACAGGCGTATGTTTCTGTCGAGTTATTTCAGGATATTTCTTCGGCTATCCAAAAGAGGCGTAGTAATTCAAAGAACAAAGCTTTTGTTATGAACAGATAAGATATGTTTCGTTTTCATTATAAGTAGGTATCATAATAAGATTGTGTAGCGTGTTAAGTTACTTCGCGGCATTAATTAAGAGGTCAAATCGCAAACGGTTCCAAGCGTAAAAAAACAAAAACAAAATGGAATTTCCTTCCGTAATGTAGAATAAGTTATGTATAAAGTGAATTGGTTTATTTTGATTCGTTGATTTTTTTTCAAACATGATCATGCAATGGAAAGATCACTCAATAAAAAAGGAATTATCTCTCAAACTGTTTGTATTCAAAGTAATAGTTAACTATTAATTGCTTTATATATATGAAACAAATTGATAAATGAGTGTGCGAGTCGGTCACGTGGAACAACACCACTTAAATACGAGATCGTACTTATATTTTTCGAAATTTATTTTGCAGAGCTTGATATTAATTGTTATTAGCTTTTCTTTTTCAGTTTTTTTTTGCTAGATGAAATTGTAAATTAATTACATATGCATATTTTATGTATGAATGCCTTATTTTCCGGATAAGATTTAATATTATTTTTTTCTATTAAATGAATAAAGAAGAATTAAAATAATTAAAGAATTATTATTGTGTCCTCAACATCATTAATATATGCTCGTGTAAAAAAATTAACCGATGGTTCTCCCCCCCCCCCTCCCGATTCTAAATTACGACATTAATTGGGAAGATAATTTGGGAAGATACTTTCAAAATTTTTCATGAAACAGTGACACGACATGCTTTATTAAAATTTTCACATTCAGAATAATGTTAAGGATTTAGTCTTCAATTAATTTCTACAATAGATTCTAATTTTATTTTATTCGTATCAATAATGTGATTTTTTAAACTTTTTATTGCGGAAACATAAGCTAATCCGAAAACTAAGACATTTATACAAAATTTATGTATATGCAGTTAATGTTTATGTAGTAAATAAAAAAACCTGTAGCAGAAAAACCATTAACCATTATTCCTTATCTACAGTGTATGGTTTTGGTAATCATAGCAGTGTGTCTTCGTGCGAGCCGGTGCGGTGCATGTGTAGCTTGTGAAACGACGCCATGTTTAACATTCAGATGCAGCCCTGGATTCTCATTGTACAGACATGTGGCAAAATACTCCCTATAGTTTATTGGTATTAAAATGAAATATTCTTCAGAGCAGAATACAATGTATTTTGAGTTACGTTATTTTAACCTAAGTTTGCAAGTGGGGATGTAGCTCAGTGGTAGAGCGCTCGCTTTGCATGTGAGAGGCCCCGGGTTCGATCCCCGGCATCTCCAAATTTTGAAATCTCAGGTTCATTGTATTTAAGTATCTCTCCACTATGTAAACGCAAATTGAGTGATGTTTCCTCTTACCGATGCATCTGGTTCTTAATAATGAAGAAATGATATGCTTCTTAACCACTGCGACTTGATCAATCGACAGTGAGGCGATAATTTTGTATATTATAACAAGTAATATTTATTTAATGTAGAGTGTATATTTAAAATGAACATCCGAAACAGCAACCAAGTTTTTTTTGTCTCTATATTATTTATCTAATCCTTAAGACAGAATTAAGTTGTATGTCATTCGTGGTGATTTTCGTAATCACTTTACTAAGATGCGTCCTTACGACTTACGTCGTTTCTTCCAGATCTCTAGCAATAACCAATTTATCTATTCAGCATGTTTGGTATACATGTATCAGTTGCCAATTAATTGTCGATTGCTATGAATGGGAAAGAAATAATCCCGAATTAATAAAAATCTCCACGTTAACCATTACATGGTAAGAGGATGTCTAATACAGTATAATATTTAAAAAGTTTGTTCTTAATATAATACTGCTCCAAATAGCACAGACATCTGCATTTCCCTTTCAGTAGTTTTTCGCTGAATAGACCTGTTCGAATTAGCTCTTCCGCGTAGTTACTGTTGTCGAGAAGTTAATGTTACGGTACTGTTGGAGATAAAAACACTTTCTCCTTGTGAGCGAGTAAAAATATTAGGATCTCCCTTTTCTTGTGAAATTTGTTCAGTTTTTCGTAGACTTTCGCGAAGGGCTCGTGGGTAATATAAATCCCCATTAATCCACAACCGAAAAATCGTATCTGTTATATTATTTACTGATAAATCACAACAGAGAATATGTGTAGGTACACGAGGATACACTTATTGTAACAATATTTCAGAGATGTTGCTTGCTTTTGTTTTTTGAAAATAAATTAATTTCTTGATTCATCTAATTATACAATTCAATTTCGTTAAAGACTGTGGCAATGGACGGATAAATTAGAGATAAATTAACTCAACAAAATGCTAAATTATTGTCTCCCGTTGAACTTCGTGGTCTCCATCCATAGAACAATTCTTACTAAACAAGAAAATGATTCGCATGATACATAAAACCGTAAATGTTCACCATAAAAATATAGAACTGTGCCCTATCAAAGGAAAATCAATTCCTATCAGATTCAAAGGAGATTCGTTATTATTCCATTTTTATTTAATGTAATGCATATTTATTGTAATGTTAAGTTATTGTAATAAAAACTGTTTAAACTAAAACATGTCTTCTTAAATTACAGTAATCTATACTCTATAAAAGTATTTTGTCAATAGGTCACTTTATGTCAACTTTATGATAAACTCACAAAATTATGTTTAAATTTCACAAAATTATACTTGAAAATCGTCTTACATAGCTACATAAATATCGTTTATTAAAATATACCTACACACATTATTTCTTATAATTGCTAACGCTGAAAGGGAGGGTAAGGTGGTCAGGTTTAATATCATTGTACTGCTTAAAAAAATATGATCACGTATTTTTCTGTTTCTCGATGTGATGTATGTTATTCGTGATAAACAGAAACAAATATTTTCAGCGATTTAATTACTATCGAATAAAAAAAAGTTTCAGACAGAAGCGACGTATTGTGTCCCGTAGAACCACAATTTACTTGGGGGATTATTTGAGTCCCCTTCATTGTTTTTGGGGTTGGGATTGGGGGATGAGATTGGTATTATTGAGCAAAACCTTTTGACACGAAAAATTTTACTCACAATTTTTAAAAATCAGATTTTTAGTTTCCGAGATATATTGTCTTGAGATAAAAAAAACACACTGCATCCTTAAATTCAGATTTGTCGCATGTAGTGACGTGGCGATTTTAGTAGTTCTGTGAATATTGTAATGTAAAGTCTCAATATAATTTATGTGGTAGCACGTATTTTGTTTCTAATTTTTGGCTAATTATGGTAATTCGAGCTATTTGATCAGAAAGTAACCAAATGAAATTGATTATACCAATTTGGACCCCCTCTTTTGATGTATCATTTAAACTACATTAAGCTGTTAGTTTGTGGAAGTGGTACGCTTTGTCCAGGAATCCCATTTTATGACACTGTGCAAGTTTCGAAATTACCTATTGAGCTGATACTCGTCGGGGGATGTAGCTCAGTGGTAGAGCGCTCGCTTTGCATGTGAGAGGCCCCGGGTTCGATCCCCGGCATCTCCATAATTTTTAACTGAACGTTTTTTACGAAAGTAATCGTTGATCTCGGAATTCCTTACACATTTTGTCTTTGTTCTACCAAAAAAATACATAATTTATTAATTTACCGTCTGGACATCATCTTTTTGTAAACGACTAGTGCGACATCTAGGAGACATATGTCGGAATAGAATATTCAACATGGATGAGTCAACTCAAGTATCACTTTCACTTTGTTGACTGTGGAAGGTCAATTGATTTAGTTATTGGCAGTACTACTTTTAAATTTCTCATGATATAGCTTACGAAAAATTATATTTCTAGAGCAAAATTTGCAAAGGCGTAAAATACCAGATGTCAAGAAAAAAACATTATAACAAGAAATCCTACAGAAAATAATCGTGTTTATCGATTTCCTCTCCATTCCTTGTCACATGGAACATATATTTTGATTAAGAAATAATCTGTGTGTTAAAGTTGTGGAAGTAAATTGATGGTACTCGAATATTAAGTAGCTCACTTATGCATATTATTAAGGAGTATTTTTATAAATTTAAACTCTTAATAGAATGATATTGTTTTTGAGATCTATTAATAATATGCTATGAAAAAAATAATAATTACATACAGTGGCGGATGTAGACCGTAATCAAGAGGGGGCTAAGCTGGTATCATTTTTGTTTAAATACTACACAAATTTTATAAATATGATCTTTAAATAAAATGTATCGAATAAATAATCAAAAATCTGCTATTATTAATAACGAATTAATGTTATTAATATGGTTTTATTAATTTTATTAATATGGTATTATTAATAAGAAATGTAACATTTATATTATTAATAACAATTAAAACTAATAACAATTATTAATCTGGTAACACTTTTACAAAGAATGACATTTATCAACTTCTATTTTATCTGCTAAGATTTCGAAGTCCAATGGGGGGGGGCTATAGCCCACACACACACACACATAGATCCGCCACTGATTCCAAATGATCCCGTTGACTTAATCGCAGTGAACTGAACTTTCACTAAATCTTCCAAAATTCGTAAAAGAAACTGAAAGAAATTTCCGGACTTCTCAATTAGATAATATCTTTATTATCAAAGCGTAGAAGTACGTTTAAGATACTATTGTGATAGAAATTTTTTTTGTAAATTTGGGGTATGAAAATTGTATTATTTATACACTAACAAAACTAGGAAGTAATGGTATAATTTGTTATAATTATTAAACAAGATGAATATTTTTTCATTTATAATTTTCACTTCAAGAAACGGATGTTTTCGTAATCCGCAGAGCAATACATTACTAAGAATTTAATTTTAATTCAGACTGCTTTAGGGCGAAAATCATTTTAATGTCACTTTTATTTATCATGAGCCATATTAAATATTGTTTCGGATACCTTTGCACTTTCATCATTTTTCCTCGTCACACTAATGACAACCGTGAGTGAACTTTTCATTGATGCATCGAAATCACACCAATTGTCTTCGCTCATGTTAACTGGTATGAACGTGTGGCAAATTAAAAAAGGAAAGGGACCTCCATGTGTTACGTAACGCAACATTTACCATTTTTAACTCCTTTCTCCCTTCTATAACGCACCTGTAACCTATAATACACAGTGTAACTCTTTACCCCCCCCCCCCAGTAATTACGTAACGCTACCCCTACTTACACCAGACCCCAAGCTAAGAAAGGTTTTTTGAAACTGTGAGGGTGGGTAATTTTTATACATTGTCCGTTTCTTGTTCTCACATACTGTAAGGACTAAACTGACAAATTTTGAGGTTTAAAACCGTCGTGTGAAACATATGCTATAAAACTTTGCGTTGCGTAACGCCAGAGCTAATGTTCCTCTAATCCACCGTGATGCATCGTAACATTATCACAAAATCCCCCCAGGCTGCGTTACACGTAATTTATGGGCAGTCCCTAAGCAATTATTATACTTTTCAATAAGTTCTTGACAATAAATGTATTTATTTATTTGACAGTTTACAGACAAAACGTACTAAAATATTAAACAATTCACTTTAAGACAAAAATAACTTGCAACCACAAACAAGGCAAGCAATAAATATCTGGATAATCTCCCAGAACCCACGAAGCAGCCAAACGCGAAGTGGAGAAAATCGCTCTACAGGGAATGGTACACATTGTATGGAAAGTGTTTCGTTATGACACTTTGATTTCTCGTTGACATCAGGACTTCACTATATTATCTCCTAGAAAATCAAGATAGCAGTAAAGAATTACAATAATAATATTTTTTTACCAGGTATGACCAGCTGCATATGTTAAGTTTGTCATTTGAATTGAAGACTCTGAATTACTTTTAGTTGTTGTTGCATATGTTTGCCGTGAGGAAATCTTTAAGATATGAACATCTACATTACATGGGATCTAACCACTCCCAGAAGACAAGTACACTTGTGTACATAGACGGTAGTGAGAAACCTCTTCGCTGTTATCTCAAGCACTTAAGCTGTCGCTGTCAGAAAGCGCTTCTCCTACATCATTCTATCGCGCCACAAACTTATCAGCAAGGTCACAAGCTTACGTACTCTCTCTTTCTGTCAGCGTAATTATGTGAATTCATTAGTTTTTTAATTAATTGCATACTTTTCACACTGTATATTTTCGCTCTTCTAATCATTAGAGAATAATTCAAATAATCAAGTAGAGAAAAATTAAAACAAACTTATAATTGTGTCTAATGTTTTTCGCGTATTGTCTTGTTTTTGTAACCTCATTTCGGTGCGGGTTTTTCTTAGATTGAATTTTCTGAAACATTGATCGGAATATTTGTTGTGATCTTCGGTTACTTCTGAGTAACGTAACTTCTGGTAAAGTAACTTAGAAAAGTCCTCCTCGTGAAGTCGATTGGACTGAAATTATTACTGAGGGAAAATAAAATTATTTAGTGATTGTAATGGAGGTGATAAAAGCCCAGTCACCATGCTAAAAGCTGTGCATCCTATACATCCTGGCCATTCCTTCACCCAATCCCGTTAATTGTGTACCCTATTTTTAAATACTGTTGGGAAATTCGTTTATAGTAAATAACTGGGTATATCACGTACAGTGCTTGGCAATCCAAGGTTTCTTTAAATGTGATTGGGCACTCAACGTTGTCAAAATATTCACTAATCACTATAGTCCTTCTCTTCCTCATAAACAGTTTAAAGAGTATTGCTGCTAATTTTGGTGTCAGTAATACTTCCAAGACAGAGTATTCCCACTGATCGTTTTCTGTGGGTTGTGGGACTGGTCATTCTCCCATTTGAATGTTCACTTTTTATTTATTTTTCATAACGATTCACAACATTCTTCTAGCTTCTCGAGTCAGAACCCCTGTTCCAGAAAGAGGGCTATATGGAACTTGATGTTTTCCATCATAACTCATCCTTGTAATGTGATGCATCGAAAGTATATCATCTTACGACGTCGAAAATACGTGTTACATATGTTCAGAGCTGTTGGCTCAAGGCGTTATCAAGGCGTAGTCCGACGTCGGGAAGAATTTGACTATGCTAATGAATAACTACACCTAGGAACGAATAGTTGCCTAATTAGAAATTGATAATGAAAGAATTAAGTTCATTGGAGCTGATTAAAAGCAGTTAATTCAGTTTTCTTAAATATCTATTTCTAAAATGATTAAGGGAAGATACTCGCGAATTATAGACATTCCATAATTCTTCTTTCATTTAATATTCTTGTTTGCGAAACGCGATAATTTTCGAAAATTCATTGTTATTTTTAAAAAAATTTAACAATCGCCCATTTTTGCCTCCCGTGGGTAACCTTTTCATAAAAATAATTTCTTTATTTTTATTTCAAATGTCCGTAAACGCGTCTGTCAGATTATTTTCAAAATCAGAATTTTAGAAAATTTATTGCATGTATTTTAAATCATATTTACCTTATTCCACTCACCTCGCCCACTTATACTTTCAGAGACGACTCTTCTCGTATAGTGGTCAATGCTCTCGGGGTCATTAAGTCCCCCACGTGGTGCGTAGCAGAAAGTCGCGGGGGAGGGTCGTGTGCTCGTGAGTGCATTTGCGGCTGTGATGAGCTCTTCGCTCGCCCACCGATCCGCTTTTGTCATCGCTTCTCTGCGCTGTGACGTAAGTCTCCGCGAGCCTTTGTTTGTCTGAGAAGAGGGTGGGGATGCTTGACAGACCAAACATCTGCAAGTAGAGGATTCAATCATTTCTGAGAAACATCCATTCAAGTTTAAAACCGAAAATGTAAGAAGACATAAATATTGAATGGCCTTTTAATTATGACTCGTCAAATGTTTCCGAAGATTTTTTAATACTGTTAGTGATCTGAAATCAGGAACTCGATGCGGACAAACTCGTCCTAAGAAATGATTCATAACTCAACATTTTAATAGACCGAATCCATGGTTTCAAATTATCCTAAGACTTTTAACGGAACTCAACGAAAGAAAGAAAATATCAGACAGATATTCCCCGACGAGTACTTACAACTACTTTTAATTATTTTATAATATCATAATGAGTTCCTTTTGCGCCGATATATAGCCACATTCCTTCCTTGCTTCCTCATCCACAGTAAATTTTTCCAGTTTTGTTCTCCTGTGTTGAAGTAGTTGTAGACAGATAGCGTCCATAGAGACGGTTTATTGGAACGCCTATTGCGCCTGTTGTTCTAGTAGATTTAGGCGACCCAGGCAATTTTTTGTTAAAATCACGACATTTAATTTTATTAGAATACGTGTGATACGTGAGATGGAATGCAACCTTCATTCAACCTTTTCTTCATTCAACCCATTTATTGTCAAAAAAGATCAGTTAAAACTTGAAAATGCTGGGGTTGTATTTAATCGGGCTCGCCTTTTCTCATTAGTCATGCTTCATTTCTGAGAAACACATTAATTTGGCTTATGAGTCATAAGTGATAGCTTATCAACACTTCGCTCTTCGAAGGTAAGCCTGCTTTATGATTTGTTATAACCCTTATCTTTTGATTATGTGCTGTCGAGTTCACAAGTGTTTTCAAGAGCATCTCAGAGTTACTTCAGAAACTGTTTCTTTATCATTGTCTTAACTTTCGGACGATTTCGACTGATACAGCAATATTGGTTTTTTCGCTCTTCTTAACATTTACAAATATGTTGTAAATAGCAACTCATTATTGATGAACATTCCTCGTGACAACAAGTAGTTGGATAAGTGTGTGGCGAAGTACTGAACTAAAACGCTGCGGTGGGGGGTGGGGGATAAGAGTGATCAGTTCCCCACCTCAAGAAGGAATAGAAAAAAGGAAAACAAAAGAAAGGATTTTATTAATATTTATATAGTAAAGAAATGGAATATCTGGCACAAATGATAATATCTGTTCTGGCTAGAAGCTTGTAATTAGGGCATTTTCTCAACGCAATTTGATTCACACACTCCTCACCTCCTCACCACTCACTCACCTCTCCACCAATCTCATTACACATCAGTTATCAAATATTTTTAAAAGTTCAACGCTCCATCTGGTTAAATTAAAATTCATTTCAGTTGGAAACATGTACTGCAAGATGTTTACGATTGATTCGATAAAAAGTTCCTAATTTAAATCTTCAAGTTTCAGATAACCTAGCGTAATCCTTGAAGAAACAAGGAAGGTTGAGGAAGACTAATAATATGTGAAACATCATATCATAAAAACTACTTTTGTTATTCTATATAAGTTAAAAACCTATGCAAGAACTGAAAAATGTTCGCCTCTTTTACAAAAGTAATTTTCTGTTGTAGTTGTCGGTGAATTGCAATTGAAGGAAATTCTTAATGAATAGGAATTAATTTACTTAGCTTTAGACTTAAATGTTTTAACATTTTATTGGTATTTTATTTTGTATATAAAGTGTTCACACTTACATCATTTTGGAGAATACATATTCATATTATTTTTTTATTTTGAATTAATTAGGAGCAAAAAGAGAGGAGCAACTGCTTTGATTATAAATTACTGTAAGCATGTAAGCGAATTACGAATGTTATATATTCCGTAATAATTTTATTGGCAGTTAGAGATTCTCGTCAGATGATTAGGTTAAATTATTCTGTAAATTATACGGCAAATACTAAAGTTAGCGAGTTGGTTATATTTCGTGAATGCAAGAAGTTTTGCGTTAGGTGCACAGAAAGTACCCACGTGGATGCCGTGAGGTACACGTTCATATCGTTCGAAATTAAGGACTGAAAGTGGAAGTTGGTCACAATACGGGATTGTTTTTACCTAGAAAAGTATAATAACACAACAAGGTCAACTTCTTCGAAATTCATGGTGTGTGTGTGTTTCACCAAAGCGAAGCGTAACGTAACGTGACGTAGAGGGAATTCTGAGAATCTTTCTTCGCAGGAGATTTGTAGTGATAAGGTTGTACTTGCAATTTCTGATGCAATTCAACTAAAAATATTAAATTGTTGAAAAATATAATTCATTTGATACAGTGAGAGAGAAAAACCACGAATGAAGCCATAAATTAATATTATTATAATGGTTATTATTATTTTCTCACAGGTTTGTTCCTGGTATTATTTTTATTATAATTTTTTTATCGCGTGTTAGATGATATCCTCTGTGAGTCTATCTGTCTGTATCTGTTTGATTTCCAGAAACCTCAGTGTTATATAAATGAATGTAATTGTTTTGTAAATCTGTTTACTAATTAATAAAAATTTGTTTACGTGAGATTATATTATTCCAAGTAAAAACAAATTGTTTCATGATATTTTTATTTTGTATGAAGCACATAACAGGTGAACATTGAATTGCAGACGATTGACATCCAATACCGTGGTTAACCAGGCAATTATGGAAGAAAGACGACGCAATTGGAATAAATTTTGGAATCTAAATGGAAAAATAAAAGCTGCTTATCCTTTTTAGAGTGAAAATTTTACATAATGAAAAGAGGAGTCAGTTAAATTTATGTATAGAAGGATACCCTGACTGATCCATCGGTCACCAGTGCGCGGAATATAACTATTGGCTAAAGAACGGGTAACTTTTACATTTTATTTTTATGATCGTGCCTACTTAGAAAACGGAGGAATCTGGTTTCATATTGAAAAAATTTTTAATTGGTTTTTTTTCATTCATAATGTGTGAATTTCATTCATGCGTGTATGTAATCTTAATTAAAACATTTCGATATGGATTTCTTTTTCTTTTTTCTTTTTGACAATTTATGGTGAGTGTATGAGAAGATATATGTGTTTGAATTGTTGCCAGTAACTTCATCCCATCCTCACCGTACATGACTAACATAATACAGTAATAGGGATTTCTTTTCTTAGAAATATGGAAGATGAAAACCTACTGTACATAGAAATCTAAAAATCGTCCGTTTTATTATTTTGCTTCATGAAAGTACAAAAAAAGTTAACCTAATTTGAAAAGAATTGTTTCCGAAGTGAAACTAAAATTTTGATTAATTAAATTTACCTAATATCAATGCATGAAAGTTTAAGAAAAATAAATGAATAAATTTTAAAAAATGGAATGTAATAATTTCAGATAAGGAATTTATTTCGTGGAATCTATTAAATTCAGAGTAGGTTATTTTCCTTCAATTTTCATAGTTGAAAGGAATAATATTCATATGATAATTGCCAAAAGTAGACAAAGTTAATCTAAAATATAACTTAGTTAATCCTTACTCTGCTGCTCGAAAAGTTAACTTCACAAATTGTTAAGGCGGTGGCTTGCTGAAAGTATAACGTAAGTTGAAGTTATCTATCATATTTTTTATGTTAAATAAGTCAGTCAAGGATTCTCTTATTTATGAAAATCGCATTTATTATAACGTAAAATATATAGTGTAGACTGGGTAGGGAAGGAAAATAAAACATTGAAGTAATATTTATTGTAGATTTTGTTTGTAGTATATGAAGCATCGTCATTAAAAGCAAGTTTCCTCATTCGTCATCATGAACATTAGCACGTTCGAAATTCATGACATCGTTTAGCTTCAAAATATCTTTTTCTGAGGAAAAAGACGTTTCACTGCTGCACTAGGAGTAATAACAGTATTTTATTTTTCATTGAATTTTTAGGAGTTGGATTATATTGATATTTACTTTCTTACGTCGAATAGTACATTTTTTCTACAAGACCGTACTCAACGATGTTTATTTTATAACAATTACGACCAATTTTTCATTTGTTCGCATTGTATTACTTTGTGTGTTGTATTATTAGGAATTTTGTTTTCTATTATTTATTAATTGGTATTGAATAAATATTTGTTAACCACCAAGTATAGACTCGAAATAAACTTTGCAACCCCCCCCCCCCAAAAAAAAGGAATTCATGAATTTTTTTTTTGTATTTTATTCCCTAGTTTTGAAATGTTATGAGATGATTTTGTGGTTGAACAGGGGGCAAAATTTTCTCGGACGCTAATACGTTAGTTCTTTTTTTTTTGTTGATACTGTATTAGTTGGAGATTAATGTAACTTATTCGCTGAAATCTAGATTTTTCGCGAATACACCAATTTTCGATGTACGCATGATGGGCATGAAAAACAATCGAGTCACGTTTCAGGGTAATTTCCACCTCTCTCCCGTTCATTGCGAGTGACGTCAACCGTCGCTTATTGATCTCAGCCGACTCCATATGTTCAGTGAATATCATCTGCTCTGGGATGAAAGCAAATTATTATCTCATGTTTTCCCTAGTAAATATCCACAGGATGTAATTCCTTAGGAAGTACGTAGTAATTCCTTCCGTGGGAAATACGGATATCCATAGGAGGTAATTCACTACTAACAAACAAACTTCTGTTTCCTAGAGTGAGCTACATGATTTCCCAATATTTCGCTTTCATGTGTAAAAACAAATCTCTAACTATTTTAGTTTGAATTTTATTACCACTCAAGCAATCTAACAAATCTACACAGAAAATTTTAAGTCAAGTACGTCCTTCATCAGATTGATTTACTTTTAAATTAATCTATCGATGATTGTAATAAAAATACTTTTGTTTCTTTTATAAAATAATTCACAAATTTTATATAGTTCTTCTTCTTTGCCATCAATTTCGTCTCGCTGCTTTCCGAATTGTTCCGATTTACATTGCGTATTCATCAAAAATATCTTTATCTAATGGTTTTTGTTTATATTGAACCATTATTCTTTTCTAATATCACCCTTAGATTTCTCTCTATAATCTACGTATGACAATCCCAGAATATACAACAGCACTTTCCAACAGCCCGCACGATGGGGTTTGGCAAAACGTTGCCTGGTGAATAAAACTAAATATAAATTTATTTGTTACGGGAAATTTTGATCCTCATCAACAACTTTATATTATTTCAAGGTGGAAAAATGAAATAGTATATATCTTTTTCTTACTAAATTAATTAGTATTTTCTAATTTTTTAAGTGTTGTAAATATTTAGTATTATAATAAAAAAATTTAATGTCGTAATGCATGGCGGAGTAATTCCGAACACAATTTTCTGTTTTCTCCTTACAGAACACGCCAAGTAAAATATTAATTATACCAGCATAATTATAGTTTTATAACACAAATTGCGCCCCTCCCTCCAACGTTTGATAAAATAAATTCAAGCCAAATGTAATATAGTTCGCAGACCGTAAAAAGTTTCGCGGGACACATATGGCTTCAATTTTTAGTCTCCAATACCGAATTTGATCCCATTTAAGATTTCTTTGATCTTAAAGGTAATTAATACTCTTTATTTTCAAAGGTAATGACGAAAAATAACTGGTGGGTCGTAAAAAGAAGTTGGGCCGCCAGTTGGACAGTACTGATAATGTGGATTTTCTTTTCCTTGTTCGCACACACACACGTAACGTATGTTTTTTTATCACATTTCTTCAAATACTACACAGATGTGTTTACTGTTACTTCCGCCTGAGTCTACAAAATTCAAACCTTCACCCAATGACCCAGTATCTTGAGAAGTGGTGTATCTCAACAGCAAGGCTATAATTTGAAGGACGTATGCAGGCGCGTTGTATCTGGTCACGATACCGCTCTGTTTGCACCGAGCCGGCTGTCTTGGTCAAATCATGTGATTTGTCCTTAATGATTTTAGAATTCACACCGATGACGTGAGGAATTAATCACTGTATTAATCAGAAAAGACGACCGCCTAAGTGGCATTTTCTTGAGAATGACCCGGACTGAAAAATTAGTATGCAATTCAGTTAACTAGTCCGACATTATCTACGCTTTTTCGTTCATGACGTTTCAGTTAACTAATTTTCGAAATTCATTGTAAATATTTTGTAATTGGAATAATGGAACTTAATTAGCGCATACAATGAATTAATGATGGAAATGTTTTACTGGTCTTTTTATGAAATGTGTAATAATAACATTGTACTATTCTTGAATAATCGGGAAAATAATTGATTACGACATTCCCAACCTTGGCTCAAAATTTCCATTGAAAACTAACTTTTTCGAGTATTTCCCCAGGATTATCATCCCGCACATTGGTTAAAAATCATGTATCTTATTTTCAATATCCAACACTATAATTTATTATTGCCACTTTCGTACATGCTTTTAGTTCCAGTGAGTGCGTATATGTGTTATAGTTTTAGACTGAACGCCGAAACTGTTTCGATTTCATGTGAATTGCGGTTGAAATAATATTGAATAAATCTGAAGCAGTGAAAACTCGTAGACTCGTTATCAGGAACGCCCAAAGGAAAAGTTTGGCTACAAATTGTTTCAAACACGTACTTTTTGAAGTTTTTTAAATATAAAATTGCAATTCAAATTAATGTGTTATTTGTGTATAGGAACGTCTGGAATTGCAGTTTCATGTAGTTTTTAATAATCCAGTTGAGGAACACGCCCACCCTACTTAATACTTTAAGGCCCCTTCCCAAAATCAAGTCCCGAATCCGCCCTTTTTCAGAAGTTTATGTGAATTTCAGATGAAATTTAGTTAGATATGTGGCGCTACGAAAAGATTATGCTGCGATAGAAAATTCAATGTTATTGATTGTTTCTTTAAAGTTTCATAATTAATTTGAATACAGTAAAAAGAAGTGGCCTATTCATTGGATGACTTACTATTATTTACCATCCTCAAGCAGGATGAATCACCCCGAGAAGTTCCACAGAAACACTTAATTGACTGCATATATTTGCGTCGTATTTAGTAATTTATTATGGTCGATACTCATACTAACAAGTCTAACAAAATACCTAATTATGATTCATTTTATCCTGAAGAGAGAAAATATAACGGAAATTGTTATAATGAATAATAGTGAAAAATAACATCCAAACTTAATCATAATCCAACGATATTGTATGTATCTCGCGATGGAGTTCCATAGCAACTAAAATGACGTCAGGCCACGGACCTTGCAGTAAAGCGACTTGTTTCAACTGGTTTCGAAACGCAACTTGGCGATGGGTCTCTGAGGACAGCGAGTTGACTCACGTATTTCCGCAAACATAATCGCCATTCTTCCCGGATTGCAATTGGTCATGGCCCACGATTTCGAGTCAGGAGCGGTATTGTACTAACGCCCACAATCAAATGGTTATTGCCGTCCCTAGATTATATCTTTACCCTTTCGTGTATGTTTTACATCCTTCTTCCGCTTGACTTGTTGCTATTAAGGTTCATGTTTACAACATGTGTTTCACCTTGTTGTAGTTTTAGTAGTAGTTCCTGAAAATATTTTATATTCCTAACTTATTTCGTGGAAAGAGAGCTCTAGTAAAGGAACTGGAGGATGGGGAAGTAACAAGAACAGTGAATTTTAGTACAAACTTATTTTTCAACCTGTGGGATTTTCTCAGTCGCGTCCGGTTGTTTGAATCGGTCAAATACCGGCCGTTTGACACAATTTCACGGTGATAAATATACAGATATATCCACAGAAATAGCGATGGTACCTACCCGAATTTTTTAATATCTATACGACCATAATAATTCTTTGTTAATGCCATACGCGCTTGATGGGCGAAATACCTCCCGTATTAAAAGTATTTTCTAGTCTGTCGTTCAACTTGGCAAATAGTAATTCCATCCTGGCCCGGGTTTTTCTCTGGTTTTCTTTCGGGTAGAAGCGGATTTTTATATAGACTCTCTAGGTTCTTGTCTACGGGTGGTAGTAATATACCTCGAGTTTAGTGTTATTTTAATACTTATGATTTATAAACAATATTTTCCGATTAATCTATAGTCTGTTAATAATACGTACTTCTGAAATAACATTTTTGTGTTTTATTAAATACATTTTTTGTTATTCTATTAATATTATAACATGCACCGAACTATTTTTATTCTCATCTTAGGGTGTCTGAAATGTTAAATCCGCTTACGTCTAGAGCCCTTGATTAGAATTGATGGCATGGTCTCTTGCTTGCTTCCGGAGAGTAAATTAGATTACTGTCCTCCACGTAGTCACACAGTTTGTCCTTATTTTTTTAACAATAAATTTATCATTTATTTATTAATGAACCAATGATTTTAAATCTAAATCAAGAGAATACAGGACAAGCACTGTAGGAAAAACTATATTTATATTAGATTCTGATGTATATAAAATTGCATTGAAACTAAGCATTAGACGGTAAACCTGATGGCAAAACCACAATAAAATTGGTATAAACACAATGCGTAGAGACATTAAATACTTATAAATCATGAAAAAATGCATAATCAAAAGATATTTCGTACAAAATATATAAACAAATAAATAAAAATATTAAAATGTGTTCAATGTTTTAACAATTATCAGTCTCTTATTTCGTTAGCTTACAATTGAAAGTATAATCAAATGATTAAATAAATATTGCGTCCATGAGTGACACCTGCGGGCCACCTTGCGTCTTGTGGCGCCACGCCATGTAATACCATGATACCTCGCGTGATTCACTCTCTCCCCGCCACCATCGCCACCGCCTTGTCCTCGGCCCCCTATCCACTCTTCGCGGACAGCTCTTCACACCACCATTGACACCACGTGGTTTCTCTGGTTGGCGGCCGCGTTTTCGTCTGACGGAGGCTGACGCACAAGAGCTCTCTAGCCTCGTCATTGCACCTTCCTAGACTTGTGTGGACGTTCTCTAGAGACTCTCGCGCCGTTCGCCTCTCGTGCGCGGATGGCGCTCGAAGACAAGGAGATTATTGTTTTGTTGGTAATTCGTTCATTATTGCAAATTAATGAACTTAATAATATTAACTACTGACCACGATCAGTGTAAGGCTTGGATATTGAAGAAGGAAAGTGTGACAATACGCTTGATCTTCCTGTGATTCGATAAGTGAACCGCTGAATAGTGTGACGAAGTGAAAATTTTGACAGACTCATTACAACCTCGTGTGGATTGCGTTGGTGTCCGTGTAAGAGTTTTTGTGCGTGAATGCAATTTGTCGCGAGAGTGACAGGGCAATACGACGTGGCGACGCTGGCTCACAATACGGGTAAGTTCTTTGTTTACAATGATTCAACGTTCCATATTATATATGGTTGGATGAAGTCATTCTAAGACAGGTCCCATACCTTTTGGATTTATATTACGGTTAGAAGTGTCCAGATATATTTTCACTTATACTGAATGTATTTCGAAAAACATTGATGATGGGACCATTCACTTTTTCAGTGGAATTTTTACATACAACTATGACATTAATGTTAAATATGTGTCTTTTTATGACGTCGAATTTATAGATTTATTTAATATTTATTCGCGTAGCGTATAGGACAAATAGTATATGAACTTTAAAATTGTATTTCTCCTAATGAATTTATTTTAACATTGGCTTACAATGCATTAAGTTGAAATATGAATATATATCTTTAATACTCAGGAATTTCACAATTTTTTGCGCATTTTTTAAATACCCCCGATTCTTATGGAAGAGCAGGTTTAATTCAGGAGAACCAATTATTTGGTTAGTTCTCTATCACATTTTTGTTTATTATTTTTTTATTTTAATTCTCGACATTGCTTTATTTATTTTAAATTCTAGTCTAAAAATTATTTCTACCTAGTTCACTCTGGCTTAGTCTCAGGCAGAATCCTGATATTAGAATTGTACGTGAATTTTTAGTTTGAAGACAGGATCGGCTCTACTGCTATTATTTATTTATTTTTTATTTTTGGTGAGGATTGTAGTTGAATGTAGGGGTCGTGCAAGAATGGTGTACTTGAAATATTTGAGGAAATTTTCTGTGGTCAAGGCAATATATATTCCAGTGAAAATTTATTGAGTATTTTCTATGTTTTAAGAATTAATCCCAATGATAAAGTATAAAAAACAACATTATTTACATTTTTTGTTCATCTCTAATAATTTATTTCACTACGTTCTTTATCTTTTTTCTTTTAAAATATATTTTATCTACTCTATTACCATTTTAACCCTTCTTTCACTATTTGCTATATTATGCATTATTGTATTGCGTAACTTTGAGAAAAAAATACACTGTTTGGTTGAGGTTAGGGTAACTACTCTTTTTATGAAATCACCCAATAAATCGTCCATTCTGATAACTAACGTAACATATGAAAGAAGAACTCATTTGCTCAAATTTGCTCAAAGAACATACCTTTTTAGTTTTGTGCTAAAATGTTCTGAATATCCATCATCCGTTGCAATCCACGATTCCTCATCAATTCAAAAATAACCCCATTATTCACAGTGGGTGACGCACAGGCCATCAAGGAGAGCCTAGACGCCATGTATCACCTTCGCTTCTGCGACGCATTTGTAGTCCTCGTTGTCTCAATATTCAAGAAAATATATTGGAAAGGTCATTTTATTAAGTACCCATTTTTTGTTGTTTCCCCAAGACATTACTCTCCTATTCAGAACCCTGCCGATATCAAAGAAATACAGGACGCGTACAAACCTTCCGTCTATAATGAAAATGGATAAGAAAGCAATCATACTTCTTATTTACTATTTAATGTGAAAGGGAACATCTATTGCTTCTATGAATATCTCAATAAATCAAGGTATGATTTACTTAGCAATTTTAAGTTACAAATATTGGTTCGCGTAGAATAGTAGATAAATATACAGATAAATGTATGTACCAGCATTAGAAATATTGCCGGATATTCCTAGTTTAATATACAAAATCAAAACTTTTAATGTATTGTGATTCATATATACATATATCACTCCTCTTATGAAAATATCTCCAATACTATAAAAATTCAGATTTTTCTCTGCATATTAGGCTGTTTCCGACTAATCTACGCAACTGGAGATTGAAGTGGATGAATGACTTAGACAAGTGAGTGACATCAGCGAACTAATGTGCTGTAATAACCTTGTTCTAGAATCCCTTTATATTTTTGGGTCAAAATACTATTTCTGAAAACAAAATTGCTTTCTTTATTGTATTCAATATTTCATTATGTCAAGGCCATAAACTATTGTTACGTGACAATAAGTAAATTAATTAACATAAAAAATTAAGGATTGAGAAGTTTAAATTAACATAATTTATTTTTTGAGGAGGCATTTCTGCTCCCTCTGAATAAATTTCTGACTGGACCTGGTTCTGTGATCAAAAATAAATTTGGATAATCTTTTGAGAAATTTTTCAAAAATTTCTTTGACTCTTCAGATAAAAAATTATTATTTCTCGAGTACTAGCATTGAAAAAAAAGACACGCGCCGTTCGTAATACGTAACATGAAGTAATTGTTTGATTTGCTTTGACTGACTGTCATCGCCGCGCGTAGATGGAATCACCGATCAGTACTTTCTCGCGATAGAACTTTTTCACGATGAGAATACTTTCTACGAACCCTTTACTGCAAGAAGGTAACTTGTCTAACATTTACACCCGCCCCGTTTGTTAGATAGATCATATCAAGTAAATACACTATATATCAAGTTGCTTCAATCTTACATATCCGTTTGTATATTTTTTAACTCGACTAGGATGTAAAAATTCCTCGGTTTACTTTTAACCCTGCCCTCAAAATTTATTTCTGTGATAGTGTTTTCATGGTGAGTTGAATACACATTTGGCAACGGGACCGAGAAGACATCTTGATGAGGAAGGTGAAGTTCTTGGCCACCATACATTAGCTATTTTAAAACAACTTGAATGACGCGTGGTTTGTGTCAGCAGGGCAGTATTTTCAATACGGTTTAAACAGAGAAAGAGAGTTGAATTTTAACATTATCGGTATTGAGAAATAACATTAGGGAGGAAAATCATTGCCATTGTGTCTTCGTAAATGAAAACAAACTAGCATTTCATGACAAACATTCAAAAATTACAGAAAGATCCTTCAGTTTTACTATCTAATTAACTAATAGAAAATGAACATAGCACCTAGTATACACATTTCACTAAGATTGCTACGATTATTGTAGGCGAGATTATGAAAGAACCATTGTCGAAATACGAGTAAATGAAGAAAAAAATGTATACGCACTTAACGTCGCGAAGCAAATACACGAGGGAAAATACTGGTTCTGAAAAATAAATCTTTTCTTTGATAATACTAAAAAAGCTTTATGGAATAGCAGAAATATTGGAGGTTATTAAATAAATTTTACCACAAAATACAGGTAGATACTTTAAAAGAAATGAATTTACCACTAAAATAATACACGACTTTCTTAACATATTATTTTTTAGAAGTTAATATTTCTTGTGGATTTTTACAGTACAACATTGAAATATTGGCAATTAAGAAAACATTAATTCATCTTTTCCTTTGATAACATAATCAAAAAATTATCGAGAGCATGACAAAAATACATCTTAGTCTATTCTAAATATCGAAGTGTTCAATAAAAAAACGACTCACTATCTTAAGTGCAACGGTTTCTTTGTACCCGAGAAAATTTGGATATATAATCCAAAAGTGTGTCCCCTGCTGCTGTCGTCATCATTTATGGTCGAATTATGAAGTCAGAATGTATGAATAAACCGACTTTCGTCGATCGATATTTACTGCAATATAAAATCTATCAATCCGGTTCCATAGTTCTACTCTTTCGCCCGCGTTTGCCTGTCCCTTAAAATTTGAGAAATTCCCTCGTGTGAATAAGATGAAGCGCAGTTATTGTGCTCCTCTTCCACCTCCCTCTGCTCCTACTCGATCACCACCTCCTCCACCCCTCTCCACACACATTTCTTCACCTGTCACCGATCTTTCACCACATCCTACCTCATCTCCCTCGCCCAGGTCCGACTCATCCATTCCTACATCCACATCTCCTTCCGCCCCCATACACAGTTACAACTTAGTCTCAAGAGTATGATGTGGTACTCGAAGGTGACAATCGCGTTCAGGTGCAGTGTCCGTGTTTGATCCGGAACTAGAAGCTGTACCAAATTCAAATTCCTCTCCACAATCTAACGTCGATTCAATTTCTCGTGAGTCACAAACACTTTGCGAAAGTAAAATAATTATATTTCATCATAATGTTCAATCCCTTTCAAACAAATTGACAGACAATGAAATACTAGTACACGAAAATCCATTCGATTTGCTATGTCTCACAGAACATCGATTATCAACTAATATCATTAATGATACTCTTATTTCTAACAATTATTTAGCAAGTTCTTACTGTCGAAAAAATTTCAAAGGAAAGATCCCCACGGAGGTTCGTGGATATACGTTCACAATGATATTTTATTACTTAATTTTCAGACTACGAGATCTGAGTTAATAGTGTGTTCGAATTTTCTGCAGTAAATTTGTCCGACATTGAAATAATTGGTTTATGTATTTACATTCCTCCCTTAATAAGATTTTGATTTAAAATTAGTTTAAAACATATTACACGCAAAATCAAAAAATATATCGATATGTGTGGCGATTTCAACATTAATTTCCTGAGTGCATCCGATTCCGCACATTCACCCATAAATAGATTCAAGAATCTTATCGACTTCTTCAACCTTGTAACTACTATAAACGACCCCACTCGCCTCTCCAGTCTTTAAATCAGATTATTGTCAACAATGAAATCTTGTATTCCTCTAAAATGTTTAACGCGGATACAGCGATCCCCTTGCTCAAATATTGACTATTGAAGATAAACTAAAACCACATAAAATTCGAAACAAATTTTCTAGACAGTTTAACGACATAATTTTATACATATTTACAAATTATTTGTGTAAGGATACTTGGAAAAGTGTTTACAATTGCCAAAACACCGACAATAAATTCAATTTATTTATTTCAATATTTCTAAAGCATTACAACTCTAGTGTTTCCATAAAACGCAAGTTAATTAACACAAAGAAATACAAAACATGGATCACCAAGGAGATAAGAATTTCTTCCAAAAAACAAATGCCGTTTATATTATCTTTCAAAACTTTATAAACAACCACTTGAATTCCATGGTTTCCGTAAATATAAGACTATTCTCCGAAAAGTTCAGCTAAAGTTATGGAAAATCGAACAGGTAGATACTAAAATCGAAATATCGGACCAAAACCATGTGAAATATTGATAACAATTACAAGTCATCAGAAAACCGCGATGAAAACATTTCCCTAATAAATGGCAAAATCGTATCAAATCCACGGGACATTGCAAATTTGTTTAATTCTTACTTCTCAGAAGTAGGTAAAATAACGAACTCAATATTTCGAAATCAAGTCCTCCAATTATATCTACCCACATACCCAATTCTATGTTCACTTCCGAAACTAACGCCAGTGAAGTCATGAGAATCATCAGCTCATTAAAAAACATTTTCAACAGGCATAGATGATATACCCGAATTTATTGTTAAATTTTCGTCCTAAGTTATAATAAATCCACTAATAAATATTTTTAATAGTTCTTTATCGGAAGGGGCGTTTCCTAACATATGTAAGAGAGCTAAAGTGAAACCGTTATAGAAGAATGGAAACAAACTCAATGTTGGAAATTATCGATCAATTTCTCTACTACCCACTTTCACCAAAATCCATGAAAAATTGTTTTAGATACGTCTTATAAATTTTTATCAAAAAATAACATTCTCTCTGATGATGAACACGGTTTTCGGAAATCCTTTTCCACTACCAGCGCCATATTTTCTTTCTTAAACGATGTTATCACTTCTCTTGACCATGGAGAAAATCCTCAGGGTGTTTTTCTTGATTTATCTAAAGCATTCGATGTCATTGACCACGAAATTCTCCTTTCAAAATTACAATATTTTGGCATTCGTGGACTTGCACATCAATGGCCGACTTCCTATTTAAAAGAGAGATATCATAAGGTCGAAATATCCTATACTAAATATAAAGTACTTCTGCATTGCCTTTCACAAACATAATCACTTACTCAAGGTAAGTTCCCCAAAGTTAAATTCTCAGATTTATACTTTTTGTTGTATGTGAACGACATGTCGTGTTCCACATCAGATTGCAGAAAGGTTCTTTTTGCTGATGACACTAATTTACTATGTAAACTCGCCAACGCTCAAAACGTTTTGTCTAACCTCTCGGCTTGGTTCCATGCAAATCGCCTCATTGTAAACACAGACAAAACAGTGTCTATGTCATTTCAAAAAATTATCACAAAATCCTTACCCCAGGTTTATCTTTCGTTAAACGGAACACAATTAAAAACTGTTACTAATACAAAGTTTTTAGGTCTCCATATTCAAGATAAATTCAAATGGAATTGTCACCTTGACAATCTTAATTCCAAATTAAGTAAATTGTGTTACGCATTACGAATCTTAGTTAATATTTTTAGTAAACATGTTTCCCGTTGCGTATATTGTGTAAACGTTTATTCCTTTTTACGATACGGCATTATCCTTTGAGGTAACTCCGGTTAGAACAATCAAACTTTCAGAATTCAAAAGAGGATTGTTCGGATAATCTGTAAATCTCACCCCCGAAACTCTTTTAAACTTTTATTTAAGGAATTAAGTATTTTTACACTTCCCTGCATTTATATTTATGAAACGATCGTTATGACCGAATTACTGAAGCGCCACCCTTCCTTTACTCAAAACAGTCATCTTCACGAACACAATATTCGCAATAGGAATAATATTCATCGTCTTAGAGTGCCAACCGCTCTTTGCTAAAAAGGGACATATCGTTTGGGAATCGTTCTATATAAATCCCTCTCCAAAAATATAAAAGTCATTATTAAATTGAATCTCTTCAAATCCGCGGTTGAAACATTCCTACTGCAACAGTGCATCTACAATGTAAAAGAATTATTGATTCTAATAAATGTTAAAGTCATCTTGTTCTTTATCACATCATTGCTGTAGTATTCTAAAACAACTGATGACAATTTCAAAACTATTTTCCTGCATTCTTGTATTGTGTCTTATTATTTGTATAAGTCTAGTTTTATATGCACTCAACCATGGTATGATTGTGTACATAAATTCTGTAGTCGGATCCTGGCCCGGGTTTTTCCTGCATTTCTTCGGGTAGAGGCGGATTTTTTATACATACTCGCTAGGCTCTTGCCTAGGAGCTACGTCTATTGACATAATAAATCTGGAATTTAGAGTTATTTAATAGTTACGATTTATAAACCATACTTTCTGAATAATCTGTAGTTTGATGATAATATTTACTTCTGAAATAATTTTTTGTGTCTTATTAAATACAAATTTGTTGGTATTCTGTTAATATTATAACTCGTATCGAACTATTTTTATTGTTAGGAGCGTTCTGAAACGTTACATCCGCCTCTGCCTTTAGGACCCTTTATCGGAATTTATAGGATGGTCCCTTGCTTGCTTCCGAAGAGTAAATTAGTTTATTGTCCTCCGCTTCATTGTCCAGTTTGTACTGCTTTTATTGACAATAATTTTTTTAATTTATTTATATTACTGTGTTTTTTAAGTTGTAATACCAAAAACTATATATTCAATATTCTATATTTGGGAAGTGTCAAGTGAGTACCAGTCATCATTCTCTAAAAAAAATATCACGTCCCAAAAGTATTCATAACAAATCCGGGACTTTTGGCTACCAAGTCCTAATTTCACCACTTTTAGCAGGCCTATGACGTAGAAGCGTGTTGAAACTTCCCCTGTCGTCGCTTTCTGCGTCATACGAAGCGACGCAGTCATACACTAAACGGAATCGCGGTGTCTCCCTTCTCAGACCCACTCCATCCTAGTCTTCTGCCGACGAGCAGCTCCACGTTAATATATTCGCACACTAGCTAGTCCGCGATTATCTGATGTTCTTGAACGGTTTCTTTGTATTTTCGCATTATCTTATGTGAACAAAGAACATCAAAGTGATACTTGAAAAAAAAAAAAAAGAAGAAGATGAACCTTGCGAGTATTTCTACGAAAGGCGGTAAGTTCGATTAGTGCTATGGTGTACCATAATCTCTATCCAAGCCTTACTGGATATCCAAATCAGTTTGGTCAAAATATTATTTCTCTTTCTAATTTAAATTTTTTAATTTGAGAATAGTTTTAAATACGATAATGACCTATATCATGTTTAAAACTGACCAAGAAAGCGGTGTAATTGGTTACTGAACTCGACGTTCCTTAGATTAAAAAGCAATGCAATGCTTGGATTAAATGTGTTCTCTATTGGTTTATTGGAAGGGTCGAGTAATAATGGGCGATCACAAATTTACTGTAAATTGGCCCACCACCTACGTCTTGTTTTATCAATGCTAAAAAAAACAAAATTTTACTCATATTCTTATGGAATAAATAGTGTTCTGAGCACGAATATTGTTTCATCCTTTCCTGTTTCTTATTTCTAGTTTCATCCGGATTATTAAGATTTCCTACTTTTTGTATAACTTTCGAATAAACGAGGTTTCATTAGAATGCTAAGAAAAGTGATATGGAAATTCCGATGAAACAGCTCTCGCTGACTTTCGCTAAAAGGAAGAAAACTATATTTTGAAAATAATAATTCTGCACGGGATATGCTATTCGTTGATGAAGTATTCTGTCAATCAACGTTTCTAGATCACAAAGAAAAATGCTTGACATTCATATACTCTTTCTTAACAAAAAGAAAAAAATAGCGAAACACACCAAAATACACGACCGATCTGAAGATTTCCCGGAATCCTTCCATAACTTCACTGCCAAAGCATCTAAACAAAGAAGAGCGACTGTCAGATGTGTGCAAATTTTTTGACTTCCGTATATTTCGATAGACCATGGATCCCCAAACTTTTTTTGTCCTGTAGACCATGTGCCAATTTTTCTTGTTTTGGGTAGTTTTCCCCTGCCTTCATAATATTGAATTCATACCAGTTCATTAACTTAAAATGTGTTTGATATGTATGACAGAGCTACGCATTTTGATAGTGTTTACTAAAAAATTAAAAAAATCATAGAAGGAAGATATGTTAAACTGTATAAATATACAAAATATCTAGTTACATAAAATAAATGCACATAATACTAAATGGTTTTATGCAAAATTTTCTGTGCCATACTTGGGAAACTGGGAAAATTTCTGTGATTTGCTTTAGTTGTTATATTCTGTAAAGAAAAGCTGTTAAGATGGAGTTTGTTTCTATTAAAATTTACATTAATACCTTGAAACAGTAAATTTGTCTCATAGCATTTAGTTGTTTTTACACGTTACACATACTGCGATTGCAAAGGGAAAAACATACTAACACAATTTAACGAAATATTCTTAATGAATTTATAATTAGAAATGTTTGATGAATTTTACAAGAAAGTATTATTGAAGTATTATTTAGGTACTATCTCTTTAGGGGCTCATTAGATGCACGGGATGAAAAAAATTTGATGACCTGGTGACTTACTTGGATCCAGTGGCAGATCTAGACCGTAACCAAGGGGGGAGAGGGGCTAACCGGGCATTCATCTTTGTTTAAAAATTATGGTTTTACAACACAATTTTTATAAATATTACCTGTAAATAAAATGCATCAAATAATTAATTAAGAATCTAGTGTTATTAATAACAATAACAATTATTTATTAAAGTTATAAACTTGGTATTATTAATTTTATTAATCTGATATTATTAATAATATTAACAATTATAACGAAAAACAATTATTAATCTGGTAACATTTTTACAATGTACGCCATTTATCAACTTCTGTCAGGAGTTCAGGTCCAATGGAGGGAGGTTATAGTCCCCGTAGCCCCCGCCCATAGATCCTCCACTGTGGACCCCTATTTGCGTCTCATGAACCTCGAATTATTTTCGCTGATATGGACCACTTTGGAAATGATTGTTTCCACGGGCCTTTTCTGTCACAAATGACCAGAAAAGAGCTTGACAATTCTTTACGTCTTGATTCATTTCGTGCGATCAGTTAGTATGTTTTTCTTTACGAAACCGTGTTCCTATTTTCCAATTACTTACTTCGGACTTTAAGATGATTTCTTGAGTTTATACAATTTTTCATGTAAGTCGAACCTAATAAAATCAAATCTGGGTTGAACTAATCTCTGGCATATCTAAATTTATTCCAGTGTCACAATCCAGGTAAACTAAAAATTGAATTCATGAGCAAGAAAAAACTTGGCGTTTTGATGAAATGGAAAACACGCTAGCGTCCCCTCTTTTAGGAACCATAAAAACCAGCTTCTTGATTTTTTAAATTATGGTCATTTGTTCCATTAAATGCATAATTATTACCTTGAAATTACCAGTAAAAATAGCTGATAGAATTCGAATGTAAATGGTCTAACACGTTCCCTAGATTAATTCGGAAGTCCTTGTATAGCCAATCGCAAAACAGGACCTAAGTTATTGAAAAATTAGTGATTGTTGAGGAAGATTGTTTTTAATTTGTTTGCTCTATTCTATTATATCATTTATTTGCTTTCTATTAATGACGGAATTGTGGTACCGACGGGCGGGATATTTATTTGGATGAATACTACGACTGTATTGATAGTACAGTGATTCACAGATAAACGTTTTGTATACTCTGGTCAGTCATATGTTTGAGGGTGGAATGAAATATAATACTACGTCATCCGTTTTTTAGAGATGAACTTTAAGTTGTGGAACAGTTTATACGCATTTATTTGTTATCCCCTTGTAAGTAGCAATATTATGTTTTCTGTTTTAAAACTTAAACAGTTTACACTAACTTCTCTTTATTTTACGTGTTATAGATTTCGGAGCTGCATTAACCTCCATGGATGACTGAATCTGAAATAAATTGGTCTCCAAATTGTATTTGATAATATTTATCGCTGTAATCTTTGTGTCGGCTCTCTCAGAAATGAATGTACAGATTTTCTCAAAAATATAAAAATTAATTTTATATTTTACCTGGTGAATGATATAATAAAGAACTCGAAATAACACAGTAAACTGTTGGTTAAGTTAGTAAAATTTAGAGTGGTAATTTTACTTCACGAGAATCAATAAAACATTTTTCACATACTTATATGAGGTATAATATGTTTTATATTAGGAGGGGAGTATTATATTGATATAAAAAAGCTTTCATTAACTTAGATTTTGTAAACGTTACTTCTTCACAGAACATTTGGTACTGAACGATGACGGTAGATGTAATTGGCAAAATTTTTGACTGTTAGCATAGGAACAAGTTGTCACTTCCCTTTCTACAAAAACAAATATCGATTAAATGAGGGGGATGACAAACTTATTAACAAAACGAATGAAAAATAACTAAGATCGGACTTTAAAAATTTCATGGTCAGGAAGTGAAATGCCTACCTGAACACGGGCTTTAAGTTTAATGATCAGATATTAAATCCCCAGCACATAGATTTTTGAGTGTGAGAATCGTTCCGCTGTCGCAAGTATGGCATTAGCCAACGATGCCTTGCCCTCTTTCACCGGGTTGCTCTTAATCTCCAACCGCTAGCGCCGCAATCGGGCACTGGTGGTACTTATCTTGTCAACGTCAATTCATCTTACTCTACACTTCGTTAAAATGATAAAACTCAAAATTTAATTTTTTATTGATAAAAGTTATTAAGTGTGGATAGAAATAAATATCATTCAATCTTATATGATGAATATTTATACCTTATTTTTTATTGTATAATGACGTAAATAAAACTTTTGAGAAAAACTATGGCTAATTTATCAATAAATTATTAAATCTCTTTGTTAATATTTGGAATACGAACGTGTCTTCAACAGGGCTTAGTAATGAGGTACAAATATACTCTATCGCAAAGTTCATTGAACCTAACGTCCAGAATGCATCCGAATTGTAAGCTCTAGTCTACTTGACAACACTATTAATAAATAACATCGTTATCAGTCACTTTATCCCCATGATCCCTCCTCCCATACCCATAACAAAAACAAAAAAAATGAAAATTTAAAACGGCAGGTAGTATCTACTCAATAAAATATAATATAGTATTCAGTCCAATTGAAACATTAAAAATTTTCCAAACACATCAATTTGCACAAACAACAAGGATAACAAAATTATTCCAATTTAACTGACATAAAAAATTGATCTATCCCGATAAATAATTTAGAAACTTTATTCGATGCAGTCCACAGATATTAAAATTTGATATAAAACTCTCACAATTTTAAAAACTTACTTCTTAAAATACCACTCATATTAGAAGAAAACTGAAATTTTAACGTCATTCAAGATTTTTTTATTCGTTTTTATAACCTGAGAAAATTATTCTCCACTCTCGTATAGAAAATTTATTTTTGTATTTGTTGATTTTTGAGTTATGGCGCCACCACTGTCCGTTAAGTAGGTTAATGAAATTTGGAAAAGGGAAAATGATCAAGCTGTCTTTAAATTGTCGATGTTTCACAAACTAAATATCATTCTTAAGAGTGATTAATTAACAATGGTGTTCCAATATTGATGTATTGAAAAATAAAAACGAAAGAATTCTTGAAAACCATTTTTTTTCATTCTAATTCATGTTTGTGTCCCAGAAATTAAAAAAAAATATCAGTCACTATTGAAGATGTGTTTGTGTATGCCTGAGAATATGTTGTTAATGAGAATGTAATAGGAATGTGTTTGTGTATCTTTGTGAATATACACACATATGGGCACCATGTAGATAATTGATTTCTTAAATGTAATTTCTTTCTCGTTGTTACCTCGTGTACTAATTTTCTAACCATTTTATACCATGTGTGTGTATGTGTTTTATAGATATTTGAGCGATGATTTGTTATTTGTCGACTTAATTTTGTTATTATATATACTTTTCTATCTGTCACCGAGCATTGCTCACTTGCAGAGTATTAAATTATTATTATTATTATTATTATTATTATTATTATTATATGGAAGAGGACTTCGGGGTGAGCTTAGGTCCGGTTATTCTCCGTAGTTATACATTAGAAGTAATAACAACTGTTCAGAAATCAGTACATCTTACTTAATCTTATTTTGACAGTACATAACAACGCGGGATCGTTTTGTGTCCACAGGGAAGTAATAGTGGTGATTCGTTCTGTGTCTCTATTGACTGTCCTATGACGGATGACCTTTGGGCATCGTCTTCGTATCAGATGTCTCGATGTCCACTGAGATCGTAATAAACTCAATGAAACATTCTCATTATATTTTCTTTTTATTTTGTTCTTTCAATCAATAACGTTCATGGTGTATCTTGAAGTATAAATATCAGGCGACCGAGCTACGCTCGGATTTATTCACTATAAAAATAATTTTAATTAAAGTTTTAATACAAGAATTTATAGACATTTTTAATAACTAATTTGGTTCGTTAATTTATGAAATGTTTAATTTATGAAATGAATGATAAAAATATATTAGAAAACAAAAAATGGTTATATATTTATTATCTTGACTTTTAGTATTACTTTACTAGGGTAGAGAGCAACGCTCGCATTTAGTCAATATAACGTATTTAGTCAATATAAGAATATTTTCAAGTAATTTTTTAATAGAATAATTCTTATTTTACCGATGAATTACTATTTCTTATAATACCAATGACTATCCAGAAGTCACGGAGCGATGCCCGCGCTACTGGGAAATGTGTCATTTATCATTTCATAATTATTGATAGTGAGTGTTGTGCATTGCTTCAGCGTCAAACATTCCACAGAACAGTCAAATGTCATGACCTGGGTGAGCGCCCAGCGAATGTGTCTCTGACAGAAGGGAAGAAACTGTGTTTCTTTCAAAGATGAAAGCAAATTTAAACTTACAATTATTGCCCGCATAATAATTTTGTTAAATGATTTGTCACAAGATTGACGCTTATGTCATTCGATTCCTGATATTAAAAAACCCCTATATATCAAGTCTCGGCGAAATCCCTCCATAAGTTTCAGAGATAGCGAAACATACAATTATTGTTCGCAAATAAGAGTACGATTGGAATGAAAATTCATAAATCCTGAGGAAATTTTTGACATTTTCCAGATAATCTTATTATCCTTGGAAAAAAATCACTGTATGGATGAATATAAGAAAGGGAAAAAATGATAATGTTATCTTTATCTGAATTAGAGAAGTAGTCTTACATTGAACAGTATATTCTTTCAAATCTTGTATTCTTTCTGCTTCTTTGTTCGTTTAATTCAAATTATATATATATATATA
>NNCF01128506.1:206210-325494 GCA_002313205.1 Laupala kohalensis | reverse complement strand
ATATATGGGTGTGTGTGTGTGTGTGTGTGTGTGTAAATTATGTGTACTAAATGTTGATAAAATTTGTGAACAGAATGTCGTGCAACAATGAAGGTCAACGTGTATGTTATTGATAAAAACACTCTGTGAAGACGAAAACCCGTTGAAGAAACGTTTGTTTGAGATTATAAACGTCGAATCTACCATTATTTGATGTATTTATCCATACTAATATAAAAATGAGTAACGCTAAAACGTGTCTATCTGTTTGCTTACCTGATCCCGACTAAACCGCTGAACCTATCGTAATAAAATTTGGCTACGAGAAGTTTGGATGTCCGCGATGAACATAGGCTAACTATTATACTTAAAATAGCGATAAGAAAGATAAAAAATGTTTTTGACAACAAATGTCGATAAAATCGGGAAAGATGAGAGTTATATATGCTTACGCTGTCTGAACGGTTAGAGATAGGAGACAACTATGAATTGCAATATTGTTTGCCTCAATGAGTTCTACAAAAAAAAGTTCGCAACAGCATATGTCTATCTACAAAAAATAACTTAAATTATCGATAAAACGTTATTAATAATAGAAGTGTTGAAATACTTAAATTTAAGAGAGTAATTTAAGAAGGAAAACATCAATTGTCATCAAATTTAATGGATTGTTTGTTTTGTGCAATTAACAAATATAAAGTACGTCTGTAAATCGTAAAATTTCGACGAATAGTTTAGATTTTACACGAATTTCAATGAAATGGTGCAGCCGCGTCATGTCCCTGAAGCGAAAGTTAGACCGGAGCGGCTCCCGCGAAATGGTGTAGTGTATGCAGTCATCTTGTATTAAATTTTGTATTATAATGAATTAAAAAAGTTAGAATGCTGTATATGTTTATAAAAACCAGTAACTAAAAGTATTTTAATCTTACAATACGGATATATTTTATTTTTTCCTGAGTAAAGGAAGATTAGTCTAAGAAAAACGCCGCACGGGGAATCAGCTAGTTGAAATGTATTGTGATTTCTTTGCCGTAAACGAGTTTTGGGCTTGTGCAGGGCTGCTAGCGACGGCAGCTGGAGGCGTGCGTGAACGTCGTCAACAGAGGATGCGCAAGTACTTGACATTGTGGGTGAAACCTCCGACTCCACCGTCAATCGTTATGTCGCCGCCTTCACCACCACCTCAGATGTTGATGTCATTGGCCCACAGCGTTGCTGTCGTTCCCGTAAGGCGAGCATCCGAAGGAGCTATGGCAGGTAGGTAGTGATTCATATGTCACAATGTACGAATAACATGGCGGCTTCAAACATTCGTCAATTGGGGTATCCCGAGCGACCGTTCGCCGAATAACGATTAGTGTGGATGGGTTGCTTGCTTTTTGCCGCGTCAGGTATACCAGTACACGCCCTACCGGGCAGCATGTCGGTGTTTTGGGCACATCGAAGGAAATCGAGCATCGCCCGTCAATGCTCACCGTTAGGGATTCGCTGAATGACGAATACCTGAGTCGCCTTTAGAACTGGTATCTTGATCTATGGATTGAATGAGAGGACCATAGATCAATCCTATGAGAGAATGGTTCCCTACCAGGGATAGACCTAGCTCTGAAGGGTACGCAGTGAACTTACTCAGCGACACAAAACAATGATGGCGGGCGCTACATTTTTTGTCGCAACGCGCCTCCGCTATTCTTTAGTCTACTCATCACAAGTAACGCTATTATTTCTAGAAAGAAACGTTATTTTGAAAAATAAAACGATTATAATGACCGTCCATAAAAATACAAAAGATAACATTCGTTTTTAGTGACTTGGGGAAAATAGAGGATACACATTGTCATGTCAAAAATAATAATGTTCCGTATGTATTATAATATGTATAAGTCCAATATCATAAATGTTAAATCCAGTTTAAATTTCAACTCATCGACGAGGTTTTTATTATCAAAATCGACTGAAATCTTGCACTGTTCATTTTATAGCACGCAGATCCCATCTGTAAGATCTCATACCCGATAAAATTTATTAGTTAAACATATCTCGTCATGCAATATGTTTGTCAATTAAGACTGATCGTGTGTGAGTGAATTTTGTGGATTGGATACATCACTCAACCTAATATGAACCTGTATCTCAAACTAGTTCGACGAGTAAGTTTGATCCAGTACAGGTGCCTGGAGTTCGGGGAACACAAATATTTTCATATTGTACATAATCTTATTACTACCATATGTGCAACTAGGGCATAAGTAGAGACGAGCAATGTGTTAGCAAGCCTAATACGTTAGTAGCGAGAAGAAATAGCATATCAAGGGTCAGTGACGTCGTAAAGTGTTTTATTCTTGCAATGAAAATTAGGCACTTATTTCACATCTGTGTAAAAATACTTATATAAGACCTGTAATTATTTTGCCGAAGGACAGGAATTTCGTCTATTTTACGTCAACCTTGTCACTGTCAACGTCGCGACATGTCAGTTCTATTTCGTTCGCTTCCTCACTTCCTCCGTTTCTATTTTCCTTAGTTCATTTCGTCATCATTTCCTCCTATTTTCTCCATCTAGTTGTTCCATTTCTTGTTTTGGTAAACTACTTCCCTCCATGCTAAAAACAATAAATCTTCCACCCCTACCTGCGCCACCATTGCCACCTCTCATAGCAGTCTTCCTACAAGAGTTGCGTGACCTTCAAGGTCATGCGCTGACTCACTGTACTTGAGTTGGCCGACGATGTGTCTGCCTCCGACCTCCGCCAGACCTGTGAGAAAATCAAGGGGTCACATAGGAACAAGCTACAAATGCTAGCGCCGAAAAAAACAGATGGCTTGAGATGATATGAACAATATGCAGAAAAAAATGTGATGGACGTCGGAGAGAGGCATTCCACCTCTACCGAAGGTTTCGAAAGTATCCCTGATGGTCTAGCAATTTGTGTATGTTATATCATTTTCTTTTTATATCGCGATACACATATTTTACTTTCGCATATCCAGTGGCAACCATCAATGATATTTTAATACGAATAATTCTTTTAATTGCAACAAGTTTTTCTATCATTAGGAACAATTAAAACTGCGAACAATCTACTTAATTTCCTAAGTTCAAATATTAATCATTATTTTTGTCAATCAATTTTTTTAAATATCATGAATTATCGAGTATTGCTCTGTGGCAAATTTAGCGAGCTTCTGTGTACATTTAGGTAGGAACGTCGGCTTTATAAAACACTAAAATCAGTAAAAAAATGTTATTTTTCAGAAATAAACTCATTTTCATGGGGATGGGTATAAGACAAATCATTCTGGCTAATTTATTGTATTTTTCCTGTGTAAATCGGATATCATTGTCTCACCTTTACGTGTTTGAAGTGTTGCAATTTCAATGATTAATTGACAAAAATCAATCCATAAACATAGAATTGTTTCGTTGCCCGACTTTCTGGCCATCAGGAACTGTCGAGTTTAAGAACTCCCACAGAAATATCTTGCAATCTGCTCACACTCCGGAGACCATCTTCTGAATCTTTCTTGATGAAGGGTCGGTACTTCTGAAAAAATCTAAAAGTTGGAATTTTTATTACCCGGAAGACAGCTTAGTCCACGCACACTGCCCTGTGTGATGACGAACGTTCACGTTTCCAGAGGCTTGGCAATATGTCATCAAGAGATAACCCCAGAAAGAATTGAAAAGATCTCAAGGCAGCTGTCGGTTTCATGCGGCCCCTGGTCGACGGGTCATCCTCAGTCGAGGAGCTACGACGTGTGGAAAGAGATGTTTTTAGTAATGCCTGACAGTGATTCGATGTTCGCAAAATGTTAGTCGTGGGACTCTTTCCGGTTTTCCCACCTCTACCTATTCTAACCAGGAATACATCTTTTAGAATCACTTGTAAAAAAGAAATATCGTAATTTCGAAACAAAAGAAGAGCTTCATTTTTATACAACTTCAATTTCAATGCTTATACTAATCAATCCGTCAAATTAGTGATCTCTCGATTCCATGAATCACATTTAAAAACCAGATTCTATTTTTTTAAAGAATCGTATCAATTTTATTTTTACTCAATACAATGATAGTGAGATTTTAAGTAAAAAGGAATTAGATAAACATTCTGTCAGGAATACCGGAGTTTTGAAACTTGTCTGA
Organism: Laupala kohalensis; assembly: GCA_002313205.1. NCBI lineage: Eukaryota > Metazoa > Arthropoda > Insecta > Orthoptera > Trigonidiidae > Laupala > Laupala kohalensis. Next base: position 321,368 of record NNCF01128506.1, on the reverse strand, counting down.
TTATGATTTAATCAATTTGAAATGCCTGCAAAATGTAAGAAATAAAACAGAGCACTTCACCTCTATTTTCGTTCATTTCCCTGAAGCACGTGAATTCTTCAGAGAGCAAAGCATTGAAATGCAGGACCTGCCGCGCATTATTCAGTCCTTCCGGTTGCTATTAACGGAAACCTGCGAGGAACCTGTGAGACCGAAGGAACGACCGGTTGCGACCCTGTCCCGTGGGATCCGTGTGGCCTTGAGGGTCGCCCCGTGACTCAACTCCCTCGGCCCCCAATCCCCTTCCGTCACCCCTTCCACGGTAGAGTTCCGTCTCATCCATAGAGCTTTGGAGTCTTTGTTTGGAATTGAGGGATTTCCTCTGTTTTGTTCCCCAGTCACAATTTTTTGTTCTTAGTCGGTTGCTTTGTTGATTTTTTTTTCAATGGTGTTAGGCGTCGAAAATCAATGAAATCGGTTCTTGTCCACTGAATTCAAACACGATAATTCTCTTTTCAGTTCATTGTATTTACCAAATCCCAAATCTCTTTTCTTTCTTCATGTACACGCGATAAAGGAGAATAGTATCTTCTTTGTAAAAAAAACATTCCAGATTTAATATTTATAAATCGTAATAGCGAGAATATTTTTCGAAGTTTTTATATTATTGGTGTGTGGCAGATTTTGTATATTCGATAAACTGATTTTCCTTTTAAATTGAAGAAGTAGCTTTTCCGATGACTGGAGTTAAATGTGCACCCGTGGTCCAGTGTATTTTGGCAATAATTTGAATTTAATTTTGAAATCACATGCATGTGTAATGCATGCTTCGATACAACATTCTTACTCGAGATCTCACGCAGAATCTGAATATTGTATTTGACATTTTTCTAAAATTTTCAATGAATTACAGTATGTTACTTTCAATACAATTTTTTTTCTTCCCTTGATAACTTGGGAGAAAACATTGAGGTGCGCATTTATTAATTATTATTTTGCTCCAGATTGAACACTGTGACAAACTTCTTTTTGTGCCTATAACCACCTGAACATTGTGAATGAAAAACACAAGCCACCTTAATTACAAATACAAGAACATTTGTGGCTCAACAAAGAATATAAAGATTTTTCTTCGTCTACGAAACACGTGTAGGTTTACCTAAAATTTCAGTGAAAACGATTTGGATTGCTGGAGGCGTAGCACGTTTGAGGAATTTCATGTTCTATTCGTCGTTGCTACGTCACCCGTTCTGAGTAACATGCATGCATTCTTGAGAGAGCAATTCTCGTACATACACACGTTGCAAATACGTGAAGAATGCGTTTAAAATCGTCTTCTCAAGGTGCAAATGATCAGTGTCACGCCGATTTAGGCCTTGTTGAAAGATTAAACTGACGTCGTTTTCTTTAAATTCGACTAAGACCTCAAATCATTCAAGTAACTTAATTTTTTTTTTCGTTGCGAATAAAGAAGTTAAAATGCGTATTACTTCTTGGAGGACAATAATCTGATTTACAAAAGAAAGCAAAGGTTCATAAACTCCGATAAACGTATCGGACAAAATCTCGGGTGTGCGGAGAAAGGTAAATCAAAAAACCAGCGAACTTTGAATGTCGAGTAAATGGCGGTCCAGTGAAGTTACTCCATCTAAAAACATAAAAAGGATTTTTATATTTCTACGTTTAGATTTATTCATTCTTTGTATATATTTTTTAATATTTTGTATATTTATTTTTTATTGTTATAGAACACAGATGATGGGGAAAGCCTCCCAAACATTTTTCTCTTGTAAAAAAGGTCAATTAAAACTATGGGATATATTTTCATTTTGTGTCCTTAATATGGATTCTAGAAATAAGTTGTAGCGTTTCAATATCAGTTGAAATAGTTAAGTCAGTGGGAAAAACAATTCGTATATTGAATTCAAATTTGTGTAACATAAATTGTGTAAAAATTTGGAGACAGGATTAACCCACCCATTTTTCGTGTATGATTCGTGTGTTCAGAGAATCGTCGATAGTAGTAGTAACATTGAATTTGTATACATTAAGATGTAAACTTAATGGTAGTTGTGTCTCCGTTTCCTGCGCACTGCGGAGCGGTAGAGCGTTGGTTCGATTCCCCTCTCTGCCGAACTAGATGAGGTTTTCAACATCTACTTCAGAACAATGTCAGTTCGGTGCCTCAAATTCCTCAGCAGCCAACATATTTCCTTCTCAATTACTTCTCCCAAATCATGTTGTTAGATGGAGGGGGGTCATGATGCCCTCGCCACATCATAAAATAAATAAATAAATTAACAAACTTGGTACCACTGTAAAGAATAATGAACATTGTTGAAAGAAGTCGTCACGGCACACCTTGATTTGTATCTAATGTTCCTGTGGATTCCGCGAGACATTCTCTGTCGGGTTCTGCCTTCATGAGTAACTCTGCGACTGAGGGGGCGCTTTATTTAGACGTGATTCAGTGCGATGTTGCGTTTCCCTCCTGTTGAGAGAAATACGGTTGAACGGACGCTGGGTGGACAAAGGCAATGGCGGATTTCCCACCTGAGTCGGCGGGAGGTAGTGCTATGACTCGATCGCTGGGAAGGACTATTTCGTTATAAACTGTTACGATTTTGTGAGCCATTTCCCCCCGAAATAGGTACCTGCTCAAAGGCCAAGAGCTCATTTCTAGAAAGTCTTTCAGAATTGAAAAAAAACCCAGATGTAGTAGGTCTCCAATTATCCGAACTTGAATCACCCGTATCGCCAATTATCCGGATCGAAAGGAGAAAAAATTGTATTTTTTATTAAGTACTCTAAATTATCGTTATTTTTTACTGTGCTGAGCAAACTCGAGCACTTAAGACATTATATCATTAAATAGTTTTTCGGACTGTATACATGCATTTGGTTTTTGTTTTTTCCTCAACAATATATCCAACTCAGTGTGTTCTGGTAATGACATACAACGCATCACTCCCCATATGTCTGTTTGTAGATAAATTTTAACTTTGTATTTATGATATGTTTTATATGGAAAGTTTGAATTATTGGATATTATGTTAATAATACCACTTTGGGTACTCGCCCTGAAGACAGCAATAAATGTCCGAAACGTTAGCTTGTGCCAATCGTTGTTTTATTCTGCCAAGTCGTGATATAAGCTTTCCCCGCACACAAAGGTGGCTGATAACCTGCAACTTAATATATTTCTAAGTTTTACCATAAAACGACCCTTTTTGGAAATATCCTGATTACTATCCGGACCGTATGAGGTCCCAATCGACTGCATAATTGCAATTGCAATCTCGATAAAGCCATGGAGTTGAAACATAGTATACATTATAGAGGGTTCCAATGACCTGGTTGTTGGCGAGCCCTAAAGCCCAAAGAATGATGATAATAATAATTATAAAATAGTACGTACTTTCGTAATCAGTGGGGGAAATGTACATTAACGGCACATTCTCTCAATTATTTATTTTTGTTCGATAAAACTAAAATATTTTTAATAGCGGTGTTTCAATTTCGACTCATAGGAGAGCTAGATGTCATCAACAGAGGACAATAAGGCAAAATCGCCTTTAACAATTTATCTTCCATCTTGAACTCTCTTGTTGGAGACACTTCATATCGTTGAATATATCCATGTGGCCAGTGTTGTGATTTGTTGTGAACTTTCAATTCTTTTTCTTGGATTATTTCCAAGAGTGGTGCCGAACTGGCAAGAGAAAACGCTTAAACGTAATCACTTTGCTCAATTAAAATCTTTGTTCTTCTCTCAGTAACAGACACTGGTAATTGCAATAGTTAATTTCGTCTTGCTGATATCTCTAGAACTCACTGTTTAATTTAAAAAAATTAATAAATGAACTTTACTGCCAAAAAAGCGGTTGCAAACTGCATATGATCACTTGGGGGAAATAAACTAAGTTACTCTTTGGAACATGCAAGAGACCATCCCATCAATTCCGATCATAGGCCCAAGGGCAGAGGCGGGTTTAATATTTATAAAACAAAGTATTTGATAAATACGTGCTCTTATCCATTTGTTTTTTACGGTTAACCCATTTGATGCTTTTTACAAGGAACGTTTTTGGTGGGATCTTATTTTCAGCGGAAACTAATCGCAACAATTTTCTATTTTTCTACACATTTCTCAGTTGCTTTATCCAGTTTTTATTTCAAACACAACTAATAAGTGTTCTTTCGTATAACAACACTTTACAAGTGAATATGTGTCGAAGGATTCTTTGAGAACATGAACCTATTTTTCGTCACCTGAGTTGGCATCCAGTTCCTTCTATGGACTTGTTTATACTTTAACTTTCTTCGCAGTCAAACTGTGAGTGATACTCGCATAGATCACACCGATACATTAGGTGTTAGCCACCGCCAACTTCACACTTCGGTTATTTATGACAACCGCTGTCGCACAGGTTACGGACAAATACGGAAGGTGCCCAGACAAGTAAACGTGTTGAATATTCAAATACCGTCGATGACAGAATGAGAATTCCTGAACACGCTCAGTTGATAAATTTCAGTGTACCGATGAATCAGTACATATGACACGTTTTTCTTTTAGTCATTTGGTGTCCATTAAATATCTTTAAAGACATTTATGATTAGCTATTAGACAGCATTAAATCATAAGAACGATCGCTTTCACCATCTTGGGACGATTTCCTTGTGCACATGGAGTTTAATTAGTTATATCTGCTGTTTAAGAAATGATTCATTCCATAAACTCTTCAAAACCGGAATTGTAAGGACAAGCGTGCTATGACTGGCGACCGTTGATTTCCTTTTCATTTCAGCACGTTACCAAAAGTTCATGTTAATACAAATGAAAAATGTTTTCTTACGAAACTTTGTCCAAATATATCTACTTTAGTACTACTCATTTTTAAGTAAGACATAACTTCGAACGGATCGAACCCCACTAAATGAGTACAATCTTGCATTTTAAAATTAATTGACGACATAATAACAAAACTTCACCGGACACGAGCATGAAAATATAAACAGATCTCACTATACGATTCAAGAAGACATAAAAACTTTTTTCTTAACGCTTTTTATTGGCTTCCCTTTAATGAACCAAACGAAAGTTGTGTACTACATTAACTCTGTAACCTCATCCTGACCCGGAATTTTCTCCGTTTTTCCTTACGCGGATTTTTCGTAGCCAGGAATGTCATTATTTCTTTCTTATTATTAATCTCAAACTTTTACTGCTCGTAATATTTTGGAATAATAAATAGATAACTACGTATTTATTGGATAGTTTCTGTTATAAATATTAATATTATCCGCCACTGCACTGGAGTCCTTGATCGGAATTGATGGGATAGTCCCTTGCTTGTTTCTGGAGAGTAAGTTATTTTATTATCCCCGACGTGGTCAAAGGCAGTCTGCAACAGAATAATATACCTCACTACTTTTAGAGTCTAGATTTGCTAAATATACACTACCCCACAAAATTGGCGGCGCAGTAAATTCATCGCTCCATAACTTCTATGTTTTAGAATGTATCAGAGTGAAATTTGGGGTGATGAAGCTCCTGTGTTTTATCAAGACACTTCCTCATTGGGGGCTGTCTGTGCCGCTCCCATCGCGCTGGGCTACCCTTATAGTGAAGAGAAAAGCAAATTTGGAAAAAATCGAGCAAAAATATCACACTTCAAAATGTCGGGGAGAGCTAGTCTCACGAATACAGACTCAATAATGTGCTCTGCGGTAGCTGAGATTAAAAAATCACCCACATCTGATGTCCCATCCCCACCCCCTCTGAAAACGATGTATTTCGGATGTTCCAAAACTACGCAGGATTGTGTGAGCCTGTCCAAGAAAGAAAGTTTACGTGCTTCTCATAAATGGAAGAAACTCTCTGCTAACCACCCCTTTCAACATTTCACCCCTTTTGGAAAATTGGGGTTTTCTCAGACTTAATCGATTGATTCGTGATGAAAAGCATTGCATTTACTGTCATTAAGCATAAGCAGTACATTTGTATGTAGTTTACTTTAACTAGCATCTTTATAATAAATATTTATGTACACCTAGTCCTTCCGTGAACGCTCATGCGAGTGACGTGCAATCCACGAATATCCACGTAACGACCTTTCACTTCTGAATTGATCAACTCTTCTCGTGCTAGGTAAGATATTTATTTCAGTAGACTAACGTTTTTCCTGTTTGATATTATTCTTTTTAAAACAAACTCATCAATATTAAGGCAGGGTTTCAATTTAAGAGAATTAGTAACAAACATGCCATGGTTTGACCTACTTTGTAAAGTTAACGAAAAGAGATAAAAGTTTAAGGAGTCACTCAAGTGTTCTTCAAACAACCTCCACAACTATATTGAAGATACTGGATAATCAGGAACGAACTATTAGAATGAATAAAAATGCTTCTTTGATCTAGTTGTCATACTATACTGAAGAGTTCTTCGTTTAAGATGTGAATACAAAGAAGTTACCGAGAAAGTCATAAATAAGAGTGTTAGTTCAATAACACATAGACAAGCATAGACATGATGTATATTATACCCATCTTTTATATTATCATCTACGATTCTTCTGGAGCATTATGCGTCCAAAACTGAGTATAATGATTCCTAAAATCTTTCAGAATATTTATTAGATTTCTTTACCACAATTTTCTAGAAGAATGAATCATACCTATAAAGTTCAAGTAATTTCGACAGTCTTGTAGAAAGTTCTACATAGTTCTATTTCTTTCATGAGAGCACCGTAGCATAATGATATCTAAAAATTTCCAGAATGTTCTATAAGTTTTAATCATTTCCAGGACCTTCCAGATAGTTCCACCAAATTTTACTCATTTTTATAAGCTTTAAGAAGGCCCTAGTGTTCATTTCTACAAATTTCCAGGAGATTCTGCCGATACCGAGTTCTGCTTATTACCAGAGTTTCTGGACGTTTCTTTAGAGTACTCTCCGTTTCTCAAAGCTTCCAGAAAGTTCTGCGGAGTTCCATTCGTTCCATTCGACTCAACTTTGACTAAAATATTTTCCAGACTGTTACTAATCATCTTAGTGACCTTAAAATCTCCAAGCAGAAAATTATTTCTTTATATATCATCATAAATATTTGTATCACAACACATGACACACACAAAAATGTCTGAAACGGGGAACTCTACTAATGCAAGTCATCATGGACGGACTCATCGAGCGATGTCCGCAGCTGCCAGGCGAAATGTTGCCATCAAGAAGAAAAGACGCGATAAGTTCCGAAAAATCTATCCTCATAAAAAGGAATGCGCCGCGAAAACCATGCGTTTGATAATTGCTCCTACTTCAAACTCTTTATTTTCCACTGCAATGTTTCTCAGGTTAAAAAGAAAAATTCATACACGACCTAAGTAATGAACAGCATTTATTAGGTATCTTTTCGTTTTTATGAAAACGCAAAGAAATATATTTTATGTATTTCTAAAGCGCTAACTTCCACAACTTTGACCAGAATTATGTTGTTTATCTCAAAAACATTTATTTTTACAAAAGAATGAGAATATTATAAATTTTCGGACGATTGTGTTTTTCTATATTACGAGACGTCATATTGAACTTTCACCTCTAATTCTACCTTATACGCCCATTGTGTAATCAATATAAATAATTAATGACTCACAACCTTTTACGGACGACGAATACATTTTCATTGCGTTATTTACGAGCACAACGTTTCGACTCGTGATTTGAGTCGTCGTCAGGTATAAGCAACTTGTAACAAGAAACATGGTACAAAACAATAACATTTTATAACATGTTTGTGTGATTTGTGTTTTTTGTAATACTTTTTGTTTATTTCTATGTTTAATATCATATCATATTCATATACTCTGGTGCTACGTTCATGTATAACCATTGTCCATAAAAGTACGTAATTCTTAATGTGTTTTTTTTTTCAATTTTAATCTGGAAAAGTAATAAGAGAAAATAATTTACGAGCGATAAATTTGACTTACTTAAAAGTATTTTATACACATCCGCTTAGCGTAATGCAATTGTAATCTCGCAATTCCAAAAAATATACTTTGGGACTCAAGGAGACAAAACAAAAAAATTCATCGAAATGTATAAAAATTTTAGAACGAACGTCATAATTTTCCTTATCCAAACAAGTACAAGGCATATGTTTGTATGAGTAAGCAAGAAATAATCTAAAGAGGAAGTGGCGAGCCCCGATAACCGCCACCTGCTTTCTCGATCGATGCAAGGGTGGCGTTTCCCATGAAAACCGCAGAGACGTGAGTGCTACCACGGAGCCGGTGGGTTTTTCTCGAACGTGGGCTCGCTGAAAACGTCACTCAACCCTTCCACCAATCCACCGGTTCACGCCTACCACGTGCATCTACGACACCCTTCGCTGAAAACGCGTCTCCTCACTCTCATACTTCCTCACTAACGTCATTTCCGTTTCCTCATTCGATCACTTGAGAGATACGCTCTATAGCGTTTCACACTTCGCACCCAGGTTGCGCTCTGAGGGCGTAAAATGCAGAGTGCGTCTAGAGAGAGAGAGAGAGTGACCGATACGCGTCCAGGTTTCCGCCATTTTTCTGTTGGAGCGAACGTAATTAAATTCATGTGAATTTCTAAATATATTTCAATAAATATGTGTCGCAATACTTTTGTATGTTTTTTTAAAGCAAACAATACATAACTAATTAATCTTTTTGGAAAGCGAGTCTTCATATGTAAATTTGAATAACGTGTTAATTTGACGAAAAAATGGCGGCATTTAGTGATCGGCCACACTCTCGTAAAGACACACTCTGGTAAAATGTTGTGCAAATAATACGTAAAATACCTTTGGTATATTATTACCTTCTTTACTTCATCAATCGACTCATTAGGAAAAAGACTGTATCAATTGCAGAATAAACAACACCAACAAGAGTAAACAATTTTACTATACAACAAATTTGTTACTTCTTTACTGCAGGGAACTCTAAGATCGGAAAACAAAAAAAAAAGTAATATCGACGTACCAACATATGAATAAGCCAATAAATAGGAAAAAGACAGGAAAGATACAATGGAAGAGAGGAATGAAGTTTACAAAATACCGTATAAAGATTGCAATGCTAGTTGCATAGGACTGAAAACAAGAGTTCGAGAAGCAACTAAACTTCAATGCAGTAGAATCCGATGTTATAACTAATCACTGTTTAGGCGAGGACTATTGGATGGATTGGGAAAAATCAGGATATTAGACTGGGGAAGAAATAATTATAAACTCTACATGTCCGAAATGAATCGGAACGTTATGATTGAAATTTATTTTTTAGTCTGAAAAAGGTCGTTAAAGCTATCAATTAATCAAATAATTATATCCGACGTAAACAGCTCAACAATTAGTATTTAGTATTTATTTACCAAAAAGCAATTACAAGCAGTTTAAGTTCAAAATAGATACACTAGTTTTAGACATGAAAACGTTTACAAAGTTTCGTACAATTATATCACAAATACACACCCAAAAACATAATACATTTTTACTTATATACAAAGAAAAAAATGAAACCTATAAATGAAGAGAATAGGACAATAAAATTCCCGAAGTTGCTTAGAATATTAAACATTACTAATTGGTCATTTCCATTAATTATTATATTCATTCTGAACTCAATTATACTCTCTCTAAATACAACTTTATCAAACAGGGAATTCAATACAAGTGTGTCATTTGTACCGTTAGTCAGGAACGTTTTAAATTTGAATTATCTTTTAGGAAACCATAAAACTGAAAAAATGTTGAACTTTATTTAAAAAATACAGCCAATTCACTCATAGTTTGAAAACTAAGAATTCTATTCTAATTACAGTGAATTCGTGAAATATCTGTAGCAACGGAATAAGTAAATAAAGTACTTGACAATTTAAAAAAATTCTAAGGTTTGTTCATAAGACTTGTTACCTAAGTATGACGAGGATTGAGCAAAAAACTAAAATCTTGGTTACATACTTGGTCTTCATACAAGATGTGAAGCATAACAAAATCCCACTGGTAACGATGAAGCTGCTAATGGGTACTTAAGAAATCAATAGTGGAGCGAGTGGTGTAACTTCATACGCTCACAATCAAGTTTACACTGATTAATTGGTTGATTGCACATAGCTTCAGCAGACACGAGTTGACGCCGAATATTCAAAAGCAACAAAAATAGCAACAACAACAAGCAGTCAAAGGAGGGGAAATAAATTGAACAATTCGTTTAAGTTTCGACCTTAAGATAGTTTTCGTTAATCGATGCACAGAGTAAAACAATCTGTTCATCTGTTCAGATCATTCGGCGTGCTATAAATTAAACATTCTCCTCCTTTAAAAAAGAAACCAACCGGGACAAACAAATTTTGTTTATATGCAGCAAGCAGTAGAAAAATGCGCCCTGTTACAATTTTTTTAAACTCTCAATATCCACTTCTCATTTCCACGTCCCGTATAGCTATTTTGGAGCAATAATCTTTGACCTACACCTGGTGTCGAATAATATTTCGTATTGGTGCTTCATTCTTTTATATTTACATGGTTCATTCCGTGTGCAATTTATTGTCAATTTGCCCTCTGACAAAGAAATTTTCAACATGCGCAAGCTGAAAGTGGTCCTGATTTTTTTCAACTGAAACATATTCACTATTAGTAAGTCCTGTCAAAATATTAACGACGATGGCACAGTGGAAGACACTGAAAAAACAACAACACGAAAACCCGATTGCTTTCGTACGGCGAAGAGCCATTTTTGTGGGGTTTGTACAACCCTTACTAGCAAGCGGACAAGCAGCGACAGCCAAATAATATAAACTTATTTCGAATTATTTTGAAATACTATTTGAAATATTGTTAAGTTTTTGTTTCTTCATTTGCTTCCAATTTCATGGAACTCTCTACTGATGAAAACTTCGGAAATCTGTAGCAACCCAGGTGTATCCTTCTTATGCAAATTTATTCTTTCCTTGCTGCTAAGATTTTAAAAAATTCTGACAGTTCATACCCTCACAGTTGTCTTTACCGAAGAATGTAGGCAAAATATTCTGGAAGTATAAAGGCAAACCAAGCGGAATTCAGTAGCGAGATTGCTCAGCGAACAAATCGGGGGGTTGCTCAGGTCATTTAGAGATAAACTGACAGAGACGAGGGAGCATACGACGCTCCGTTTATTGATTAGATATAATATCTGCTGGGGGAGAGTTAGTCACCCCTAGCACCAGAAACAGGAGCATGGGATTCCTCCCACCCCTCTTTGTCATCTCAGTTTTCATCGTCACAGTTTACATCCTGTCACTACAGACGTTCATTGAAGGAGACTGTGACACGACAAACTGCATCAACTCTTATCTTTCGCACAAAGAGGACGAGGAGAGTAAAAAGTGTGTTTTACCGAAGGCTAATGTATTTTAAGTTGTATTTCTAATGATAAATACTCTTGAATACAACAATTTCACCGAAAATTGTAAATTTCTTTTTGAAAAGGTCAAATCATAACAATAAGGACACTTTGGTATAGCCCGCCGGTTAACCAAGTGTAGAGCTCCGTACTCTGGCGACTACATTGAAAAATAGGTTGTAACATTGTGAATAAAGAAAAAAAACTATCTTTAGTCCTTTATTTCTTATGCCAAAACGTTCTATACAGCAACCCCATAAACTACAAACCCCATAACTAGGCTGCGTCACGCGCAGGATGATGTGACCAGTAGTACATAAACGTCGGCCACTTTGAACGCAGGACATTACATAGTTTGAGTAAGCCTTTATATGTCTGGACGTTGGCTTCCCGAAAATGAATAAAACATGTTTCCTCGTTCTAAAAATAAATGAAAACGATGAGTAAAAATGTTATAAAAATATTCACAGACTGCAATTTTAATTCAGTGACACTAAAAATTGTTTCGTTAATTATAAGTACTCCCTAGGCTAAACTTCAAAGTACCTCAGAATCAATAAATAAGCTTCAATCCCTCTGACAAGGATGATATGTGCGGGTAGTACTTTATAGAAATGGGCTGATGTGGTAATATCATTTGAGTACAAAACAGTTCTTATTCGTGTTAAGTGAAATAATAATGATCATCGAAGTGGTTAACATAAAGAATATATTAACTCACTAATGTTATTATCGATCGCATGCTATTCAAGTAAGGGAGTAGAAGGAGCTTGCTATAGAAAGGAAATCAATAAACGTGAAAAAAAAGATATAATTGATTACGGTTATTAGGAAAGTAATTTTCTTGAACTCGTGGAAATTTTGCGGAGCTGACAACACCTATGATGGTTACAATGTTTTCGGAAAATATGAAACTGAATTGATTAATTTTATACAATCAAATATTTTAGTTTTCTTGTTTTGTGATTTCTTCTATTTCATGTTCACCTAACGCAAAAAAATGTTCGGAATTGCGTGACACAATCTGTTCGGTCTACATTCTCGCGAAATCTAGTTCAAAGTAAAGTGAATTTTTGTTTTCTGAATCATTCCTCAACACCTTCCGAATGAATACTCACGTGAATATCATAAACATTCCTTTTGTGTGATGTCACTTTCAAAAAAACTGTTGCCGTCAGTTATCAAAAGGATAGATCTTATGTCACTCAGGATTGTGGCCTCAAAACTGCACCTTCAAATACAACCGCTGATTACATCCCCCTGTACCTTTCTCCAGCATAATCTGGTGCTGAAGGAAGGAATGGACTGAAATAATTTTTCTTTTCAGATTATTATATGTCCTCCATACCAAACAAGCAAGATATGAAAATAATGTGATATATGAAGAATATTGTACAAAACAGCACAATTAAAAAATACTAGTAAATATAAATATATGGACTAATTTTGACTATGCACTTCGGTATTCACTATGTTTAACTAATGTAAATTTGAACATGAAATATTGTTAAAAATAAACTATTGAGTGTCATTTTTCTTTTTGGTAGAAAAATCTTCGAAAATAATTCTAGAAATTCTTTTAAAAAAATACGTTCACTCTGTGGCCTCACATGCAAATAGATAAACGATCACTTTTATTAAGGAAAAATATTGGAAAGGATTAGTAGGACCTTAGTGCATGAAGTTTATGAATATCATTATTACATTCTTTCCTGATATTCTATTTTTCCTATAGTAAATAATATTATCAGAAACCTATCGAAGAACTTCAATCGAAGTCTAAATTCAAAGTGATTTCAGGATAATTTCTTATCGTTCGTAATGAGCTCTTGTCATCTCTTTGTTGAAACATAATTCGATGAGATTAATTTGTGTAAATATCTTGTTCCATCTGAACTTGGAAAATCTCGCGTCTACAAGAATTTAACCGTTTCCCACAAACGACAGGATGAGTAAATCCACCCTCACCAAGGCGCCCTTATGTACCCCCGTGCTATCTCCGCTGTCGTTTTCAACCCCTCTCCCTCTGTGATTTGTTGTTGAAGATGGAAGAGACAGATTAGGGTCTACGAATGGCCGTTCACACCCTTCGGGACAGTTGTCGCACTTCCCTTCCTCTCTTCCTCTATCAGTCTTTCCCTTCCGTCCCCCTCTCTTTCCAAAAGCGAGTCGTTATAAGTAAACGCACGTGTCATGATGTCACGCGTGTCACAATTCTTTCCGAGTGCGAAGCAGCTTACTCACGCTTTGATACAGGAACGCATGCTGTCGCCATTCACACGGACGTCATCAGATGTGTGGGCGGGAGGGTTGGAGGAGGCGTGGAAGGTTAACATGTTCAGGATTTGAGCTCCCGCTAATATAAAAATTACAAATAGTGCTTATTGCAATTGTACATAGAGATCGTTAACAAATTATATCACGGTCTTGGGGGAAACGTGAGGGATCGCGATGACGGAGGCCGGGATATTTTAGAAAGCGTGACTCTTCATTTGGTATATCATAAATGTAGAAAATTGTCTCAATTGAAGCAAATTTTCCAACAATGAAAACAAATTATCTTATAATCCCTTAGGAACCATCTATCCCGTGCCACACCTTCGACCTTTATGATCCTCTTAAGTATACAAATGATTATTTACTGTTTCATTCTTTATGGTGGGAGGAGGCAGGTTGTTTCGTGATGTCACGTTAAGGGAGGGTTTAGTATAACGTGAAGAAGCGTTACATGGGGGGCCGGAGGGATAAAAAATAATTAAAGATCGCATGACGTAATTTATAGACGATCCCATAAAAATAGTAAAAACATTTTTAAAATAAATTTTAATCATTTGGAATAAAAGGACGAGTATGAAAAAAAAAAGTTTTCTATATTTTTTTTTGCAAATGTTATAGATACGGACAAATGAATTTGGCGATGACTGGGGAAACTAACCTGGGATCTCCTGCTCTGTTTAAGCAGCGAGAACCACCTTTACACCCGTTTGTCGTCAACAATTATTGTTTCCATCCAGGATGGAAATCCGGAAGGGGTATAGCGTTCAATAAAAGAGAAAAAAGAGTACATATTTGGAAATTGCGGTAGAGAGACAGGTGCTTCTCTCATAATACATTTTATAATTTAAGATTTTAAATTGTATCTTAAAATTTTGTGTTTTTTTGTTGTCACCAAAACTGAAAAAAGATGGAAATAAAAGTAATAAATTTTAAACTCTACCTCCATTCAAAACGGACAAAGATCTCACCTCTGCTCAGAATTTTATTTCAACAGAAGTAATACCTCAAATTCCATATAAGCCTTCTTGTCGTAGGAAGCTCCAAAATATCCACCTTTAACATTGAATGGTCCAAATCTGTGTAAAACTCACCCCAAATTGTGGTGGGTTTGTGAAGGGTCCAAAAATGTTTGTAATGCTCACCTGGTCCCTCCCCCTTTTCCAAAATGAGCCGTCGTAGACCATTGTTCACGTCGTGATGTCACGCATGTCACAATTCTTTGCAAGAGAGGCGAAGCTTACTCACGCTTTGATACAAGAACGCATGCTGTCGCCATTCTATGACACTCCCAAACGCGTCGCAGTGTATCGTCATATGTACGTCAGTTGTAATTCCTTACTGTGAAGATAGATATGGAGTAGTCCCCACTCTCTCTTCGAATTGCGAAAAATTACAGGTCATTAACATTTCTTCAAAATTTCTTATTTTTCACATATACAGTGTTTAATGCTCTATTCCTAAAATTTAGATGACTTTAAAAGAAACATTTTCGGACTATAGATGTTTCTTCTTGAAACGGGGTTTCACAAAAATTGAAAAAGAATTGTGGGATTTACATTAAAAGAAAAAAAAAACCAATGGCATAGACCAATTTAAATAAGAAAACTGTTACAAATTGTCTCAAACGTTTAATAAATTAATATTTTAAATTGCTGAACGACGTTTGCCCAAGTAACCGGATAATAGAACATTCTGGATTATAGAATATCGGACTGAAGAGGTTTTACCGTGTTTGGTTTTGGATATTTCAACATGTTAGTTATTATTTGTTTTTGTATTCATGGGTACACCACAAATATTCCTCTTGCCCGTAATCGCCGATTCTCTCTTCAGCTGTTTTCAATTCTTTATTTCTCATAAAGAGAATATGATTTTTTATATTGCCTTCTGTATTTGGCTTCCTTCTATTAATGAATTATCCTCTTTGAATTTTCGGTTTCGAAACAAGCCCGAGGGAAATGTTTCAGAATGATGCTTTTATTTGGGCATTCCAATTAAGTAATTGTCGAAACATTAAGGAATTAATATTCCATTATAATAGGTCTGAAACATGCCAGTGGGTTCCGGGAAATATGTTGTCGATGCATTCTGAGAAGGAGTTTCCCGTTGTTACAGTGTGATTCGAAATGTTGTGCAATCTTGGAAAGGGCAGGAAGTGAGCGACGGAAATTGGTCTACAATCTACCAGACTTCCTCTTTTCCTCGATCTTGACCTTGAACAATTTGAGGATAATGAGCTTAATTGACCAATTATATCTTCCTAACACTAACTGCACTCTTTCAAAAGTCCCTTACGTTTTGGAGGGCATAATAAAATTACGTTTTGGAGGGCATAATCGTTTTTATATAAAATTTTAGTATTAATTTACAGTTACTTTAATGATTTACAAAATAAATATTTTGATTTTTTCGTTATTGACACAAGAATCCATTCCACGCGAACTTTTATTGAAAGAGACCTGCGATGGATATCCGAGTGCCATTTACCTATTACTTCCATTTTTTAAGTTTTGAATCTAAAAATCTCCTTCATTCAACTCATTTTTTCGAAATCAACAAAAAAAGGGACGATAGTTGTAAAACGATCTTAGGGTATTCGCTTCAGAGAGACTCCGAGCGGGTATCTTTCGAGTATCGACTGCAATGTATCGTTTTTCGCAATTCAATGCTCTTCTTAAGGGGAAATCTCAGGGTGATTATCTTGGTAGTGAACCAGGTATGAAGAAAATAATTCTAATTTTACATCCCATTGCGTTTAGAGCTACACGGTGAAGTCATTTTCATTCCAGTTAACAGTATTAAACACTCTAAATGTGTACCAAAAATGAGGTGCCTGCCGTTTTTTATTGATGATATACCATCATTCAGACTTATAAGGTTGTAATTCAATTTTAAATATAAAGTTAAAATTCAAGTTTATGGTGCAGTTAAAAGTTAAAAATCTTTTTTGAAAAACAAACAATCGTAAAGAAGTCCTGGATAAATGTACTATGCGCATTCTGACGCTGTAGATGTATAAAAATGTTTTCAGTCAATTATTAATAAACCTTACATATATTGCCAGTAATAAAAATAAAAAGCAAAAATTATTCCCGAAACAAACTTATATCGATATAAGATTATGTTCGAATGCATTACGTGATGCTGACGTTTGTAAATGTCTTTTTGATGGATATGTGGAAAGATTAGCTCAGAGTAAAGGCAACATGAGACTTGTTTTAATATAATAACAAAATAATTCCAAGTTTAAAAAAGATTCATATTTTCATGTAACTTCGAAAGTAACTTTATCATTGCTTGCGAGAAAGAATTTAACAGGTAGCCATGCATTTTTTCTTTCAACTTTTTATAGCATGGTTCCTATCTATTTTTGAGTTTTAACTAATATTTTATGGTAATGAATTGTCTGTGATTTTTCGGAACAAAATAGAAATATTTTGTTCCTGATAATAGTAAAAAATACTAATTAGTGAGAAGTATTTCATCTAAAACATACATAGGAATAGAGAATCCATTCGAATATTTCTCGAAATTAACGTCGATTGATTTGAACAAGTTTAAACCTTATTCAAAAACTTTGCGCATGAACATTTTTATTTTCAAATTGTCAAAGAGAAGGAATGGTAACCGCGATTGTTCATGAACTACATAGTTGTTATCAGGTAAAAATATTTTATTTTATGTTCTTTTTACGAAATTTTAAAAGTTTCGAAACAATTTTTATGGGAATGAGACCACGTTAGTTTTTACATCCTAAAATACTCATATTCCTTGAATATTATGAAAATACTAGTTAGAGCCGTTCAAGAGATAAAAGTAAACTCGTATTATATGAGTATAAGTAAAAATATTGCTCAGTTAATAACATGAGATTGAAAGTAGTAAATTACTCTTGTACATGAAGTTGCTCCATCCTGAAAGTCCCACAAATGACATGGACACAGGACCCGTCACTCTCTTAATTCGGCCCTGCGGCCCTGCGTTCAAGATAGGTGTTTATGGAGCACACAAAATGTACGTAATATTTTTGACTAAGTATTTGAGTTGTTTACTTTCTTTGAGCTGTCGTTTATTTCTGTGTCTTGGATCGGAAACATTCGCCCCGTTGCTTCAAATATTATTGGGAAGCATTATCGCTAAGTACTTAAAAGTTTTGACGTTAATACGTGGCTTAATTTACAGTTATAAATTTATTATTATTATTATTCATCGAAATACTTTAATGGTGTGTTTTGCACTAGTTTATTGTATTTCATGGAATATTTGAGAGTTGACCTATAACTTAGAAATTTACAATTCGCGGTTTCGTTTTAAAACTCAAGAAATCACAAAATTGAGCCGTGGACAATTTCTTTATACATTAATTTTATTAGGGATTAACTATTTCTTGGTTTCAATGAGAATGAATTTATTCTCAACTAAATTGAAAACAGAAATAACTGATGACATCATATTACTTTTTTTTTGAAGTCACGTTCGTTCGTGATGATTTAGACCACTAAATACGGCCCTATTCAAAATACCCTGTCTAAAATCGTTACGTGATTCACGTAATTTATTTGTCCTCTGGTCATCGCACACGCGAGCTTTGCTCCTTTCTCGTGCGGCGCGCTCTATATTTTAGCGACGTCGCGTAGCGCCGCCGGCGCCAAGGAATCAATACTCCCGCGCGGCAGCTGTTCGTGCATATCGAGGCAAGCGAGCGGGTGAGCGCCTTCGGCTGCTTTCGGCGTTCGCTTCCTCCGAAATAACCGCGGCAGCAGAATAGCCCCAGAATGCCGCCCGCCCACCCGCGCTTCTCTTTCGCGTGGGCGGGTGGTCGGTCGAAGCGAGTGAGTGAGTAAACGCTCGCTCGCTCGCTGACACCCGAGAGACGACGTCGTCGATCGCGTGGGGCCCTCACAATCGATAAGACGCAACGACGCAAGCACTAGCAAGACGTCATCGAACGAGAAAGATCGATGGATTGAGGACGTCGGATTCGCTGTGGTTGCTACACTGGGGTGGTTCTCAATAATCAACATTTGTATGAGGCACCCTCTGATTTTGTTGTACGTCTTAAAATAACACTTCCATAAACATTTCAGATTTAAAAATATATTTTAGGGGTCGCTACTAAGCATGAAAATTTTGAGACTTCACAGGTTTTTCTTCTGAAATTTGTATGGAAGTCTTATTTGAAGACATGTTATGAAATGGGAGGGTGCCCCATTCAAATTTCAAAAGTTTATTGTTTAAGAATCATCCTCACGCTACACCCTCAGATAGGAGCGGTTGTATGATTTCGTTTTTTTGTGGGCGCATTAGCGTGAAGCTATCGCATTTTTGAGACCACGTAACATTGATTTTTCGTAGGTTTTCTTCTTAGTGTTTAGACCGTCAGTACAATCAACATCTTAGCACTTTATTATTTATCCGACTTTTTATTTAAGTATTCGACTTGCGAACAATAGAAGTGGAAATGAGTGCTTAAGAAAACCGAAAAAATGCCTCTTCATTCATATTATCACAGAACCGGGTCAAATGAGAACAAACCACTTCCGGTATATGTTATACCTGATTTTCAAATATATTTCTATTTCCGTTCACACAAAAGTTTATTTAAGAACAACATAATTGCCAAAAACTCCACCGCAGCTGACCCAGGGAAACTATGAAAATAAAGAATACGTATTTGTAGAAACAAACGCAATTATTGAAAGAACCATTAACTTTCTCATTTTCTATTAATAAACAATTTCATTCAACAAATCTGAATGAAGAAAGAGATGATTTTAACATTATTTCTGTGTTTGTGTGAGTACGAATAGTGTTTCAAGTTACGAACGAGTGTTATGGATTGAAATTTGATTCAAACGTAGATTAGGTTTTCAAAAGTTAATAAATAAAGGTGATATTTTCTTTCCCCTATAAGTTAGTCAATATTCAACGGTGTTGGTATATTTTAATACAATAATAATTTCTTTTGTATGGTTTGTCACATCATATTTTAGGGTGTAAGAAATGATCTGACATGAAGCTCGATATGAGTTTTAGAAGAGTCGAAATTTAGACCAAATTATTCCCTGTACGTGTAGACGTGAATATGTTTATTTAAAACGAACGAAAAAGATTAATTTTAAAAAACATGTATATGTCAGAACCGAAAGAAAGTACTGTAGCTAATTAACACTACTTCATAGATTCGGTTCACAAAGTTAGAAGCAGTAAATATGTTAAATGACGATTCTCGCTCCCTATTTATTTATGTTATTCCTAATTCATTTTTGTCATCCATAAGCGAGAGAAAACCTGAATGTCGCAATAGAATTTACTGCGTCAGAATTTCTGAACCGAATCTGTGTTTCAAATTTATATTTGTGAAAAAGTTTAAGTCTAAAGATTACAATAAATTAAATTGACAGTTAAAATATTATCGCTTATACAACCACTTAAATGGTCCATAAAACGTAGCAAAATGTTAGAACAACTCTTTTGAAACTTATTCTGTTGCGGGAGGAATTTCGTTCCCTGGTTCATTTAATCATGATCGACTCGCAGAATCTTGCGAACGAATAACTGCACAAGGCATTTGTATTCAGATGACGATAAGGAAGCGGAAAAGGAAGGACTATTTCTCCCGATAACGCCACAGATGGAAGGAGTTTATAGGACAGGGGGCGGATTCCCTTTCCTGGTGTTGAAGGAATTATGTAAGTTAAGTGATGAACATTGGAAGGAAGCCAACTCACAAAAATCTTTGGAGGAGAAATATATTTGTAGGGAAGGAGTCCAACCTTCCATTATCCAGCAGTTTATATTGTACTTTACCCTTCTTCAATTTTTCTTTTCTCTTTTTGTGTTAGTTTTGAATTGTCTCGACACCGACTCCATTATGCGCCGTTTACGATGACTTTTTATGGATGACTTTTTTGAAAAAATTGGAATGACAAAAAACATGTATGGTTTAGTATTTTTAAAATAGAATTTAAAAGAAGCTATGAGAACAGTGAATTTATGATCATAATGGTTAGTAGCTTTTGGTGACGCAGGTAAAATTATGAAGAATAGAGTATTAAAAAGAGGAAAAATGAATTGTGTTAAACCCTTGGAATGATTGGTAGGGGGATATAGTGTACAAATACGAGTAAATAAAAAAATAAAATAGAATTTAATCCAGTCACAATATATATTTCCATACCCACGATTTATATTTTCTTCCTTACAAGCATCATACAGTTAATAACATTTCTTATTACTGTTTATATTTTGTTTTTCCATTATACTTGTATCCACTGAGGTAGATAACGGAACATATGGTGATTTCGATACGCTGATAACAAAATCAATTTAATCGTATGTTGTCCTACGTCAACAGTAAGTGTGGAGGGTGTGCAAAGACAGGACTCTGGTGTCTTTATTCCCTTGACTGTTGTGGTCTCTGGGGTAGATGAGGCAGGGGTTCTTTCGATATGATAAGAATGTGAAGGAAGAAGGTAATAAACCATTGCCTACGTTCAAGTGGTTTATTAATGAAATAACTTTTTTGGTATTCGATGTACAAACCAAATATTGTTTCCCCACATTCTGTTTTATTTCACTAGTGAAGCGGTGTACTAGAGGCGAAAATTATCACAAATTTATCAGAAAAGTTTCAGAATAGAACAAGATTTTCATTTTTCTTACAAAAAAATCAAGGTTAGAATTCAAAAATCTTTTATGAAGTGTTTAACTTTTAAAAAGTTCGAAAGCAAGGAGTTTCAATTTGTTTACTAGAAGAGATAAAATACACTTCTTTCAGCTAGTGAGGAATAACTCAGAATTAATTTACTCTGAAAATTCACAATGTAATTCCTAAGTTCATGGCATCTTTACCATTTCAACAGTATGAAATTGATACACAATAAAATTATATAAAATTTAATGCAAGGTTTGAAAAATAAATACTCTCTCCTGACACACCTTATTTTTTGTTTAATCTTAATCGACCCAGAAACTAATTATGATATCATTAAACTAGTATCAACTGCTTTTATTTTCGTACTGTCAACTGAGAAATAACAACAAATAGTTACGTTGCTGAGGCATGATTATACATTGTTATCCGAACAAATGATCAGTCTTCTTGCTTATTATTTTCAAAGAATACATAGTTTAAACTATTATATTTTTATAAAGTTATAAATAATCAAAGACTTCGACCTTTTACAGACGAACTGTTTATATTTTGTAATTCAAAGCTCACGACGTTTAGACTTCATGTGAAAGTCGTCATCAGGTGGTACAAATCATAACGAGAAACATAACACAACAATCAAAGACAATATAAACATAAATATAAACACAAAACATGTTTACAAAAAAGCAGAAACTACACAAACATGTTATAATACTGTATTGTAAATACCAGGTAGCTTTTCTGTGTCAGTGCGTAAATTTAAACTCCGGAACGTATTTTTTATAAATATCATTTCAGATATGCAACGTTTATAATAATTAAGTTCTCTGTCCAAAATTAATGTATTTTCCCAATCCATCAAGTGATTATTATTAATGCAATTGTTCTGTTGTTATGTTTCTTCTTATAATTTGTACCCTGGCGGTGACTTCAACATAAGGTCGAAACGAGTTTCGGATCACAAAATATGTATTGTTCGTCAGTAAAAGGTTGTAAGTCTTGGATTATTTATTTAATTTGGTTATATAATAAACGTTAATTGTAGTAGAATTTATTGTTACATTTTGATAACAACTATGATAGATTTTGTTAACCTATGATCATGTTTACATTAACTCAAAGCCAATGGAAATCTATAAACTGCATATAAAACATCTTGAAACAATGCCAAGGGTTGGTCGATGCGCTGTTGTTTGCGCGCGCGACTGTACTTGTGCCGCCTCCGCTGCGTCATAGCGGTGACGCGGCAACTGCCGTGAGACCGCGCTCCAGTAGCGTGCGCCCTCCTATTCGCTTTTGTTTCCGTACTTGCTCTCACCACCTGCCTTGGCAGATCAACCAGGTGAGGCCTCGCCTCATTGGGTTGGCCCAGTTAATCACTCACTAATATCTTATTATTCCTTATCTGACTTCCTTTCTCATTGTTAGACTTTTGGTTCAAAGATTGATTCAAATACACTTCATCTATTGTATTCATTTTGATAAAAGACTTCTAAATTTCACTGCTTACGTAGGGTGACGTTTTCTGATAACGGAACAGAAGGAATATTCCCAAGTTTGGTGCTTTAGTTATCCAAATCTTTTCGAGATAACGGTTTCCGACTTCACAATTTCCAAATATTGCATTACTATTCAATCCATCGGTCACATCTTTTTTATATTTTACCTGAAATTTGAGAGAATATTTTTTCCGAAAGGTGAAGGAGTACAATATAATTTGTATAGAAATATACATATTTGTAATACTGAGTCATACACGTCATAATGTTTTATTAAAATCAGTTTCGTTCTCCATTGATAACAGAATAATTTACATTTCAAAAAGTTTCTTTTTACATAATACTGATAGCATGAGCTCAGTACACTTCAAAATCATTTGTCTTGAGTGCCAGCACCATTTCATAAACGATTCTTTTTACAACGTGAAGGCCATTCAAATGTGTGGTAGACCTGCCCTCCTTTTTTGGAAGACATCTATTTTCTTCGAGTCTTCTATTCGGGCACCTCCCATGGAAGAGATGGATGTTTCGTTCTCTGTTCGTCTTTGCAAGTTAAGAAGCGCCGGAATAGGCTCCTTGAGGTGTTGGCGGGGGGTCGATCCATACTTAACCCGTACGCTGTGGCGGGGTTAGGTGGGAGTGGTTGGGCGGGGTATCTGACATGGCGGGGCGCACGCGAACTCCGGGCACGAAGACCCGTCTCCGCACTACGACTAGCCGTAAGATCGATTTCTTTTCACGCGTGTTTGCGTGGAGATAACATTTTATGGCAGATAAACATGGAAATTGTTATTCGGAAAACTAAAAAGTTTATGATGGCGATAAATATTTACATATATTATTTAGAAAAAATTCGATGGATTTGTAATGAATACAATGTATATGTGTATGTTGTTTTAAAATATAAGAGCAAAATATTAAAATACCTATTTTTTCTATTTCATTCCAACTCTCCAACATTTTCATTCCATTATATTTGTATTGCCTCAAAATTAAAGAAATTGAAATATTTTTCAGCATGTAATTCAAGGCAAGTTGTAAACCTTTAATATTCATAGATATTGTTGTAACATGGAGTTTTCAAAAAAAAAAAAGGAAATGCTTGCTAAGAATTACACTATTTATCACCTTTCTCGCATATACACTATAGATCTTGCGGTGAAAGAAAAGTGATTAGTAACTAATGCAGCGAAAGCACGTTGTGTTCATATGTCCGTTGCGGGAGATGTCCTAGTGTATATTCACCCATTCCAGACGACATGCCGCAACACCCACACAGTGACTGCTATAACAGTGGAGAAACCAACTTCAGGCAGTGTTCTAGGTCAAAGGTTAGCGGTCGAGCCCGATGACCGTCATAGCAGGCATATCAATTACTGCCCGTTATACGACGGGCCTTCTTCATTTAGGGAAAAATATTTTTTCGTTGATCCCAGTTGTTCCTCTTTCCGGTTGTGTAAGAAGCGGCTGATGTGGGCTGCAGTGGCCGAACGTAAACTCACTAACATTCTGCTGACACGAGTAAAACACCCATGTGTCTACAGCGAGAGGAAGAGCTGACTCGCAATGCTGACATTGGCTCATCGACTTTCGCGTAGTTTTTACGCTCCTGTTTCATTACTTTTCTATCACCGCGAGTGCTGTAGATTCATGAATTACCTAAAGGTCTATGAGCAAGATTTTCTTTCTAATGTTTTGCATAAATAGGAATAGTATATAATGTATTATATAGTATATATGTATTATAACTCGCAGCTAACTTTTTATCTTATCTAGAAACTTTTGCTGAAATTTTTGAATCCGCCTTTGCCTTAGGGCCCTTGATCGGAATTGATGGGATGGTCCCTTGCTTGCTTCCGGAGAGTAAATTAGTTTATTGTCCTCCACGTGGTCAAACGCAGTTTGTACTGTTTTTTGACAATAAATTTATTATTGTATATAAGTCCCATAGTGTAGAAGATTCTTCAGAGTTGTTCTTAAAAAGTATTTATTCCGAAATGAAGAGAGTATAATGTGACTTTGAGAAACATAAGATGAAGTCCTTTAGTATTCCCTCAAGTTTGTAAATTTCTCCTTACGACTTCATTATCAAAATACTAGCTTATTCCTTGAGCTATTTCCCTTTCCGTTATTACCACTGGCTGTATTGCATTCGACTCCCTTATCATGTGTAATACCTCTACTCCAGTTTTTTGCAACGTGTTCTCGCAGTCATATTTTCTCATTATCTTGCCTTCTTCCCTCTTTTACTGCTTCAGCCTTCTCAACAGACCCCTTATCTCCTTTATCACTGTTGTATTTCTGCCCGTATCACCATCGCTACTTGTTTTGTCTTTGTTGAATAAACAAGCTTTCAAGAAACTCTCTCGCGCTCTTGTTCCATGCCAACCGAATTCTGAGTTACAAACAAAGCTTTGGACTCAATCAGATATACCATACGTGGATATGACATATTTATATGACACGGATATCTCACATCAAACACATCTTCACTGGCATTGTGCTGCCTTCATTTTTCTCTGACTCATAATTTGCACTCCATTTAATTTCCCCAACCCCCTCATTTCTCACGTTTTGATTTTAAACAAATAGGTGTCTCTAGGCAAACGAAAGATGGCTTGATGATGTGCGCCAAGATCTGAAGAACGTGACTGTAGAGAATTGGAAGAGACTGTCGCAGAATAGGAAGGAATGGTCCAAGGTGGTTGAGTTGGCCTAGACCCAACTAGGGTTGTAGAGCCTTATCAGGCGTCTCTAGGACAGATAACTGATGTGCTAGTCGAAAATTGTTTTTATGTTTTAGAATGTGATATCTGCATAAGTAAACCTTATTTTACTGAATAAAATAAGTGAAAAGGCGAATCATTATTTATTATCTCTCACTCTTCCCTAATTCGTACTTAATATCTTTAAATATTTTATAAAATATTACCAAGCTTCTAGGAAGTCTTGTTTTATCGTCTTATTTTTAGATTCGTACTCTCGCTAAATTTTGCCTTACGATAATTTAATACCGGAGTAGGTTATATGAAAAATAACATTTTGTAAGATGAAAAAAAAAAAAAGGATATTGGGCAAATTACGTTATAATTTTTGAGAGGGAAGCATTGATAACGGATGTTTCCTTTTTAATTATTCATTTACGTAGTAAGAATTTTTTTAAATATTACCGCGGCGTAAAAATGCAAATATAAATATAATATTAAGAAACAGAAGATAATTTGCAACTTACCTAATTTTACATATGAAATCACGAATTATTGAGAGTCAAGACGAATAGATTTCAATAAAATTAATTATTTTATTCGGTTTCTCAAATACTTTGTTTTCGCCAGCATGCTAACACCAAGAAATCATTTTTAGAAAATATTTCGACATCGATTGTATGAATATTTTGCAATGGGGACGACAGCAGAATGAAATATTGCCTAAAACTTTTATCGCATTTTATCTTGCCCTTCAAGGTGAAAGGGGAAGAAAATGAAATATGATGAGCGGAACTCATCCCTAAAAATAACATAGATATACTTCCCAATGAAAAAAACTTTTGCGGTTGACAATTACATTTGGGACGACGCTTCGACACTAGGAAGGTGATATTGAGACGTAGTCTGCAAATTTGTATTCCCTAGTTATTTTTTAGGTCTGTTAACTACTATGCTGGACAATAACTAATAACAGAAAGGGATATTTTGCATTTTTTTGACACAAAAATTGAAAGCAGTGTTCTACTACTTTTAGACTTTTTTACTTTTTACCCGTGAAACACCATTATTATTTTGATGTGATATTTTTCTCATAGCTGTATTATAAATCTAATACCACGTAATACTCATCTGTGTGTGGTGGAAACTACGTTGTAGTCTAGGACGTGACTAGAAACACTGATCTAGATTGTCACAGACACACTTCCCATCCGATGGAGATAAAGGCAAGCACCTTCTTCGACAGTTGCCGACAATGGCGGCTTCTTGCATCGATTGCTTTGAGGGTAGTGTCTAGCCACGTCGTGAAGGGAGCGCAGGGGAACGCGTAGTAACCCCGACTGGTACGATGCGTATACTCACTTTACTTGCGAAGTAGTTACCTCTGGCAAAACCTTCCAAATAATCAAAGACTCTGAAGTAATATTGACATTTATATTTCACACAGTTAACATTTTCTCTTTGACCATACCAGAGTGGAACTCCTCAAATCCGGACCCAAGAATCCGATTTGGAGGAAAGTAACGTTTTGAAAACACACAGAAGTCAGAATAATTTGTTACGTAAAATTGCAGCATCACATGTTATTTAAAACTTCATAGAACCACAGTTTCATAGCTAAAACGTCATACAACACTATTGATCTGAGTGACCAAGGAAGAAACACAAAAGAAAAGCACAAACACTAAAATACATTTTGTACTTTTGAAATCTTCGTCTTGCGAAGTGGTGTAAATATCTCTGGAAACTAATGTTGAGTTAGTTTCTCATGACATGACTCTGATAACAATTGTATTCACAAACCCACGACACTCTCTGAAATAATCACGCATTCATATTAGAAACCTGTGATAGCTATCAAGCAATGAATTCCCAATGAGATAAGTTCATGCCGAAAAATATTGTTCAAATCCACATCCCTGTAGGGCAAATGTAGGCTTTCGAAATGTAGGAATGTTAGTCCTTAATCAAAAATTATTCACTTACTAATAAACTCTTTAAATAATTAAAGAAGGCTTTTCATTTAATTATTTTTATTGGCTAGTTGTAAAGACGACGCGGATAAATGAAGATATGTGGTGTCTGACAATGTGTTATAAGTTGTCATTGAAAACGATTATATTATATTATTGATGAGTGAAGTAGAATAATAGTTGAAGTAGGGCTATAAATTGTTTAGTCGTGATGAAGATATGGAATAAATTGTAACCGTGGCTTAGCTGCAAATGAAGTTTGACGATTGGTCTAATCGCCAAAAGCCTACAACTCGAAAAAAAATTGAACCTTACTTACTCTTTGGGTTCGCGATATAATATTTTTAAGCTTCTCACACATGAAAGTGAGGTAAAAAGTAAATATTTTAAACAAAAATTCTGAGGGGGCAAACATAGCAATGTCGTATGACAATTTAACCCCTTGCTTCTAGCTTCCCGCGTGTCACTCCTGCCGCGCAGCGTTGCTTCGCAAAATCTCCAAGAAAATTCTTCGTCAACGGAACAGTGATCTTAAAATGTCGGGCATTTGGATGGGTCGGAAATAAGTATGTCGCTGTCGTATTCAAACACTAAAATGATATTAATAATCACTTATCTACACAGGATAGAAGATCGAGATTTAAACTTACAGACGACCAACGAGTTTGGTCGAAGTAAGATAAAAATTGATGAACATTCTGAGATAACCTCTCGTACTCTTGAAAATGAGGAGCAACACGACGAAATATGAGTTTTTTTGTGATGGAAATTCCACTTTTCAGGATAAGGAATTGACTACTAGGTAAGCCGCGTCAGATAGTAGTATCATTTTCCTTAGCGTGTGCAATCTGATTGATAAGTATATATTTTACACTATACGTCATCATTATACACGGTATTTTTTATTCTGAACATAACTTAAGTATGAACTATGTGCTTACTGTTCCATAAAAATTTATTCGCAGAAAACTTTTGTAAAATTGTGACGAACTGGAATTAGAGCTAGGCATCGTGACGTTCCTTTATAACTGTTCTTTATGTGCGTTTTATATATCATTTCGAACCTCCAGTATTTCCTTCCATTTCTTTGTTTGTTTTTATTTTTCTGGAGGAATTAAGGCACTGAGTCGTAGCCTACTATCTACGAATCTCTCCTTTTTTGTGAGATGGTTGGTAAAAAGGCAGATGTTTGGTTCCTCCATTCAATAACCTTACCGGAAAAACAGTAAATATGTGCTTTTGTTGATCACTGTCGTGAAAAAAAGTCTTGATACTTCAGTTTGAGCATTAATAAAACGTTAACCTGACGCTCACACCAAAATTAGTCGTTACTGAGCAATGAAGTTTCAAAGTCAACGCTCCAATTGAAAGAGCGGAGAAATCTCCACCTTTTTCTTCATACCTCAAATAAATTTCAAAAAGGTGCAGTAAAAATTTTAATTAACACAGATAAACGCAGAATGAAAAAATTTTGGTGTAATTCATTTTTGTGTGGAGCAACGTGTTAAACGTTTTATAGATGTTCAAACTCGAGTACCGATACTTTTTTCGACGATCAAATTCTTCTGCACAAATGCATTGCAACCTTCGCTGCACTTTGTTTTTATTAAAAAATACTTTCTAAGTTTCTTTCGTACTTCCTCCTCTGAACCTTATATTACATCGTGCGTTCAACTCGCTTTTTACAGGATAGCGATCATCGTGGCTTACGCGAAGTGGCCTTTTCGTGCAGACTTACTGACTTCCTCGGCGTAGGTCGCGTTGTATCCTGTCTTTTCTTTTCGCAGCAATTACGCGATAAGCCCACGTCGGCTACCGCTTATAGTTTCGTAGATGCCGTGCAAGCCACCCACGCAAGCCGTCGTTGGCTAACTCTGGCATTTACTCTCCTTGTAACCCGTCACACGCCATTGGCTGGCATTCGTGCTCCCTTTACAACAGCCAGGGCAAGTGTACGAGCGGACGTTTCCTCCGACACGGCCACGTAAAGTGCACTGCCTCGGCGTAAAGTGCAATTAATGTTTTGCTTGCGTCGTGTTAGAGGAACGTAGGGGTTGCAATGACGACGTATATGTTTATGAGAATATGAAGTGGTGAGTGAAACTTTCACTCCGTTCTAGTCCCGTTGGAATAATAAAAGGAACTCGGGCATCGTTTTCTGTAGAGGGTTCAGAGCCGTCTTCATTGACTATGAATGGCCACTGGAATGAGAAAGATTTCGGTCTCTAATGGTATGACCTTATTTCTGTATGACGAGATAGAATATTCAATTCACATTAATATAATCATATACTGCTGTAAGAATAGCGCTGATATCATACCTACAGCGGTGGTCTAGTAGTAGCGTCTTCGCTTCCACGATCCCGCTGAGCGGTAGAGCGTGGGTTCATACCCTGCTCGGTCGAACTAGGTGAGGTTTTCAGCTAGGGTTCCCACACCTACTCGAGACAAATGTCGGTTCGGTACCATAAGTTTCCTGGCAACCCAACATCTCTCCTTCCCAATTCCCTTACGAAAGTCCAACGGTTAGATGGAAGAGCAGGTCGCATGGCCTGAACCTCGCAAAAACGCATAAAATAAATAAATAAATAGATAAAAATTCATCGTTTTCTGAATGTATTGCATTTTCTTCTGAGAAATCCAAATGAACCCAACGCGGAGCTAGTTTCAAGCATCACTTTTTTTTTCTTATTGAGGGAGGGGGCAACACATTTTCGAAACGAATTTACTCTACAGCCATTTCGTTTTGTATTGACCATGGAAATATTTTCATTGATTTATTTCTTAATTAAATAACCTTAGATTTCTATTCTGCAAGTTCAATGAATCATATGTGTCACAAGTTTGTTTTTCTCCTTAAATTTTACTTCATATAAAATACATCACTAGTATGATAATAGTATGGTACCAACTCAGTCCCTAAAAATTCCTGTTATGGTTTTGCATTACTCCGGGTAATTCAAGCGTTTGTTTCAAGGTTCCGATGCCCTTACAGATTCCCACCCCGTTCCCCAGCATTACACTTCACCAACCCGTAAAGCACACACTCGTTTTACACAACACACTTCTCCCCAATCGCTGCGGTATCGGAATGGAACCCCGCAAACCTATTCAAAGGAGGCGAGTCTTTTCCTCCGTTCAAAGCGTTGTGGCCCTCAGTCCTCAGAGGGTACGCTATCCCCGGGGACCTTTGTGCCCAGATTTCGTCGTCGGCTTCGTCGTTGTGCGGGCCACTGTGAGAAAGAGGGAGGAAGGATTGATGGTGAGGTTGGAAAGAGGGGAAGGGGGAGAGGGCGCCAGCCGGCATCTGGGCACCACGCGGCTGCAGCGTGGCCCGACCCAACCGGTTGCTGTCCTCCCAGCTCCTCCTCTTCCCCCCCACCCCTCACCGAACACCAACACCATCGAGCGTCCTCCTCGTTGCTACCGCGAACTACGTCTTGTCCGTCGACGCATCTGGTTCAGACGTCACGACGATCATTCCTCTGTCAGCGTCAGTATTGAGGTGCGGAACTGTTTAATTGCGATATAATGTGAGACCATCCAATGATCATGTCATGTGGGAGTGCGAACTGTATGGAGAAGACAGAACCTCCTACATATGTAAAATGAAGAGCGAAGGAAAAATTAATACGGAATTCAATTATGGCTTTATAAGTAACAAAGATATGTATGAGGAGTACAGATGACACGTGACAAAAGTAGAACAATTGAGAGACGCAATGAAACAAGATGACGAGTGACGTTGAAACAATAATAGTAGCAGAGACGCAGACGAGATGAAATTGAAGATGGACGAGGAAAATTTGTGATCAGTTCCTTGTAATGACTGTGTTAATAGACAAGGCGGTCATGTAACCAAATACCAAAATAAACTGAAAAAACCCCTCCAATAAATTAACAGTTACCATAGAACGGATATCAAAGTTGTAAGTGAGCGCGAGTCCTCAGTTGTTTGAAAAAATAATTATCCCTTCTATTTTTACAACAGTTTCACCACTGTAGTGTTAAAATATCTACGTTAACATAGGACCTCCTCCCCTAAAATAAAAAGAATTGATTTCCCTTTATTGGTAATCTCACAACCTGTATCGATACGTTTGATCGATTTCCCTCGACTAATGAAGTGTTATGATATAGAAGCTGAAATCGTTTACTTTTACAAACATATTAGCGTATACTAACCAGTTTTCTTTATTCATTTCGACTCGCAAAAATGTTAAGATTTTGTTTCGTCTCCGATCCAGTGTTCATCTTCACTTGGTCTTGGTCAAGCTTCCATTGTGAGATTGATGTCAGTACATGAGGGTGCGACATATCCTCATCTATTTGCTAGGCATTCCAAAGTCACTCCCTTTTTGTAGCCATCTGGTTTCCGCCATTCCTTCAGATCCTTGCCAGGGCTGCCTGCGTAGCCGACCTCAGCGTGGCTGGCTGGCGTCCTCCGAGACAACGGCCTTGAGAAAGTCGACAGGACCCAAGGACGTCCGGCACGAATTGGTGGAGGAAAGGGTCGCTGCCTTTGTCGCAGGCCTTTGGGCGATCATTGAAAATTATATTGTTTATGTCTACTATTATGCAGCTGAAAAGATTGTAATTCTGTAAGATTACTGAAAATATTTCGATTTAACGGTAATTGATTGATTGCAATATGCTATTATTATCAACCGATTAATGGTTGCAAATTAATCGATTAACACGTTACTGTCGTGTGAATCGCAGGTGCTTCACACTCACTTTAGTTAGGTACGCCGCGTGAACCTATTTATTCAATAATCGATAAGTGTTTCAGAGTAATTTTAATTTATCATTATCGTACAATAATGATGGGTCTGTGCATTGTTAATATCGTTAAAGCTTTATTCGAAACTTGAGGACACATAATTCATTTAAAAAATTATATTCATATTATATTCCTGACCACTGTTTTCGCACAAATCTCTTGTTTCCGGATACTCAATATTTGTGTAAGAAATATATTATTATTGTTACATTTAGAGTAATAAATAGTACCATTATTCTACACTTACCACTTTTGGAAAGCTGTTCTCATTCACAAAATGTATTATTCAAATGATGCTTCAGTAATATATTTTAATGGATGGTAAACGATTATTTTAACACTAATTATGCCTTTAAAACATTTACATTTAAGTTTGCTTTTTAAACTGCAGGTATGTACCGAATTGGAAGACGATCGGTAAATATTCACAACTCTAATAATGTTTCTCCATTGACATATTTATTTTCAATTTAGTAAGTGCGTTTAGGAAAGGGATAAATAATTAAAGTGTAATAATCCTGATAACGGTTAATTATTACTTTAAAATAATTTCTAATTGCTTGGGTTATTACAAAAATTCAGATACAATATTCTCATTTTCTTATGTTTACCCGATGAAAATGGAAAAGAAAAAAATATTAGAGAAAAATTAATTGATGCACAAAATAATCTGTCCGAAAATAACCGGTCCTTTTTTTATTTATTGCAAGAAATAATCAGTTGTACGGATCGGGAATAAATAGTCTCACTACTTTGTAGTGATCGGGTCTCTGGAGAATACGAGATTTCGCTATAGAAGAAATTGTGGGACTCCACTGTTAAAACTTTATATTTTTTGCAAAGAATATTCCTTCAGAATATAAATTTGTCAGATCAATTTGAGAACGATCCCTTTGCTTTCGAAATTTTAAAAATATAAAGAATATGGTGTTTTTCATAAGAGTATCGGAAGAATCGGTTTTGATTCTATTATCGTTTCACGTTTTGTATTGTAGTATACGTATATTCTTACAAATTCAAACAATAAACTCTATGTTAACTTGTTTCTGAAGGCATTGGTGAAAATTTATAAGCAACCAGTTACTTTTGTTATTAGTTAAAATTTGACAGCAGCAGAAAATAGTTACAAATATGTAATAAGTTAGTGAAATAATTTTACGAATTCATTTATGAACATAATACATGTACAGTCCAATTTAAATAAGGTTCGGAATATTATACTTTTTTGACCAATACAAACATTTCTGGGTGCTATTTCGGGAGTGACGTTTATTGAAATGATAAAGTTTCTTCTTTATATGAAACTACTTTTTTTATTTCCTAATTATTTTTATTTTGTCGCTGATATCAATTTTGTTCGAAGGAAAAAAAAAGTTTTAATGTCCAAATTTTTGTATTAAGTATTAGATGGTTTAATACAAGTG
The DNA here is from genome assembly GCA_002313205.1 of Laupala kohalensis. Taxonomy (NCBI): domain Eukaryota; kingdom Metazoa; phylum Arthropoda; class Insecta; order Orthoptera; family Trigonidiidae; genus Laupala; species Laupala kohalensis. Next base: position 287,656 of record NNCF01128506.1, on the reverse strand, counting down.
ACTTTTAAAGGTAACATTACTATGGAGTTCCTACTTCTTTTATTTACGATGACAGTGGATATTTTTGTCCATTGCGTCCCATTTAATTGACAGTGTCGTCACAGCGCGATAATGGAGTTGATAACCCGCAGATAGAAGTAAATTAGAGAAAGTGATATGCAGGTTAAAACAGTGACTCATCGAGGCCGAACACAATCGGTTAAGAACACCGCTCCCTTCCCCTCCCCTATCCATCGCCCATTACGCCCGCGCCTATTATCCCTCAAAAAAAAGTTCTACTCCTTCCCCCGGACTCGCGTTGACTTTCAAGCAATCATTCTTTCGCATTGGTTTGATACACTCCGCCTATGAAAATTGAATAAAATATTCTCTGTTTATTCTGATGCACGAGTTTTTCCATTTCACTGGTATTTGAATATTAATTTGTTTATATGTCGCGGAAAATTGAGGAGAGAAAATCTACGATTCTTTGGGTGCTTTCCACATTTATTTAGTCACGATCATAAATTTTTTAATTTAGCAAGTAGATATTTAACGTGTTTATTTGCATCAGTGTAATGACATGTTTCTGCACTCCTTTAGATTTGTTTTACATCTTACGAGTAAACTTTGTGAAACATGTAAAAGAAGAATTGACATCTTTAATAATTAATAAATTGAAAAATCCCATTTACTGCCATTTGAATTCTAATTTACTTAATGATAATGAAATTCCCCAATTAGCTTAAAACCCACAGTCCATATGCTAAATTTTCTTATCTAATATTTCGTATGTTTCAAGTTAGTCTACACTTGTCCTAGATGATCCATTCATATAAATAGAAAAGTGAACATGGGAACTCGAAATTTTGGTATGTTGCTTATATACTAAAGAGACTCTCTACGAAAGGATTATTTGGTATTCAGATTTAAAAGGGTGTGAATTAGGATCAAAAGATTTCTGGATTCTTCATGAAAACTAACGAAGTGAGATATTACATTGCTTGTTGTTTGTAAATGTTGTTATTTCAAACATCTACTTACCAATATCAATGTTTTTCGATTTGTTTCTTTTAAATGCTCGTAAAGGGGTAAAAAATCAGTTTTGTCGTCCACGCTATTATATTTTCCCTCCCATCTCTTCACACTTATGGATTCCTGGAATTCCTCCGATTATGAAACGGAGCTAATAATCTCATTTCCGTCTAGGATTATATTTGTACTGTTTGTTATGCCTGTATTTCAGTTTCTCTTGTGGATAAGTATTATATAGCTTCATTTTTAATGAGAAAGTCAAAACTTCCACAAGCGAAGAAACATGTATTATTAGCAACAAAATCTCCAATTTGATGCAATAGTAACGTATGTTGTTTGTAATATATTTTGATGTGACCAAGTAGTGAACACGATATAAATTCCATATTTAAAACAATAGGCATTCAAAAAAGGAAAAGTTGTACCAATTAAAAATATCCTCCAAACAATTTTCCGGGTCTTTGTCTAGAAAAAAATATTGCTGGACAGAATCAGACAATCTCGTCAGTAATTTAATAAATAGCATATGTCAGGCACTATGGAATAAGAAAGAAACCATTCATTCGTACGTCATTCACAACGGGAGAAGGGAATACGCAAATTTCACGAGTCTCGGGGTATTTTGCCGAAGCTGGATTGCGCTTCGTGAGCAACCTTTGAAAATATTTGACGACCTCAAAACTTACCTTCCCCGAGGCACACTTGGCCGGCCGAGACCCGAAGCAATTACCCGAACTAGAACGATTTTTTTTATCGTTTATCCCAGCAGGTTTCTTCTTTTCTCTCCTCCGTTAGGAATGGCTATTCGTATTAATTAAATGCATATTTAAAAATAAGGGCGGTCGTAAAGTTGTCTTTTATTACTTATTACGGACAACCTACTTCTTTTAGGATTCGTGCTGGGCTCCGCTCGAGTGAGCGAGTGAGAAAGAGAAGTCCCGGTGTGACGTAGGCGACCATGAATGCTGATGACTCAAGCGCTGCTTACGTCACGCGGAGGAGGAATTGGACGCAGAAGCGTGGACTAGAGCGGGCCATTTGAACGATCGAAGTGCTTGCGTACGTCATGTTTTGTGTATCTTCAGATCGGCCGGTAATTCTATTTCATTTCTCTTTGCTAGTACATGAAAGAGAACCCTTAAAAACAAGATTTTGGTAATTAGAGGGAAATATAAGAAAATTAACTTGAGCTTAAAAAAATATTTCATAGTACTTCGTGACTAGACTAAAGGGGTGATGCATATTTACCTCAAAGTCATTGCGGGGTCACGGATATTATTGAAAAAATACCTCACCGAGACGGATGGTTCGTAAATATGAGTTATGAAAAATTGAAAGAATGGTAGTTTCTATATTACTCCTACGCTTCCAACCCTCACGGGCACAACAATTAAATTGAAGACGAATTGTCTGTGATTTTTTTTCTCAGAATTATTTATATATGGACGCATAATTAACTTTGTTAAATTTTATTGTTGCTTAATTATTATTAATGTAAGATGGTTATAATTATTATCAATAATTGTAATCTTTATTATTATCCTCTTTAGTTTAATCATTATTATTAACCAGTTTTAATGTACGATATTCTAATGATGCGTTCCCCTTAAATTAGTGTGTTACGATACGCTGCTCCGATGTTTTGTTTACTCCGCTTAGCGTCTGTTCCTAGAAATCGGCGCTTTACAGACGGATTGGCGCGGTAACGGCGGCGCGGCGTCTCGAACGCAGACCCACGATCTCAGTGGCTTTTGAGGCGTGCGGCCGGAAGGCAGGGTTGTCCATCGATCTCCGTCGAATTCTTTGCCACTGGACGTAGATATTAGATGATGCTGTGGTCGCACATGCTATAGAATATAGTGATTTGCTATTAAGTACAGTAAAACCTCCATAGTCTGACACTTTATAACTCGAAATATTGTATAATACGGCATCTTCAGCAATGACCGTTAATTAAAATATTTGTAGTATTTAATTAATTTTGATGCCTCGTTCTAGATGTTATTCGTGGCCATTACTTTTAAACATTGTCTTTTAAAAATTCGTTTATTTTGTGAAGTTTTTAAAAAATTTAATGCAAATGATATATTTCATTTATTCAACTTAATAATTTTTAGACACTTACTTATTTTTTATTTTAGAACAACTTTTCGACCATTATTTGAGCCATCTTCAGGGTCCATTCATTGTACAAAAATGGAAAATAATATGTATGTGTCTAAAAATTATCGTTAAATTAATAAGTGAAATACGATACTAGACTAAGTATCCATGTATATATAGATAGGTAGATAAGTGTACACATATCTCATTAAATCCCATTTTCAAGGAAAAAAACTCTTTCAGTCCAAAGAAACCCCTCATTCGGAACTCCTCAGATCCTGAGCTTGTCGGATTAAATAGGTTCTACTATTCATATTTTCAGCATTATGCATAAAGAGTATTCGTAGTATGGGCTCTAATGACCTTGTTGTTGACGAGCCCTTAACCCCCCCCTCCCCCCCACACACACACACAAAGAAGAGAGTATTCGTAGTTTGCTTCCAATTGATCAATCGGAGCAACAGCGGAATTCTTCTTCAGACGAGTCTTCAGTACCCATTTTTGGGAACACATTTATTAGATAAGTTTCGTAACACATTTAATAACACATTGGTTACTTACACACAGTAGAATCAGATCATATGGATTCTGACTGAATAAACTTACTAGCTTAGTATTACATTACAAAATTTTAATAAAATTTTGTGAATTTATACTCGAGCACAGATCTACTGTGTGCAGGTAAGAGCAGCTTAAAAACATTTTGCGGTTTAACTAAAAATCTTTAAAAATATATGCTCATGGAAAGACAGCCAATTTATGTTATTACTCCGTGCCTTCATTCTGAACCAGTTATTGTAGGTTTGATCAAATTAGCTCTTTCGTTTAAAAAATTCTTCATCCGTTGCTGATCCTGAATAGCGAAAACTTGTTGTCGAAAAAGTGCTCAGTATATTTCCTTAATGTTTTCTTCAAATCAGTTAAGAATATCTTTTTATTTTTCCTTATTTGTTTAACTATATGTTCACTAATCATGTGTTTAATCTTGATGTGACACGATATCGGTATTTTTTTCTTGTATGTTTTATTAGTTGTGAAAATATTATTTTCTTAATGTTTTGGTTTAAGAAAATAAATTAACCTATTATTTCACTGTCTCACGATGAGCAAGCACATTCATTGATTCATTAAAAGAATACTTTTCTTTCTCCTAGAGCAATTATTCGATGTTGAGGACACCATATACTTTAATCGAATTATGTTTCGAAAATGTATTCTATACAGGACCATTGTGCTCTCGAAAGAAATTGAATGAATAAATAATATATTTTAAAATAAATATAAGAATTTAGAGCGTAAAACTCAGTCCGTCATCTTTTTATGATGACTAAGTATCTATGTTACGTACTACAATCTTCTACTTTCCAACAATTTTCACGGCCGCGTTTTACGAAACTGTGAAACTATGCATTAATTACGGATATTTTTTCGTGAAATTATGATTGGAAACCTTGAACTATTTCAGTTCGTTATACTCTGTCAACCGTACAAACCCCATGATCAGGAAAGCTGAAATGTGACTCACCAAACTATTCGGTACTTCTTTATAAGGAACATATTTCCATCGAAATCATTTCCCCTCACAATCTCGATTCTTGAATTAAATCCATATTCTTAGTAATATTTGTATAATTCGAATACATTGAGAAAAATATTTTATTCCATACTATTTTAAAATTAGTTCAAACGCATAGGTTTATATGGAACTTTAAATTTTCTGTACAACTTGTCTCGTTCCGAAGTGTAATGTGATACGGGCGGTACGGTGCTTTGTTGCATAACGAATGCGACCCAAGTTTTCTTTTTAAGAGGTGAGATAGTAAGTAGCAGAATGAAGAAATTATTTGTACGTCCTGACAATAAATAATTGGAAGCATGATATATCAAATTCAATTTTGTAGAAAAAGACTGGAATTCGTTTTGAAACAATTATTGTTTATTTCACACCACATCGGCATGTACATATACAAATGTTATGACATGTATTAAGACCTCAAATTGTCATATGTTTAATTATTTCCACATTTCGTATGACCCACCCACCATCGAGAAACATGATACTAAAATATTTTTTATTTACTTCATCTTTTCACAAAATTCATATTAGACAAACAACAGTACATCGTTCCTATTGACGAGCTTTCATTAACTACTTAATGAAGGAAATAAGTGGCTGATTTTTTAGAGTTTGGTACAAAACATTGAAATTGAGCTTTGAAAATGAATTTGCTAAAATAATGAATTTCCTTTCGTTATATTTAATGTACATTCAGTGGAGCAAAATGAGATTGTGTGCAGTAATGAACATTAGGTTATCATTTTGTCATTGATTATTGGATTATTGGATTTTTAAATTATGCATCACGAAATGCAAAATGTACAAATGTATAGTGGTTTAAAAAAATCTAACAAAATCTCTTGGAGTATAATGTTGGACATGATAATGCTATCGTCTATAACTTTTTTTGCTGTGTAAGTAGACAATTCTCCCTGATTATCTCTTTGATATAGAAATATTGTGACTAAGAAAGACTTACTCAGAAACGAAACCTGGGAGCAGATCAAACGTGAGTTCACAGTCTGTTCTCCTTGCAGTCTTCGGTCGCAATTAATAATTTTTTAAAGAAACTACGCGTGTTAAAATGAATGATAACAATTCGGTCCCGTTCCATAAAGTTACCTTATATTAGTAATGACTCCTTAATTTTGGCAATTTATCAAGTGTGATAGGAGTAAAAGGGATATTTACACAAAGTTACTAATTGGAAAAGATATTATTGTAAAATTGTAATGTAGTTTTCAGTCCGAAGAATCTCGCGGCGCGTGTAGGCAATCGCAGACGCCCTTTGTCGTAGTAAAACAAGGGAGTAATGTTGATGAGGGTGATTGTATTGCTTCAGATGCAACCCGTGGCAGTTTCCCTTTCCAGAGGAAAACAATGACTTAACAAGAATATCATTCAAGTTTTATCTAGTTTTAATCTGTAAATTATGTGTAATTTCTCTGTTTATTTAAAATTTAAATTGAATACTTTGTTTTACTTAAATAATACCTTTATTTTGACACAGTAACCTCTAACCATTAAGAATTTTAGACATCTGCTTTTTACCTTGAGTAGAAAACAATACAATTTTTAATACTTTTTAGTTTAGTTTGACACAGTTAAGTTGAATCACTAAGCATTTTAGTTATTTACCATTTTATTTTTATTATTATACTACGTTTTATTAACGAAGCAATAATTCAATAGAATCAATTTTACCCACCGACTCAAAGGAAGTCCTCAAAAACCAAAATAAGTAGAATATATATGGGAGTTCTACTCTACCCCATCTCTAATTCTGTTTGATTCTAGTTATGAATAATTTTAAAAAGGTTTCCAGAGGTACATGATGAAGGCATCCATTACTTACATGGGATTCGAACCTAGAACTTCTGGCTTCAAGGGTGACATTCACCTCTAGCCGAATAAGTCACGAAGTCACATTATAATAAACCTTTCTTTCATTCAGTAAATGAATAAATATCCATTTATTTCTAAAAAAAACGTTCCAACTCAGGTGAAACTCGAATGTCGTCTTCTCTCAAAATATCAGCACGTTCTCATCGAGGCCGCAGGGAGAAAGTGTGAAGCTTCGCTTGAAAGGAAGTTCGTAACATTGCGTTTTATGAGCGTCTCTTGCACTCTCCTGCAGAGAAAGTGCGAGGTGTATCCCATCTATGAGTCAATCTCTCAAGCAATGGAATTCCAATTTATTGCAGAGCACAAGGTCTCACGTCTTTCAGATTTCCACTCGAAAACTAGATGGATAATTATTATGATTTTTAAACGAAATTTATTTATTTAAAATGAGAAATGTTAAAGAAGTATTGTAAAAACTTGGGAGGTAAAAATACCAATAATATTATTTTGTAAGGAGAAGGTCAAACATTGTGTCATATAGTTGACTTAGACAAAAGGTTATAGTTCAAATAATGTTCATGAAGACAGTATAATATTCATGACGAATAATAGTAATACGAGCTTATTTTTCTGCCGAATTTATTGTTTAAATGATTAAATCAACTAATCTTCTTATCCATTTTGTAAAATTTTGAAGAAACGTTTAGAAAATCTTTTATAATGCACTAGAATTATTTATCTTCTGTTTTTATTTTGATAAAATGGTTGGAATAAAGAATGATGAAATCCATTATTCACTGTTAACTAGTTTTATTTAAATAAAACTATTTTTTAAATTTGGCTAAAATGGAATTACTTTTAATTCCTTAACAATAGCCTTACGAATTGTTTTGTTTACTTTTAAAATAATGAATTTGATTATTCTTGATTTGTATTTTTTTGGGTGTGGTATCAACAATTTCTCAGCCTTGTTCGTGTATTCCTCTGCTTTTTAAATGTGTATATTAATCTTACCATGGATTTACTTCCTAATAGTGCAGTATTATTATTTCATCCCGGAGATAGTCATACGCGGTATGAGAGACTAGTCCTTTATTGTCTAATTTATTCAATGGTCATTAGATTTGCAATTTTCAAAGAAACACTCTCATATTACATGTCTCTGCAAGAAATATATTCAGAGCTTGTAAAATTAACTTTTTTGTGGCATATAATTACAGGTTTCAAGATATAATTACAGCTTATGTTGTTTTGACATTATTTCTTCAGACCTATCATTACATTCCACACATTATAATCGAGTTGTTACGAATTGGAAAGAATTTGTTGCTAATATTAGCGGAGTCAATTTTGTTTGCATAATGAGAAGAAAATTTATGCGTTCGTACGTATTTAGAAAACCTTGAACAAGAAGAAATTAGGTGAAAAAAGAATGAAATGCCATAATTAGACAATGCTACTGGAGGAGTAATGTCTGCCTGAATACATACAACTTAGTCACGGCAATAAAAGTAGAAGACAGATTCGGAAATATTATCAACTGTCTGACAGCACGGTTTCACTTCTGAGTATTTATTTGTTAAGATACAGTTTATCCTTCGTTATAACTTTCATGTAGACAAAAATAGCTCGTTTTCTAACAAAAACCGAATTATGTCTTAATCACGTGATATAGCAAATATCCGAAAGGTACTCTTTAAGTCCGTATCATCCCTCTCTCGGCCACCTCTGAAAAAGGAGTTCGAAAACTTTTCTTACATTTTTTTTGTAGTAAACCTCTACAATACAGCGGCAACAAATCAAAATTCAAAATTCTTATCTCAGTTTTCTTTCTTCATTGATGAATCGATGGGTGAGTGAGTAATTGAGTTAGTAAGCCACACACTCACTAATCTGCTCATGACAACGCCGCGCCGCTTTATTTAAATTTACGCAAATTTTCTTCTGCTGAATTAAAAATCTAACTAGAATTTTTATTTTCACGTAATACACGAAAATTATGTCAATTTTTTCTTCTTTAACTAAAAAGGTGATTTGAGTACGGTTATCATCAATACTTTGCGTAATGTTTTTTTAAATTAAAAGTTTACTCGGAAACAAGCAACACCCTGATGACTCCGTAGCATTTCAGAACAAAATTTCTTTGGGTTTTTTTCTTTTCGAAAAAAGAAAAAACAACATAAAATAGTTGATTTTGTGTCATATAGTAGTTATGTGTTCTGAGAAATCGACCCACTCGTTTTGAGATAGCTCTACGAGGAACACTAGTGGTGCATTGTCCCTTGAACAATTAGCGCTTGAGTTCGCTTCTCATAAGACGAAATTTCGAAATACTCGGAAGTCAGAGGGTCACCATATTACCAAATATTTATTGTTCATCGTTTCTATCTTTACCTTTCGTGCATGCGTTGACTATCAGTTTTATACTATACGAGTAGATACTATAGATTCAAATAGTATCAAAGATTATACCTGACGATAAAAGCGTTTCACAAATACCAAAGACTGGGTTGCGTGAGCGTAGTGCCAATACCGAGATATCGATCTTCAGCTGATTTTTGCTGGAATGCAGTTTCGAAACGAAGAGAGTTATGTGAACTTTCTTCTTATACAAGTACTCCCTTCTGTTTATCCCACATCTTGTCCTACGATGTTCGAATAATTCTAAAACATTCCTTTGAGTTAATGGATGAATGAAATAGCAAACACGTTGAAAATTATTTTGTACTTTATCTGTATATTTCCTATATGTGACAAGCGATTTGCCATCTCTTGTTTTCTTCCCTCTTCTTTTTCTCATCTCTCTGTTCTCTCTTTTTTCTTTTTCTTCTTTCTTCTCGTCGTAATCCAGCATCTGGAAAGAGGAAGAAGTAAAATAATACTGAGAAAAGTTTCTCATACAATTATGAGACTATCAGCTTCCTACTCATCCATTCGTATGAGATCGTGGTTGAACCAACGAGCAAACTGCATTACTGAATTCAAAATTGATACAAATTGCCCATCACGTATAGTAATATGCGTTCACTGGCGTTTACAAAGGGTTCAGTGAATCGGCCAATTAATTTATGTTTATTTTCGGTATTTTTGTGTCGCGGAACCACATCGTACATTTCTTCACTCTTTTTTCAAATCGCAAGTTATCCTTTCTTCTCTTCTAGTTCCCCCATATCGACGAAATTTGTGACATCAGTGTGATAAAGATACAATGAAGATTGGCAATGTATTTCTTTATTTATTTGGAGTAATGTTCAGACACTGGTGCAGATTTCATAAGGGTTAGAGTGGTTCTGGCTCAATGTTATCAAAGCAGATGTTGAGCACCTCCAATTTTATGCTTTATATGGTGTGGTCGTTTCGTAAACTACATTCAACAAAATACAATTGCAGGAGTGACTTATGTGTTCTCCACTGATCAGACCTTGGCTAGAAATCGGGACATTGAAGAAGGGCAAATGAACAAATAGTGCTCTGGATGCATGCAATTTGAGGGTTCTCTCAAATTGACAAAATCCAATTCAAAGAAGTCGTCGACAACTTTGCTGAAGTCTAAGAAAGGAGAAGACAATTTTGCGGCATTACTTTTTTTTAACGAGATAACAATAAAAAAATAAATCTCTGAAAAAATAATATCTATCGTATAAACAATGAATACAGTACGTTATTCGAATAAAAGGGATTTGAAATAATTGTTCTTATAGAATTGGTAAAAATAGTGTTAAGTTATGGTCACGAGAGGATTAGGGGGAGGGAGATAGAAAGGAGAATACATGGGCCTTGCAAACCTTGAATCNACGTGAAATTTTAAAAAAATATAATTTTTTAAAAATTTATCTTCAGATGACTTACAAGTATGAATGTTGATGTTTGATGATCATTCGTTAATAAATTTGGAAGGCCTACCATATGAAGAACGAATGAAATTTCGCATGAAAAATTTTATAACCTGGAGTAATACAATTTCGTCAAATCAGACAATCACAATTTTTCTCTAGATAATTACAAAAATCAGTTGAATATGTTTCATTTTTGAAGTTTCTGCGCAAGTTATTGAAAATATTGGACTGATAATAGTCGAATCGTGTGAACATTTCATCAAAATAACAAACAAAGCAGAATGACCTTTGACAAAATAAAGCATTTTTTCGGCAGGAAACTGTGTTCTTTTTATTTGATCGTTACTTTGTTTGTAGAATGTTTTCTTCGCGTGATTGGGTTCATTCGATGGTTTGATTTTGCGATTGATACGATATGGATTTGTGGACAATACCACGTGAAATGGGCCAAGGTCACTTTTTACTCCAAATTCTTTCGTTGGGATACATCTTTATCATTTATTACGGAATTGGCTCACTTTACATGTTTGTNTATATATATATATATATATATATATATATATATATATATATATATATATATATATATATATATATATATATATATATATATATATATATAAATATAAAATATATCCTTCGTTATGCATTGAATTTTTATATCATAGAAGGTCAGAATACTTTATCATCTTGATGTATTTTGACTTCACGTGTGACCTCAAACACATATGACACGAAAGATAACGCCAAGTCTAACTGCGTACGTTTGCGTTGTTAAACCCTTTGTAAATAAGCATCACGAGGATTTCATTCGCTTTCCATAGTGACACAGACAATTGTGTAATGCCAGTAATATTGATTTACGAACTATTTGTTTCTTTTCTGTTTTGCGCATAATAACCACTTGTGTTTGTTTGTTACTTCTTTTAATTGTCAAGTACTAAGCTAACTTAGTGCTTCAAATCAGATTTTTCATCTTTTGGAAATATTATGTATTGTGATATTTTGTACAACGTGTTATTAATTTTACTTTAGAATATATTTAAAAAATATTTTTATTGTGCATTTTTGACGATTCAGAAATTGTGGTTTAAAATTTAAATCAACAATTTTAAATCCTATATACATATGATCCATTCAAACACATGTTTAAAGAGTGATTTCCTTAATTCATCCGATAAAAACATTTCGAAGAGGATACTGGGTTCCAGTGTTTTTTCTATTTATTTTTGTTATTAATATCTCATTTCTCTGTATTGAAATTAATCCTACAGAGACATCATTACTATGGTGCTCCTTATAATTAAGTGGTGAGAGCACTTGTATGATGAAGCAGATAGTTCGAATTCCGAGAGAATGTTGATGTAATATATTTTCTGTAATTATTGTAAATTTAATAAATCACATCGCCCATATTGAGCTTGACTGACAGTTATAAATTATGGATCGGACTAATGACAGCTAATCAGGATGGATGTGCAAGTAGAATTTCTAGGAGGGTGCTAATCCCTCCAAAAATGTGTTTAGTGTAAACTCAATTTAGTTTAAAATGGTGCTTAGTCGCAAGGTAAAACGAGAGATTCCTATCACTAATACAACAAATATCGATTGATTAAAGAAAATTCTGAGATGTCGTAATGTGAAGTACACTGTTTTTATTTTGTTCGTAAACGTTTCTTCTTTCTCTGTCAGAAGCAGTAAATGATATAGTCCTCCTATTCCGATATCGAAGTCGATGAAATCTATGTTTACCGACGCCGATGTCGTGTCAGTAGAATTCGATTCTAAAAATGCATACGTGATTGTGAATGGGATCCCTTCTACATGAAGTAGGTTCGGAGATCCACCCACCGACAGCTGTTAGATCGTCCGTCTGTCCGTCCTTCCTTGGCTGACTGAATAGAATGAGGAAGTAGACTGAGCTGCGACCGCCACGGCGACGACTCGCGATTCCAATTCCCTCCCTGCTCCGGTCGCGGCGCCCGTTCTCCCCGCTCCCCGCACGTGGCCCCCAGCAACGCTCGTCGCTCCGCGCCGCCGCCGCCGCCACCGCCGCCTCCGTTGTATGTAGCGCATGCAACAAACAGGCAGGCAGCCTGCAAGCCATCCAAGCCAGCCAGCCAGCCAGGCAAGCAGCCCGTGCTCAGCGCGCTGACTCATGGGACACCGTCGTGCCGCGCCGCCGCCGAGGTCGTCCTAAGCAGCCACGAAGCTACCAGGCGGTTTGAAGCTGCATCCAGCACGCCGTTACGTTCACGAAACACCGCGAACACGCAACAGCGGAAGCTCGACGCTCGACTTGGCTTGTTGAGAATCGAACGAAGACGCTGAGCGACGGTTGTTTCGTCGCTTAAGTTGGCAGTACAGAAAGGAACGACAATCGCGACAACAATGCTCGTGAGGAAAGGCTACGCAATGCGTCATGGAAGTGGAGCTCTCCGGGAACACTCATCAAAAGCCTCATCTTGAGGTTATGTTGTCACCTGGAAGGAGAGTCAGTTGTTAACGAGCATTGCTACGGCGATTTTCATTCATTTTTGGAACAGAAGAAGCGTGATAGAGTGAGAGTGGAAGAAATCAGACGAGCAACTAATTCGCTACCACGTCTTCAAGTGTTCGCGATTTGAACCCCGAATTCATGCGAAAGTTGTATCATCTGTTTACTATGTTTGTGCGTGGGCGTGTTGTACTTGCTATGAATGTGAAGTGAATAAATTAATTGGAAACGTCAGCATCAATCCGTGGATTACTGCCTCTTCTTCCCGAATTTTTTTCTTGCCAAGGTAAGACGCACACCTGCATTTTTACAACGATAACAGCTGTACATTTTTTCGTATTTATTTTTATGACATATTACCGAATTCTCACGTGTCAGTTCAAAAGGATGTGTACATTTCAAACATTGAGTTATTTTATTCTATCCGTTACTTTTCATTGGTGATATCGTTATCTATCAAAGTGCGTTTTCTCTGAGATTTATAATAACGTTCTCTTCTTTAAATCACCTTGTTAATTCAAAGGAATAGTGATGTCAGTCAATTGTGCCGTAATACAATTGACATAATGGCGGTACGTCACGGCTATTTTCGCTCGCTCGCTGCTATTCCATTGGCGATGAGTGACTGAGTTGACAACGGTAGAGGAATGAATGTAAAGGTTTAAATGTAAGACAGGACCTACTCTCTTGGAGTAACTGACACCATCTAAAGAAAGTTTCACTTCTTACCGATATTTCTGTTAGTTCTGTACATGTTTTTTATTTGAATATTGTGTATAGCGAATCAATCTTTGATCTGATAAACTGGAATTTTAACTTGTGGTTGTCAATATACTCTATATTTTAAATCCTATTTATATTCCGTTCTCAAATCCTTCCTCTGTATAATACTTATCGATATTTTCTTGATTGTATTTTTATTTTACGAATTAATGATTTATACTAAAAACAAGAATCTTATTGATTTAAAATAAATTCCAAAAAACATTTCGATTATATTGTGAACTACTTGTTACTGTTTCAAGCATTATTTAGTGTGTATGCAGCTTTACATCACTCAATTGAAAGAGTACAAGGAAAAAATGAGGAATTTGTATTATGGCACAGTTGACTATTATCTTATCTATTAGTATATTGGTGTTTTTCATTCCTGGTCACTTGTATTGTAGAGCTCAAAAAATTGTTATATTTGTTCTTACATTTTAACATGTCCTCCCGTAATGTTCATGTATTATTCTAGCGTTGTTTTTTAAATACAAATTATAATATTTACTTATACGGGTACATTATTTTAATATCTTGGATTCTTCCTAACTTGGAAGTAATTTTATTCGTTCACTCCGGTAATTAATTTTTTGACGTGGATAATTGGCGAATTATTGTTACACCATCGCCCAGTATGATTCTTGTAGTTTTTGCCGTATATATTTCATCTGATAGGTCGGTCAAATATAATAAACGAGATTTGCGTTCTTGTGCACTGGTAAACAAAAGAACAGCGTGCCTTGTTTCATCCCAGCGCTGTCACTTGTTGTCTGGACCTCTTCGGGACTCGAAAGGGGATGCCCGAGTCAGTAGAAAGGAACGGACATCCCCCCACCCAGAACCTGCTGTTTCAATGGGATGCCTCAGCGGACGCGAGCCGCATATTGATGCCAAGGGCTGCCTCCTCAGACCCTAGAATACCACCCTAAACAAAAGCCAGAGATTAAGATAATTAAATTGTCTTTTAATGGTGATATATTGCTGTGAACTCTCTTCAAGTTTATTTTTGGCCTCTTTGCGTAGAATGCCTTGTAACTGGACCGTGAACTCCCGGTGTTGAGAATGTTTTTTTTACAGATATTTANATATATATATATATATATAAGAATTAAGGGTTTAATTTTTTTTCTTGTATCCGCATTGTGTGTGTACTCCTGTGATTTTCTGTGCGGAAGAGTTTGCCAAAAAGAAAAAGGAACGGAAATATTTTCTCTGCAAAATGAAGTCCTATGAACAATCGGGTACATTTTCTAAGTACACATGCGACGACATTTTCTAAGTACACTTCATATGGAGATCTGGTTTTCATTATTTTGATTCACGTAGTCAAAAAATGACAATTAAATTTGTACAATAATCGTTTATAAAATATTGGTTTTAATTTTTACAATTTTATTGTATAATTTATGAACAATTTATCTACATTGCTAAGAAGTTTTGGCGCGCTCTTGTTCTTTCACATAAACAATTAAAAAGCAGCAATACATTTCAGATTATTAAATATACGTGAATTTAAAACCTTCGAATTAAGATAGTAATTATTTAGTGGTGAATATTTGGGAATCACTTTGCTTCCTGCCCGCGTTTGTTGAAGCAGTTATTTTCGCGTACTGATTAGAACCCTTCAGTTACACAAACTTTTAAACATTTTAAATATTGTTCAAATTCTTATTATCGGGAATTTGAAAGCAATAGACATCTTATTCTGACTACTTATTGATTATACGCTGACATTTTCTACCTCCGCACTGACCAGAAACGCGAATAAATACTAGGAGAAGGGAGAAAACGTCTCGATTTCATGAGGTTTTTGGACCAGCCAGCGGAGTTGGACTGACAGACCTTGCTGAAGGTCGCTCGTAAATAATGCGGCCTGAACTCCACGCAGCGTCCTTGCAAATTCAGAATAGAATAGGGTGACCTGTGACCTGTGACCAGCTTCTTACAAATATTGGACATCTGTTAATTAGGAAGGAACGGTGGATCAAATGAAAGTCCCAATACAGCATTATTCTGTATTTTCACTCTGTTGTAATGTTAACAAGCATTATACCTTATAAAGTTGTAATTATTATTTTAGTTAAAAATGTTCATAAATTCATTAAATTTTCATTATAGTAGTATAGCGGTCGTTATTAGTTGGATGGTAATAATGTAAAATCTTTTGGAATCAGCTCCCTCTTTTTGGCGTCTCTCCCAATTGGGAACTCGTTGCCATCGAATTTGACATTTGTTGCCTTTACCTAGTGGCAGAGGATGTCAGAACTGGCATTTTTTTCAGGATTAACTTTGCCGTGAGCACTCATTAGAGATAAAAGATCTATTAGACGACTTATAATGATATGACAGTGTTTGTGTGATTTCGCACCGGAAATATCCTGAAGTTTTTGATTGGTATTGAACCCGCTCCCTAGCGCTCTATGTTACATCTACGTTAACCGCTGAACCTCTGCGCCGGAGATTTAAACGCAGTGGAAGTTGGCTGATAATTTGCATTGGAAGAGGGGTTTTATTTTAATTTGTAGGATTTGAATAACCGCTCTTATATTATATCTCAATTGGTATAATCATACATTGTAAAATATTACATTTTTACATTCAATTCTATTTTACATTATTCAACAAATACGGAAGGTTTGACGTACGTATCATAAAGTGATTGAAAAGAGGGCTAGTCGTTCGAGAAAATAAATTAATATTACAAAGGAATACAAAGATTTATAATATTACAAAGGAATACAGAGAGAGTGAAGAGGAACGTTCGTTAGCCCAGTAAATAAGCTGTCAACTTCACTGCAGATGATGGCAGTATCTAATTAAGTACATGATATCAATAATTTAGAGCACCGAATATGCTGTCAATTGATTTTTCTATGAAATTATAACACTCTTTAAGTATTTTCCTTATTTAATACACCTGACGAAAGCTTCACGGGTTAATGTACAACTACTGCTGAAAATTGCTCAAAGGTGTTGTAATCACATGATTAATATCGTTGCTTACGAAGCAGGAAGTTTTTTGCCAGGCAGTCTAACCAGTGGTAGTGGCGTGGATATTATTGTTGAGAAAATTATTTTCACTTTAATTGAGTAATTAGCAGTAGAGTTTTAGTGACAATTTTCATTATTCTATCGCGCTGTGGAGGTAAGATATTAAAAATATATATGTGAATGCGTCATATTACTTAATGAGAAAGACTGAGACTCGAAAAAAGCCGTGTTTCGAAGTCTCAAGTGTTGAATCGCTTTTATTATTTCTCATAGATAAGCACAATTAGCTATTTGCGTACATGTCAAAGGCGAGTTTCGTTGGGCGATTGAATCTTTAATTCGTGGGAAATCGTCAAAACATTTTACAGTCTCTCTGTTGCATAGTTAGTCTTTTCTTTCTCATAAATGTATAGTCTCTTAGTCAGGGGGGAGCTCGAGTCCCTTCCGAAATTTTTAAGTTCTAATAAAAGTACGTATCTGTATGAGCTATATGTTAATTTACCATTTATAATTTAATTAATAAATTTGAATTAAATTTTGAACAAAATTAAAGTAATTTAAGAACAAACGACTTAAAATTTAATATCCATTATTTTTATTGAGAAACTTGGCCCCCTCCGAAATAAATTTGTGGCTACAGGACTGGTAGTATAAACAAAGCATTGTGGTCGTGAATTTTTTTAAAGAACGGAATTATCTGTTTTCTCTACAATGACTTAATCATTAAAATGTATTTTCTTGTTTAAACCAAGATATACAAATAACAAATTTACAAATTAGCTGGATAGGAGAGTTACAAAAGATCCGAGACAGCGTAGGATACACGTGTAAGAGCTTTTTTACCGATGACGAAGAGCCAGAGAGCGTTCCATATTTTAATAAAATATCTCGTTTTAAAATGAAAAACCCACGTCTATAGAAAAACTTTTTTTAAGAGTTGTTATCAATCCCCTCATATATTTCAATCTCTTATGTAATAATAATAATGATAATAGAGAAAATAATGTATTTTTATTTAGAGGCGAATGCTTATTTTACATTTAACATAATTAATTATACGATTACATTACAGAAATTACATTGAATTTAATTTTGTAGTAAGAAAGACAAAATAAAATAAAAAAGAGTGAAGAAATAGATACAAAAATAAATCATTCATCCATCCCCTGGTTTTTAACTCTAAGAGTAAATAGGATCGCAATGCAGTGGGAAAAAAAATTTCGTTGAATATATACTTAATGGAAGTATAATAATTTGTGATATAAGTTACTTGATGGAAATCAAATGTTTTATTGCTTAGGAAATCACACTTTTGATGATTTACAGCGCAAATACTTGGCAAAGGAAATGTTCATTATTCAATGCTATTCCGTCTCCAACTCCCGTGTGTTAATCATGGTCTTGCTGCCTCAGTGGCGAGTGTCCTCCGCACCATGATCGCTTGCCGCGCACCTGCTGCCATCTAGCGAAGAGTTTGAGGGAATGTGCCGCTGTAGCTTTTCACCTGCATACCTCGAAGGTGCGAAGCAATCGAATACTTTGCCGATGACCAACCGCTAGTTTAGGCGCTCTCCGTGCAGGAGGGGTCGAGGAGAAAGGGGTTTATTGTGACCGCAGAATACTACAATTTGAGGTGTTACGTGGAATGGTCTGTCTTCCCTCTTTTGTTTTTAACGATTTGTTGACGGGCACTCACGTACGTATACAAAATTTACACTATGTAATTTGCATTCTCTATGGAGAAAACATTCTGAGCTTCTCTTTGTTGATTTTATTACTCTAGTTAATGAAGCTTTGAGTCAGACCATTTATAATGAACCATTTTTCCTTTATTCGTGGAATACATAGGTTGTGCGGTCGAAGGTGTAATGATCAGCCATTAGTATTTTCTCATTTTACGAATTTACTGTGTAAAACTGTATTGTTATAAAATATTAAATGGGGCCATTACTTGTTGGTTTATCTTAAATAATTTTTAAGTTTCCTTGACGAAGGAAATGCGTATCCTGAAACGTTGAGAAACACAGGTATATTGTATTTGACCTGAACTCAATCTCTGATTAATATTTGCTTCTACGTTTTTCAACAGTTTAAGGAAGTAAATGAAAACATTGTTTTGTTAAAATTATATTACAATTGGCATTACTATATTATCTTCTGATTTTTCGTGACCCCCTTCCCTTGTGGTCCCCAAATTTTTAGAGTCGCGACTATTTCCGGCGGCACCCCTAATATAAATAATTCATTGTGCAGTCCAGTAAAATTAATTGTATTTCTAACTAGAATACTTTACACGTAATAGTAGAGTTAATAACTAATAAGAAGTTGTCAAGGCAAATAAAATAACATACAAAAATTACAATTTGTGTAAAAGTAAAAGTTGAAAAAATAAATGTTTCCAACTTGTTGAGGTACGGCTCGCACGTTGGGTACAATAGCCCTGTCCTCAACCCTCGAAAATGAAACCCTAAATCCGACTCTTTTGTATTGGAACTTGGTTTTCAAGTTAAAAAAAAAATTTTGGACTGTAGAAATGAAAACAGAAGAATCCAAATTGATAAAGAATTTGGGGGGAGTGAAGGAATTTGTGAATTCTTCCATTTTTTTGTTTGCATTCTTTCCAACCTCGCGAAGCAACTGAAACGACGATTACGTGTCAAGAGAAAAGCAATGATTGTAAGGGTTCATTGTTCTCAGATGTGATGGTTCCGGTCCTTGATAACTGACACGTGACCCGCATACTGGTGTAGCGTCCTTGGGAATATCATCTTTTCCTTGCACTCACGCACTTTCATGTCGAGTTTATACTTACGTGACCATCCTTCGTATTGTAGCAACACGCTCGCATCGGAGCTATCTAGATCTCGTGTGTACTATCAACGAACGATTTTTTACTGTCTGTGTAATCCATGTACGAAAACTTGGTTCGATGTCACATTGGGACAAGGTGAGAGATTTCGTCGGGAATTCCCTCAATAATACCAGATGAATGTCATTCCGGTACTACCTCAAGTTCTCTCCTTCGTTTATTCTCCCAAAATATGTGGGTTGATCCCTAAGAACGCTAAAACTCTGGTACACACCAGATCACCCGGGAATCGGTTGGTGAACCAAAAGGAAAGAAAAGTATTGTATAAAATGTTTTAAATCGATGCGATCTGCATATTTAATATTTTTAATAGTTAATTTTCAATGTTAGGGAAATGATTGCCAAAATATTTGAGATTACATTTGGACCAAATTGTTGCAGCGATGAAAACATTTGCCTGAGTTAGTTGCTCGCCGTTTCCTCTCAGGATCCATATTACTTTATTTCCGGTAACGGGTTAGGTGGAATTTTGGTAATAATGGTTCTATAAAAGGATTTATGTGTGAGTGATTGAATCACGTAAATATATTATTCAGAAGTTTCATTCCTCGTCAGTCTTGGTGGTCAGAGTTGGAAGACTTGATAGCTCGAGGGAGTTCTGCGGATAATGGGAGAGCGAGTAGCATCTGTTTCGGCGGTATTCACCGTCTGCTGAGGTAGAAGAGGGGCGTGAATTTGGTTGGCCCTGCATCTGTGGTGGGGATGAGCACACCTGTCGTTTCTCCGGACGATTTCGTGTGTGCTAAGGACAGAATGACGACTCGGCGCTTTTAGGGTGCTCTTCTTTCTGGGAAGACGTTTTTGAAAAGCTCAGTGAGTTGTTTTTTTCTCCTTCTATTTAATAGGTTTCATCAACACGTTATTTTATTGAAATGGAAGCGACCCCGTGTTTCTTAATTAGAGTTTTGATCGGGACGGCCGTATCTCAGTGTTGATTTCCGAATGTTATTTGAAATTCCTGTAAAAGAAATAGATATTTGATTCAAATAGGAAGAGAGGGGATAAGTTCTTTTATTCGTCAGACACGAAACGATAAATGTATATTAATGACCCAAGATAATGAGATTAAAATTTTGCATTTTTTATTTAAGGTCGTGTTTTTGCACAGTACTGTGGAGAATTATGTTATGATTTTACATGATACGTAGGAATTTTTGGAATAAGATGGAAAACGTGAATAATTGCGATCGTACGAACTCGCAAAGGAGATATATGAATTGAGGTTAACATGTTCGTGAAATTTTAAAATTGACGCTGATTTTTCGTTCGTAATAAGGTATGCATCAACAATATGTATTTACATCATCACATCCTTTTTTAAACCAGGAAAATAGTATTTTGAGAATATATCTGAGAAAGAATGTATAGCTCAATTTACATTTTTAGAAAAGGAATAGTATTTGTTGACCTAAAGCACTAACGATTCATCATTCGTTTTAGGAAACTAAATAAGCTTTAATTAGTTCGAGTAATTTGTTTTATTTTATTTTTTAATTGTTGGAAGTATTTCGTGCTCTTGTGCCGTGTTCATATTGGTGCATCAGTTGTTGGTGGTGGAGTTTCTTTTTGGTAGCTAACGAAAAACAAGTAGCATCGTCTCTCGTGACCATCCTTCTGCATAGCAGGCATCTCCGCACACCTGTCGTCTTCTCTGATTCGCCGCGAAGTACTCAGTGGAGGAAGGAGAATGAACAACCTCCCTTCTGCTCACGAAGATTCCTTAGCATTTGGTCACCGCTTTAAACACTTCGGCTAACTTCGGTTTCTCTCGCCGCCATCCTATCAGAAAGTTCCACGGCCGCTAAATTTAGTGTGTGAGTCACAAGTCGATGTTAGTACACCCCCTCTTCTCGAAGCGAGTGTCTCTCCTCCCTCCCACCCCTTCACCCTGGACCTTCCCTCTCCTCTTCTTCTTGGCAAGCACCCTGCGACAGACGTAATTTTCTTTATACACGCGCTGCAATGAAGTCCTCACGAGGCTTGCCGGCGCAGCACGTGCGTTGCAGGTGATTGGTGGTCGGGGAAGTGGGAGGGAGGCCTGAAATGCTCCCTCTCCCATCTCTTTCTCTTCACTTTTTTACGTGTTTTCGTACTTGGTTTGTGACAGGCACATGTGTTCGAAATAGTTTATTTTTCGCTGCAAAGGTAAACTGGATACTTGAATCTAGGAGGACAATTCTTTCTCTTCCAATCAGTTTTTCTTCTTCTCTTAAAACGCTTAATAATCTAATCGAGCTGGGGATGCAGTAATTATTTTTAGGTTTTTCAGCTTTGTTCAATGCTGGCAGTTAAAAAGAAAGTATTCACAAACGTACATAGATATCTCAAATTGCGTTTAACCACACCGCCATGTAACAGATTAATTATGTTGTATTAACGGATTCCACCCCCACCCCCAGTTCGATCCCCGTCCCCCATTTTCATTCAATATAACATTGAGTTAGATATTTTACATTATAATATCGCATGCATGATCTGTGGCAGGGTTTAAGTTTTCATTCGTTTCAGAATAGTTTAAACTTTTTACATAATTGAGGGAAGAGTTAACTATGTCGTCTGGCCCCCTTTACGTCCTATTTACTTGACACTAGTGTCATTGTTTAGTTCGAAACCTACGGCATCAATTACAGGTAAATCGACGTATTGATTTCTCGAATCGTTGTCCATTAGGTAGACATTATTTGGGCCACCGTAATCTCATAACTGATTTTGTAGTATAAACATTACTTTATTTTCGCCGAGAATCTCTTGACTGAGTGCCAGGCAACTGGTCTTTAAGAAACATTTGCACGTCTGCTGTGAGCATAATTCCAGCATGACACGTACTCTCACGGCCCTTCGCCAAACATAGTGAATTCTCACCGTACATTCTTATAGATACTCCCTCTTTCCAAAGCGGTGCAGTCCAGCTGGCGTATAGTCACTGACCTCCGAGCAGATGAGATGCGTTTGTCTTTTTTCAGTCCAGGAGTTCAACCGGATACTAAGTGCCACTCCTTTGTTTTTAAATCGCTGCCACGCGGCCGCATTTAATTTGCAATGCGGAGGGGCGAGGGTCTAAAGGGGCTATGCCCCACCCCCCTGTTGAACCTGAACGCTTAACAGATAAAATTGAAGTTGATAAATGACATACCTGTAAAAGTGTTACCAGATTAATATTTGTTATTAATTATATTTTTTATTGTTATAAATAATACTAGATTAATAAAATTAATAATACCAGATTAATGAAATTATTATACCTGATTAATAAAATTTATAATACCAGGTTAATAAATTTAATAAATAATTGTTATTGTTAATAATGATTCCATATTGTTATTTATTTATAAGATGCATTTTATTTAAAGGTAATACCTGACCATACTGTGAGCTCTCAGGGGGAAATTGTTTTCTACCCACGAATTCCACAGTTGCAGCGTAAATGAAAATGAGCCTACTATACTAAAGAATTGTCTGATAGGAGTGTCATAAAATAAGAACTCATCTGTCAGTGTGGGTTAATTCATCGATGGCAAATTGCTCTTATCCTGTTCTCAACGTATCCAACGTATTCTCAACGTTGTGTTTTCCTGGTTGATTTATTTCGAGGGAATATTCGAGCAAATGTTTTGGTGTTTTATATTTGTTATTTAAATCTAAAAAATACTTTCGAAATAGATAATGTAGTTTAGAGGAAACAACTTTTTTTAATATTTTGATGATGCACGAGTAATACATGAATCGCAAAGTTACGGTTAGAGGATTGGCACTCTATTTCAAGAATTTCTTTCGGCGATTTAGAAGGTATAACACTCATCACTCACGGTAAATATCAGGTCAACCGAGTTGGAAATAAATTGTCTGAAAGTAACAGGAGAAATTTTAATCCGATTCGATACTTTATTTTAAATTACTGTTATTGGAAGTTTAAACGATTGAAAAATTCAACTTTATAACAAAATTTATTATTTTTCAAATATATATAATTTGAATTATTGTTATTCTGAGAGCGGTTGTACAAATTGTGTCCTCAAGTTTTTCCTACATTTTTTACTGTTCAAAAGTGGGCAATAACTCTCGTTTCTTTTCGACATTACGCTACAAAGGATACTTGAAATAATATTACTCAAAAGTGAAGACGCCAGTATGTACAAAAGTAATACAGTCACTATTAACACTTCACCAAAAAAAAGTCTAATTATACCTCTGTGACAGTTAATACTTTGTGCTACGCGAAATCTCACCGATAAATGTAATTTATCATTTACGTAATTAATATAGCATTATTATAGTAATTATTGTACAATATACATGATTATAGTGTTACTATCATATTAGTGACGTACGCACCAGCAGAATCATTGGTAATTAGTGACAGATTATATCATAATTTGGTATTGGAATGTATACTTTTTTAAACCGTGGATTCACTTAAGGGGATGCTAAGAAATATTTTTGTTTCCTGTTCTGATGTCGGAGCAGTTGGTTTAGAATAGCCAACCCTCACGGTTATAGCAGTCCACCTATAATTTTAAGTGCAAAGCGACGAGCGTTTGGGATTTATTAGCTCTAATTTAGGTAGATTGTATCATTTTGATTTAAAAAGTTATAAACACCAATGCAATATGGAAGCGTCGCACCAGGGCGCTCCCGTTTCACTACACTGCTACTCCCTCCCACGCCACACACACACACTTTCACCCTCTACGCGGAAGAGTGGAGACGCCGTGATTATTTTGGGTGGTATGATGAAGTGCAGAGGCGTGTGGCAGGTTTGAGGTCCGGAAAGTACGAGCTGAACAGCTGCTATAGCTCCAGAAAACGATAGAGGATGTTCTACTATGCAGGCAAGTGAGTGGGTGCGGAAATTTCACTCTTTACGCTGTCTTCTCTTTGCTTGAAGTGATATGAAACTCAATTAGTGTTATTCGTGATATTTTGTGTGTGGTTTTTATTAAGTGAAATTTTAAGTTGGTATTATGAATTACTCAAAACGTGAAGAGTATGTTAAATAGTCAATACCACGAATATTGTTTTATACTATGTTCATACGCAACGAGTTATTAAATACTACATTGGAAGAATGGAAAATGTTATAAATTCGTGCCTTTTTTTCGATCAAGTTGTAATTTACCGATATTGTATTTTATAAACAAAACTGGACTTTTTCGTGTCACTATTAGGTAGTACAATCGCTAGTTACCCTATCGCATTGTTCTAACGAAGGGTTCCACTTTCTGAAAAATATTATGTTTCAAGTCTCTGTTTCAAATGTTAATCACACCCCTTATTTGAAACCGAGGAACGTAAAAAATGTGTCTACATGAGCAGTTAAACACTATGTCCACATAGAGAACTATATACGACTATTTTGAATCATCTTTTGAACATGGAAGTGAAGTCGAACATATTTATGTTCTTAGATACTATGAATTACAACTAATCACATTCGAATAAACATTATTATTTTATATTTGCAATCTATGCGGAGATTTTCTTTACAGAAACACGTAAAAAATTTTAATCTGACTGGTGAACTCTTTTTCTCATGAATATCACCCCCTTTGTGAGATATTAGAATAATACTATTCGTAAAGGGAATAACAAAATTTAAATTCGTTTCCTTCATGTATTATTTCTGGGATCAATGTAATCTCTTTTTGGATTAATATTGGTTTTGCGTCTTGAATGCTATTAGTTCTGACAAACGAGTAACAAAAATCTTAATCCATTGCGAATCGTTTACATCTTCTTCTAAATACCAAGGAGAATAAAAGAAAGATTTATTAAATTAAAAGTTCAAGGATCAGTCATTATTATTATATTATCTTTGATCTCAAACTTCGAAAGACTGCTCGCGTCAAAAGTAAATTCTGTTGGAATCATTTCTCTCGTCAACCACATTATTTATCTGATCCTCTTTGCAAGACGGATTTCCCCAGTGGGAGACAGAAAGCTGACCAGATCGGAGGTTTCTTTGTTCGCGAACGTCAAGATTTCTGCTGCGAAGACCCAGACTTGCTTTTCTCCGTCATTTTTTTTCTTCTCTGGTTTGCGCTTCACGATGAGATGAAGGAGACATACATCTGCTGTGAGACGCATCGCTGCTGTTCGTATGTTCTTACGTGATTCACTGTGAACTGTTCTTGCTTCCAAATTCTCTTCAGATTTGAAGGGAGAGCTTTGATAGCCCCGAAATATTTGACGTGACACCAGTTCGGGAGTTAATTAATTTTATTACCCCCCAAAAAACTTAAAATATTTTGCAAAATATTTCTTTCAAATACGTAGTGTTTTACTGAATATTCGTTTCGCTTTTAACATGTTAGGATAAAATATCCTGTTGTGTCCAACCAAATGTTTTGATGATTAATTTTGAAACTATAAATTTCCTTTGACATTTGCGTGCAAGATGTTCTGCAGCTTCCCTATTATTAATTACAAATTTATAAATGTTTGTTCTATTTTTTATTTGCATCTACGGAATTGGGTTCTCACGAAAGTTTAAAATTACAGTTTATTTTCATGTGCTCTTTTTTTAAAAACGATTTATATCTGTAACCTTTTTATTCCTCCTGGTGCCGTGGCCTTGTTTTAAAGAACTCTTAAGTGGGTAGCTTTGAATAAAAGCCTCTGACATGCAATTTGCCGTGAAGACAGAAGTGGGGAGACTCATTAATCAACTCTGGTCAGGTCTCGAACTCGGTCCATATTTGGGAGAAGAATTAATTTTCCGGACTCACGATGTAGATACTATGATAAGATTGCGCGTACAATAGAATGAATAGTTCCGTTCGGCGACGTTTGTATGTTGCTTAGTTCTTCCTTTAACCGACGTAAGGGAACAAACCAATTATTTCGAAGGATTAACCTTTGTCTTGCAGTTTTATCGTATATTCTCCAATATTTGCTCAAATTGACATTGTTACTTGTATGCTAAAGAAGAGTATGCGCTATATTTCAAAATACAAAAACAAAGTAATTGATGTTCTGTGCATAAAACAAGAAAAATGTGTAATATCTTAGCTCCGCTTGAAAGTAAAAAAGAAACACGCACTTAATGACAGTAAAACTGCCAATATTTGAATGAAATGAATATCCCATATCCCTACGGGACGTTAGAAAATGCAGGATTTCATTCTACATTACAAGGCAGAAAACATCATTTGACCTTTGTGTTCTTTTCAGTTTTATTTTGAAAAACATAATGGAATAACATTATAATTCTCGTAAGGATTCGTAAATATGTTAATAAGTGTGAGTAAAAAATCGAACTTGAATAAGTCATTGTGTTTCTTGGTCGGGATTCCGAAGAATTTCCTTGATACCGCTTCATTTCTTCTTCACAGAGAGTAAGATGCGTTCGATCTTAATAGATCGAATATGGAATATTTGGTGAATTAAAAAATTACGATATTATTGAGATATATACTATTTCCTATCGTGTACCAAAAAGTGACAGTTGTAGAATTACATTTAGATAGGATATCGTGATAAGAAGTCCCGATCCGCTGAACTCGAAAGTAAAGTGACTGTATTACCTCTATGAAAAATAGTTTCGATCAAAGATATCTGTCGCAGAATAAGTGTTCTATGATCTTGGAATTTGTTCCGTTCCTAGAAAAGTCCATGAGAAATTCCCTTCTCTGGATATCATACATAGTCTTCAGAGGAAATGGTGATGTCTTGTTACATAAACGTTTCGCGATCTTTTTTATAAAAAATTCTCCAAGATAATGTGACTACTTGACTAAGCAACGCAATGTTATACAAATTTAACCGGAAATCGCTGTCGCAAATGCAAACTGAGAACTTAAATCATTCGGCAAATAGCGTCACCTCATTGATGATTCACTAACAGTCATACTGACTGCTGCATGAATATGAGCCAGATAGGGTCTTGTTCGTCTAATCTGCCATCTACTCCATTATACATTTCCGTTGTGCATATTTATTGACTCGTCTTGTTTATTCGATGTTTCATATGTTAATCTTCGTTGTCAGCGACGTTGACACTTGATCTAACGACCTTTGACTCTTGCTTGCAGGGCACAACTCTTTTGTTAGATGAATTCCAACATGTGTTAAAGTGAAACATATTTAGATACGTTGGGATAACTTTTCACTACCGCGCCGGAAACAGCGCTCACCTGAATTGGTCAAATCTGGAACTATTATTCTACTGTCCCGTCACGCAATTATTAAATGGGAAGTTAACATGTACAATCTACGACGTAGATCTTTTATGAAACTATAATTACGATTAAAACTATATTTTATGAAAATTTTCATCGGAAAAAACCGCTTCAAGATTGCCCTTCTATCGCTCATTCAAATATATGTGGACTCCTTTTTTATGAGTTTGTGTCTGCAATCAATCGTGTTCGAGCTGAATACAGATTTTTTAAACAACTGTTATTGAACTTTTTTTTTGTTCACGGACCTTTCTTAGATCAACTTTTAATCGGCAGTTTTGTACAGTTGCAATATTTTCTATGGAGAAAAATAATTATTAATTATTAATATTGCAGAGACTAAACGGATACACGTTGAAAACTATAATAAACATTGTGACCAATCTGGAGATAATATGTGGAGACTGCGGACCACACTATGAGAGTCACGGATACGAATGTAAACCATTTATGAAATATTAATATTGCTAAATTTGTAATGTTGGATACAAGTGATAATAAGGGAAACGGAAATTTCGCCTTTTAGTATTGGAACTCGGATTTTCTGTGAATAGAGTGTGAGCAGTGGAGTGTGACTCACTTTGGAGTCATTGTGTGAATGCATTGGTCACCGAATACCAGGTCTTCGAGAAAAGATGACGAATCTGTTCGTCATGCTAGTTTTAAAACTAAATTTTTAATTCAATTATGTGCATTCCTACAAGTGGTAATTCTAGAAGTCAACAACCAACATTTGGATTCTCTCGTATATGGAACTATCTTTTGCTATTCCATGTTAAAATAGCCCCTGAAAAGTGACAGGAATATGATAAAGGTGCAAGTATAATCTGTCAATGCATTCCGAAACTTGTAAAGGTTTCCAGAAAGTGTACGATAACCATACCTGAATATTATTAGTGGGACTCAGGACATGACGATGTGGACATGTCAATGGAAAGTGCGAAATGACCATGTCCAGAAATTAAAATGTATCATCTCACTATTAAAACATAATCTTCTCCACTATTTTAAGCGGTTGATTATGTGAACTTTTATTCCGAATATTGAAGTCTGTCCCCCGTGTTAGGAGTCTGTGAAGAGTACGTACGTGGAAGATGATTTTTTCATTTTTCGTAATTTGATTAATTCGGAATGGATCTGTGGTTTATGATTATTTAGTTGGGTGTTTACTGACTCAAAACTTATCTAATGTTGTAAAAATATATTGTTTCTCATTGAATTTGCAATGTCGAGGGTAAGTAAACTTTCAGGATATTTTTGTTGTACATTACATACATGTTATCTTTGTATGAGGTATCATATTTTCGAATTTCGTCGGTGTTATCTATGAAGATTGCTCGGAAAATAAGTCGTCAGCATTTATGAGTTTCTTTGTTCATTCTCTCTTCCTGTTAGAAAACATCACAGCGTGCGTTTGATGACCTGAATGACGTTTCGTTCGGGGATTCCCCCACAGGAACTATCTAAAACTATGGGAATAGGGCCATCTTTTAAAAGTGTTTTTTTAAATCATTTATAATTGATTAGTGTGTCAAGTGCATTTTGAAGTGTCGTCGATCTAAACCGTCTGTTTGCGTCTTACAGCCGCCTTCGCCTTTGCCGCCTCTTCGTCCACCGCCGCCGCCACCGCGCCAGATATAGCCGCTGCGGCCCGTGACGTCATGTCGACGCTGGTGTGCTGCGAGTTGGCCGGCGGGCGCGGGCCGGCGCGTGAGGGTCTCAGACTGGCTCTGAACCGGAGCCTGAGCGAGCCGGGGCCTCCCGACTTGCCGTCTTCGTCAGCTGTAGCCGCCGCCGCTGCCGCCGCCGCCGCTGCCTCTTTCCTCTCGCCGTCCCCACCCCCGAACGCCGCCCCCAACGCCGCCGGAGGCGCCACATCCCCCGGCCAAGCCAAACGCTGCAAACTGGAGTCGGTGTCTCTGCCCGCGTCGCCGTGCGCCGAGAGCGCCACCCTGCAGCGCCAGCTGGTGCTGCAGCGAGTGCGACCCCTCGACGCGGATGCGCTTTGTCGGAAATTGCAGGCGCGAACGGGGCCGGCGTTGGGTGGCGGCGGCGGCGGGGGTGGACTGGCTGTTCCTGGATGCTCCTCTGCCGCGGCCGCCTGCGCCGTCGGTCGACACACCGCCTCCAACTTCTTGGTGGTCGATTGTCGCCCTTTCATCGCTTACAACGTGAACCACATTAGGGGTTCCATCAACGTCAACTGCTCCGATCGCTTCAACCGCCGACGTCTTCAACAAGGCAAGGCGACGCTGGCCGATTTGGCGACGACTCGCGAAGGCAAAGACCTGCTGAAGAAACGCACCTTCAAGGAAGTGGTGGTGTACGATGACTGCACCACGGACTTCGACCGATTGCCTGCTTCACACCCACTCTTCCTCGTGCTCACCACGCTGGTCGAGGACAATCGAGAGCCGGCTTTCTTGCTAGGTGAGTCTACGTTCCATCTTCATTTGGTCAATTTCTCTCTGTTTGGCATGGCTCCCTCGAATTCTTACACATCAGCGTGAATGTCAACCTACTCTTGAAGAACAAATCGTATCGTTTTACTTCAGCTTATTCGAAATATTTTTACATACTTTTCATGAATGTTTACATATTGCATGCCAACTAAACAGTATCTTCAACCTGTCTGCCTAATACATTTCTCGGATTTCCATAATCATTGTTAACATGATACGAATCTACAGTTTACTACATTGAAAGCACTACTCGTCTCGTGTGACTCAATCCAGTTGATCACTGTCGCCTTAATTATAGTATAATTCCAACTTTCACACGCTTAGGTTTCTCATATTTCCTCTCCTTTGCCGTATCAGTAGAAGTACGTCATTTGGTTTTTTTAAATAGTGGTTCATAATGTCGTATTAATGAAATGTATTTGTTCAATGTTTCTTTTTGTTTTAAACGAATAGAATTCAAGTTATATTGTTGTTGTATTTTAATATTCTTGAATTCATTACAATTTTTATTTGTATCGATTTAACCGTATTATCTCTTAATATAAATACTGCAGTTTTCCTAGACAATTTTAGCTCGCGACAAATACAAAAGTGAGTTCTCTCTCGTTTACTTATTGATGAGTCTCTCATATTTGGATAAATTCGAGAAAGCACTAGAGAAATTTGCAAACGTGAGAAGTTACGTGCTTAACATCTAACAAATGTTTTTGCTCTTTCCACCAAAATTTAGAAATTCTTGTGGTAGTTTGGATGGTAATTCCGAAGGGATGGCGTATTAAATTAAAGCGTGTACTTAGTTAAAGAACGTATTAACTTCTTAATTTATTTCTTAATTGTTACAGACTGATTGTTATTAACTCTTTCGCTTGTCAAAACATTTTGGGGTAAGAAGGGAGGTATGTTGAGTTCTTGAGTGTTGTCCTATACAGGACCAACTTTTATCCGAAAAAAAAATTCTGGAAACTGGGTAAAATAAATGAAATAAAACTCAGTTACTGAGAAAATTTGAAAAACAATATGGATGTATATGAGTCGAGGAGGGCATAATGACGAACTGTGCGCAGCCTCCAGAACACCCCAACCTATGCTTTTCCATTGAGATGTGATGCCTGTCATATGCAACGGCCTTTGCTCTGACCTTCACGTGCCGCTGTGACGGTGGCGGCAGCAGTGGCGGAGACCCGCGGACGAAGACCGACCTTCTTTTGTTTTCGCCCGTCTCCTGACCTCTTCCCCTCTCCCTCCGCACTACACCTGCTCTGCTCCCTTTTGTCGCTCGCGTGTGTTGGTAGTTTTAGGTTCGACTTCCGGGTCTGTTTATATCTCTATTTTGTTGCTTCGTCCTGAAAGGTTCGTAGCTTGTGTTTCTATTTGGTTTTATATTTGTAGCTGGTAAATGTTTGTTTCTTTATCGTATTCGTTGTGAATATTAGTTTGAATGTATTGTGATTATTAGTGTGAATGTATTTATCTGCAGTAAAAAAAAAAAAAATTAAATTCAAAGTAATGTTAACTCATTAGTATAAAATATTGTTTATATTTATTCCACATTACTACTGTTGAGTTCTTATTTTAGCTTTAGTCATACTCTTGATTCATGTTAAGTATAATCTTTCGAGGACGTTAGTTAAATTTTACTTTGTGCGTCGTAAAACTAGTATTTCCACTTAAGAAAATCTTTTGCAGGCAGTAATATCAGTATCCACCAGATTAGTTTGTGAATTTCGTTCTCCAAATTCTGATTCATGACTTTTATATCGACTTTGGTTGTAATCAGCTCTCGTGTATGTTTGGTCTGTTGATTGGAGCTGTTGGTACGAAATGCAGCATGCCAATTCCCCTCATCCGTGTTTATTAACACGAGCATCGTTGGGCGTGCGATTACAATTTGCAAGCACACACGCGTGTGGCGTCTGCCGCCGCCGACTTTCATTTGTTCAGTAATTGGCTGAGGGGAAGCCCCGGAACTCGGCGCGACGCGGTGCTCTCTGTCCATCACTTCACTCAATCGATGCTCCGCAAAACGTCACGATGGCGGGTTGTGTTTGCGAACACGAGTCGCGCGAGAATTTCAGAATTGAGGAATGTCTGTTCGAATGGAGTTATTTCCACTTTTAAAAAAAATTCCCATTCGATTGTAGTACTTGGATAATATAACAAATCGCTTTCAATCCTGTTCAACAATACTTATTTTCTTGTTAAAATACACTCTATACTTTGTAATTATGATAAAGGAAGGGAGAATGGTCTAAGTAACATTTCCGTAATTTTTAATTTTACCTTGAGTTGGGGGATAAAAGAACATCCAGAATATATGCATTTATTGGTGGATGTAACAAATTATGCCATTTCTAATTTCTATATTTCTGTGGGATAAAAATTATTTAATTTCACTGCTTTGTTCAGCGAAAGCATCCCACTTTGTCCTCTCAGTATATTTTTATAATCTTTCAAGGTACTAAAAAGTATTAAGTTCGGAGAACATAAAAAGAGTTATTAATCGTCCTCTAACATGTTTTGGATGAAACATGAACGTATGTGTGGAAATATTAAGTAATTTATGAAGATATTTTGAGTTACAAGTTCACATTTTGGTACCCTAATTTTTAATTTTTAACGTTTGCTTTTCAGTAGCCACGGCTATATGAACTTGGAAATTAATGTGAAAAACTACAAAGTTTCTGCCCCCATCGGGAATTGAACCCGGGATGACTAGGTGATGAGCGACAACACTACCACCTGCGCCACCGGTGGGGCACCGATCGGGTTGGGAGTTACAGAATCGCCCCTCAGTTCTATTGACTGTATGTTTGTGTTAGTCGGCGTCCGTCGGAGCCCACCGCCGCCGCCGCTGCCTGCTGCTGCTGCTGCTGCATGCCGGCATGGGGCGTAGGCGTCTGAAGAGAAAGGCGAAGGTTGGGAGAACCTGTTGTGTTGTCTCTGAGACACGCGGGACGCGATCGCCTCTTCTGCCCCCCTCCCCCCGAACCACACACAAAGCGTTTCAAGCGTTGTAACTGATTTGTTTTATTTTTATTTGGGGAATCGACGTACACAAAAATACTCTTCGAAATTAGATTCTTTAATTCTGTAACATTTCTATCAGTAAGAACTAGGACAGGTTTGTGAGATTATGTTTTCAGTTCTGAAATTCTGGGGAGTTAAACCTCCATACGGTTTCTAGTTCTGGATTAAATCGACTTGATCCCCGTTCAAGGGCGCTTGAGGAATGAATATATTTCATTTTTTGGTCCTGGATGGTTTAATTCTTAAGTATATATGTTGTAGTTTCAGGATATTTACCAATTCATTCATACAGGGTATAAAACGTTGGTTGAATAATTAGTTCGGAGAGTTGAAGATGCAATAGAACGGAGAAGTAGAATGATTGTTTTAAACACGTAATTACATTTTGTTCTATTCTTAAATTTATTTTTCACCCATTCTGTTTTTTACAGGATTTGATGTATTTGATAGGAATAATGTGAGGAAATATGTAAATCATAGTAACCTGTTCGTTTGCGGTACCAATTTACGAAACTATTTTTGATTATTCTTGAAGAATTTGCATAACTAATATTATATACTTCTGAAATCCGTGTTACATTTAATTCATATTTGACATATTTTGTGTTGTGACTATAATTTGAGATTGGACGAATAATACTTTTCTCGAAATATTGGCTTCAATCAATGTATTAGGAATATCTAGTGTTCCAAAACCATTAAAGAGGGACTCCATTAACCTTTATTCAAAGAGTTTTGTTTTTCAGTATTTTCTTTTTTTCTTCTGTTCTTTGACTAACATGCTTTCAAGTTGTATATCAGAGACATGCAGTTAATTCACTTATGGAATTCAGTATTAAATTAGTGATCCAGGTAACCAGTATATTTAATTACCGCAGCTTATCTTACTAATCAAGGATTAGTTTTGTCGTTTACTTTCTCCGTCGTGTAATAGCTATCTTGTAAATTTACGGAGCACCATTATTTTAATTAAGAAATATTTATTTCTTAAAATCTACTTAGAAGCTTATGATAATTGAGACATAAATATTCAAATAACAACGTAATGAGCAGTTTAAATGACCACTTCTTCATGAAGAAGCAGGTTTGGTATTGATTAAAAGATCTTACTTAATTGAGCTTGTAACGAGATCTTACTACAGAATCAGCGTGAGATTAAAACCAGTATGCTGGGATTTACGTAATACTTAGGCATTCCAACGTTTGGAGATAGGGTGAGCAACATTTCAGCTTACGAATTATTTCACTCTCAGACTTCGTGCTGATGTACATGATATTTGTTCAATTCATGGAACTTTTTACCAAAGAAAATATTTTTTTTGTATATGAGAACGTTTTAGAATGGATTAAAAGTACTTTTTCCAAAGCATTATTTTGAATATTCAAAGAAATTTTTGGGATATTGAAATAGTATCGTGAGGACATGGTCAACCCCTCACGATACTATTTCAATTATATTGAGTGGTCAAGATCCAGATCATAAGTTTTTAGATTATGTTTTGGAAATTGTAAATGGAGCAAAAAACTTAATGTTTAGGTAGAATCATAACTATATTTAGTATCTCCTTCATTATTATTGTTTTACAGCATTGCTGTCCAAATATGTCTTTTAAATATCCTTGGGCATGTGCATTTACGTTATGTTTTCTTCATACAAATTAACAAAATTCAAGAAAAAATTATTCTTTCTTTACAATCAATAATAGGACATGTTGCAAAACAGATTCTGTTTTTTTGCTAGGGAAATGCAGGATAGTCTTCTATTCTAAAATTGTAAAATAAGAAATAAGTTTCGAGTTAACAATGTGAGGTCATCCACATTCATTCAAATTATATCCCTCGCCACAGCGAACTTTTGACAAGATAATTTGATTCGCGCTCTGAAGAGTTGGTAAGGATTAGCTTTTCGTATTATTTGAAGCACATCAAGAGGAAAAAAAGAGGAACTATTTTTCTAAGAGAGAGGGAAGAGAAAATTTTTCTCTTGCCATTCTATGAAAGATTCTTTGTGATGGATAGCAGATACAGGGAGAAAAAGTCATCGTTGCGCCATTGGCCACGGGAAGCGCTACAGTCCTTCGGAGCTGAGTCCCGTTACATAAAGAGCAGTATAGGTATCTTTGTGTTCTTACCATTATGATCTATCTGTTGGGGAATGTTGGAGTACGAGGATGTTTGCAGTCGGAAATGCTGCAATTTCGGCGCACGGGAGAGGATACGGTTGAGTTATGGACCGCGAATTGAATTGATATACTTTTGTATGTGGAATGATGCTTGGTATAGAGAAACTTGTCAATGGCTTAATCATTCAACTCTATTCTTTTGGAAGATTATTTATTAATTTAAATTTATGTTTCATGAGGACAGTATTTAAACTCAAGTTGTACGGTGTATTACTACACCTAGTGACTCCCCCTTTATGTTACTCGAATTTTACAGGATTTTCTATCGTTGGATCTTTTCTGCTTAGTTAAATTTTACATTTAATCCTATTTTAATCCAATGATATGAATAGTGGTGGGAAAAAATTCTGTAGCCTACTTTACCATATCGAATAAATATTTAGTAATTGATGAAATTGGTGGTATTTTATTATTTGTAATTGATTATTCAATTAATATGTTTCGTTAAGTAATTTTCAAGCAATCGCTTTCCTTTTATTTTGTACGGAGATGATTACACTGCTGTAGTCAACATCAGTATAAAATGTCTGAAAATGGTTATTGTCTATTATGATTTTGTTAATTCGGTGACGTACCTGCCTCAAGTAGTTGAACATGAAAATGAAAGTGATTCTACTCGAATCATTGTGCTAGAATTCTGTAGCTACGCTCGTTCCTAACGTGGTTCGTATTCAATAAATTGGTGTTATTGCTTGTTCGTGTACTTCGACCACTTTCGGATAATAGCGAGGATAAATTGCGAGTTGAATATGTGTACGAGTCCCTAATCACCGCCACTGTAGGCACGATTTGTCGACCACGACGCCGTGTTCTTATCGAAAACGTGTAAGTCGGCAGCGCCAACGGGAAGTTGAAGAAAGATAGGAAGAAAACGAGGTCGGCTGTGTGTCGTGTTTTATTAATAAATGTTCCTCTTGTTTATTTCATTACCTGTAGGATCCTATTCGCTGACGGTGGCTTAGTTTTAGCAGCGTCTTCTCTCAGTACGTACTGTGGCTTCGTCTACTCGAGGCATATATCGGCAAATGCTCAGCAAATATCTCACGCTTTGGCAATATGGCAAAGCAATATATCACAATTCTACTACTCTAAAATACGTGAAGTGTAAAGTTTGCACATTCTGCACGACTTGGCAAACTAGGTGAGGTTTTCAACTGGTGTTTCCCTCGGTATCGGTTCGGTTCCTTACGTTCCCCAGCAACCAAACATCTGAACTGTCATATTCCCTCATCCAAATCATGGTTAGGTAGAATTGCAGGCTTTATGTCCTGATACACGTTACATCATAAAAGACATTGAATGGGTTTGAATATTCTTTTTCGTTTTGAATGCTAAGCAGCATCCTCAGGTAGACATATGTACTTGTACTGAGTGGGAGAGAACGAGTTCGATATTCCGCTTGACCGAACGGCAGAGCAGGATTTACGCATAAATGCATATATAATATAACCAATTGTCTAGGGGGTAGAGAGACGAAAGAATATAATTAAATATTAATATTATATATGCCTATTCTATAATTGTAAATTTTTTAAATCTTGTAACTCCAAATGATATGTAAATATGTTTATATTGCTTTGTGCTTATAATAATAGATATGAATAATAAAAACAAAATTACAAATCATTAATAAATATAGACAATAAATTGATATAAAATATATTATAATAAATAAAAATAATCAGTAAATAACTAAATTTGTGTGTATAAAATAGGGCTATATTTACTACCGCCTAGGGGCGCCAAACTTGCTAATCCACCTTTGCCATACGGGGTGAGGTTTTCAGCTGTTTCCGTCGCTTGCTCCGTACCAATGCTGGTTTGGTACATTCCACTGAAATCCACGATCTCTCTTTTCCAATTCCTCCACTCTGAAATATGTCAGGCGGAGGAGTTTGAGTCTCGTGGTCTGAACCTCACCGCATCAAACAAACCAATAAATAAATTGGGTGGAAACTGATGAGAACATGCGGTGATCGGTCATCCGAAGTGTGTCACTTAGATTGGTCGTCGCCTACACTATGTCGTTTGTATCAGTGAAGCGTTGCGTCTGTATGTCTGCCTACGCCACCCCCACAAGCGACACCCCGATTGTCATTCAGACTATTTCTGGAGCGCGTGTTTTCTTCGTCCTACGCTCATGGGGTCCTTTTCACACGCTCTCCACGTCTCTTACCAATGAACCTTCTGTAGTTTTGATCCGAGTGGGTATCAGTATTATCTGCTGTTCAAAAATGCAATATTCACACGAAGTATGGTGTCTGTATAAATTAATAGAGTAAGAAAATTAGTATTTTTATATAGACTTAAAACATTTATTGTGTTACTTTTATGTATTACATGCAGACTTTAAAGTAAAAATAATAATTATTCGCTATCTCTTCTGATTTTCGATTATGTCCGGTTACTAATCACATAATATATTTTTGTCAATCTCACTGTCGCGGTATGTTCAATTCATAGACATGCTACTCACACAAAATATATTTCTCTGTTCTGCCTTAAGAGAGCATATGCAACAACCACATGTGAACGAAAAGAAATTGCTATTACATATCCTGGCATCCATAAAGTGCGATCAATAATGTGATTTATATAAGAATAATTTGTAACTTAAAAAATTTTGCTTAGGGTATTCTAATTAGTTTTGTAATTTACCTGGTACTTTTGATGTAATACAAATCGAATGTGCCTTATTCCGAAACGATAATGAGAGCGAACAATGTTACCCATTTCTTTTACGAATATTTGTTAACACATTTCTCTTCAAATATCCTTTCGTGGTACAGTAACCTACTTTCTTATTACATTCTAGTTATGAATTCAGGTTGTTTCATTTACTTAAAATTATCCTTACATTAAATAAGAAAAGGAATGTGT
This sequence comes from Laupala kohalensis, assembly GCA_002313205.1. NCBI lineage: Eukaryota > Metazoa > Arthropoda > Insecta > Orthoptera > Trigonidiidae > Laupala > Laupala kohalensis. The sequence goes on along the minus strand of NNCF01128506.1, from coordinate 249,449 downwards.
AATACCCTTAGCGTGTTACTGTTCAACCTTTAGAAATTCTCCGTTATTTAAAACAGCTTCCTAACACGGTTTTTTCGTTCAATCAACATTGCGAGAAAGAGTAACGACCCATCTTTTCTAAACGCTTCATCTTTTTGTACGAAAGGACTGCGTTTAAATTAAATTTAAATGCTATCTGCTCGGAGTATCCAATGTAAGTATTAAAGCAATGAAGGGAAGAACGATGCATTAAAATTTTGCGCGAAATTTCAGCTGGCCCATACTGAAAACGACGTTCTCCATTCGCTTTATCAGTACACCTCTATAAACTGTTGCCATAAAACTCTTGACTTAACGTCGCAGTCGTATATCGGAGCCATTACACATTTATCGTAAAAGCACAGTGCGGTGGGCGTAATTGTGTTAGTGTGACTAAGGGGACATCCACCGAAAGTATTGTGTTGTGATAATATCCCCGATCCTTCGCTTCTGTTTTACATTCTTTTTTCCATTAAAAAAAATAAAAATGGTATCCAATATTTTTTCAAGTGCTGTATGTTCTAGATGGACAATTACAAAATAGGAATCCTTGCACGGAATGAACGTCTGTCATTGCAAAATTTTTGATTCGTGGCGTATCTTCCAGTGCGTGTAGAATTTATTTGTTTGTTTGGGTGTTTGCACATGCTTAGTCCGTACATATATTTGAGCTCTCGTGCGCATTATATATAGCGACTCATTGTTCTTTCGACATTAACATTCTGATATCATTTTTGCAAACACTGTGGCGTAATGTGTGTCCTGTCACATTCCATTCCCCTGTGGACATTAAAGCGAAATACGAGGGTCGGGGAAATTCTTCTACATCCTGTCTCTGTTCAGTGTCGTTCGAAATAATCCCCCCAGAGCCAGAACTCGGTGATCAGGCTTGTGAAGTGAATGAATAATCTATATTTTAATGGGATATTGTTGTTTTATCTGTGGTTTTATTGGGGCATTGAATTGTCGATCTTAATAGGTCGATATATTTAACTGTTTTCATTAACTTTTATTTAATATTCCCAGGCGTACATGAGCGAAGCTTTGTGTATGAGATATGAGGGAGTAATAAACAATATTTATTGTCTCATTTAAGTTCATTGGCGATGGGTTTGAAGTATAAATTGTCACCCGGATTCCTCGTTCTCACGGATGAATGAAACGAGCTCCTCGTTTCAAATCAGTACCACAAGAGTGCCTCCAAGTCGATGCGGTTGCTATGGAATTTTTTTTTCATGCAATACATTGCAGCCGAATCTCCCGTGACATTTTAATTTTGATTCGAATTTTCCTATTTAAACAACAATTTTTACTATGAATAATAGTTTTTACTATAAATGATTTTATCGTTTAACTTCTTTTATTGGTAATTTACTGCACATACTCCTACAATGATCATTGAAAAAAAGTATTCTGAAGACATTTTCTTTCTGCACTTTTGACTTTTTTTTATCAATTAAACTTACCAAAATTCATACCACTGTATGTAGCGAATAAGCCAATACTGAATAATTTTGTTTTCTTTCTTTTCAGACCTATTCGCGCTTAATTATATTTAATGCGTTTTTATTTTTCTTCCCAGTTCTGACAAATCTTTCTTTCGGGGGTCTGGATTAGTTCATAAGAATTGACTCAGTTATTGGTGGTAATTCCTGTCATAGATGGAACAACTTGCTTGGGTGATTCCATTGCCACTGGAACGGTTTCAGAAAGAGTGGTAGCATTGCAAAATATCTTTCCTCCCGTTTCCAGGCGCTGTCCTAGCTTCTGCCAGGAATATGGGGATCCCTGGTTAGTATTGGATAAATTTTAAATTTAGTTCCATGTACAATTTTAGTATACCTTAGTAATAGATTTAGCCTGTTGCGGGAACTAATGGATGTTCTCTCGAAAACGACTTGTTTCAACATCGGTGTTTTAGCGATACCTGGAACTTATCTTATTTTGGTAAAACGTCGCCTCGGGTCGAAAGTAATATACTATCATTGAGTTAGTGAACAGAAATTCAATGATACTTTTTTTGTGTGTTGGGCTTTAGGGCTCGTCAACGTCAAGATCATTAGAGCCCTTTCAATGATACTACTGACCGAGACATGTATGCAACCAGCAATATACGTTAGCAACCTTCCAAATTATACCGATACATTTCTGTGCATTAACAGTTTGCAACATCTGATCAATTGCTTTAAGATTTTCGTCCCCACTGTATACATTTCCAGTGAGAGTGTAGGACATTACTGACCTTTTTTCATTCGTCTCTATATCCAGTTCGTGCTTTTCGACATTAGGAGACATCATTACTAATAAGTTCTTGTAATTGCATTCGCCTCGCATTAATTCCTACATTTTACAGTCCTCTTACCATTCCAATTTAATTCCATTCTTAGCTGGTCTCCAATTATCATTGCTCGTTTCTACCTCGGGCGTTTACTATCATCTTTCTGTCAACACATCTCGTTTTGAAATCTTGTACAAATATTGCACTGATAAAATCCCTGGGGAAAAAACTTGTAATCTATAACATCATGAATTGATTAAATTTTTCATGAAAGACCGGATCTTTCTTTGTAAATAACCATTCCCAAATGGCGTTAGACATTTTAACCTGTCTACATAAACACAGATCTGAATCTATTTTATTTTCTTTGTTTTAAAATTCCGTTCCGAACAAAAACTAATGCTGCATAAAATTTGGATATATTTTGTTTTTGTTTTAAAATTATACGTGGCACATGTAAATGGCGTTTATAACTGAGTTCTGTACAACGTTATTAATCTGGAGACAAGTGTCATGCGAATTCGGGGAGTTTCAATCTCAGCTATGATACGTAATTACAACTAGTGAAATGAATGCATTTGTAAATGAAATAAAATACTAATTTGAAAGTAACGTATGTTGATAACGTGACGAAAACATGCGCTTAGTGTAATCGGATATTGATAGCAGTAGTTTTATATCCTGTTTTATCNTATATATATACACAAATTCGTCATTAAGTACTCATAGCGTACTCTCCGGGCCAAAATCACGATTATAAGTACTCATTGAGCTATCTAAACGTGAAATCTTCCTGCGTAATTTGACACATTAGTGGAGGGTGAATAAATTGATTTAAACTCCACAGAATATATGTCTTTGTAATGTTGTATAACTTCATTTGCTTTAGCTACTTGTGCATATTACTTGTTATTAGTCCAACACGGAGAGATGCCGTAAAATGGATTTATTTGGTGATTCGTAGTGGTACACTTAGGTGTTGGTGAGTGATTTTTCCTGGATTTCTTATCCACTGAATCAACAAAATTTTAAGGAAATTCTTGTATTTAAATATAAAGTTATTAATATATTATTACATAATTTATTATATCATTAATAAGTAAATTGAGTGTTGTTGATTTAACGAAATGGAACCATATTATACATCGGTGTTTGATTCCTTGTGGTTATTCTTTCTCATTCATCACTCCACGTAGGAAAATCGAGTGTTCGACAAAGGATTTGGTAACATTAAAGCTGTGGGAGTCCCGAAGGCGACGCTTCCTCGCGACAAAATTCCCTCCGACGTGACACTTCAAATGAGAACGTGCAGACAAATAACCGAAGGTATCGTGTGATGAAGAAACGTCTACGTGCAGTAATTGAGCGCGACCTGGTGTTGTTCCTCTCCCATTCCGCTGTTGTTGCAGCGCCGCTTGTGAAGTATCGTGTTCCTCACTCCCACCTGTGCCATGGGGTAATGAGATCGCGCAAGGTTCACCCCCCTGTCACCCACCCGCATCCCTCACTGCTGACGTGCGCTCTGCGATGCTGCTGGTGGTGGAACCGTGCGCCGCCTCTGCGACGGAGATCGTGTGACGAAACCCACTCTCGCCAACCATGGGGGAGATGGATAGGGGCAACGCGACGTGGTGGCACGTGCGACCTGCCATGGGGTTGGCCGAGTTGGCGGCAGTTCTCCCTGCGCCCTCTTAACCCTTCATCCACTGTCAGCGAATTCCACGCGAACCGTTTGCAACACGCCGCCTTTTCTACTTCAAACGGAATCCGATTTGTGTGCGTGCTCAACAGAATAGAAGGATCAAACATCGCGGTTGACAAAGAACCTTATAAAAGAGTATTTCGATGAAGACGTTGCTTTGAATTGAAAGCACGCAAAAAATTGAACGAAGTAATCGATGAAATGTTAATTATTCATAATGTAATTATGTCTTAAGAACTTGACTATAATTATTGAATTAAATGACCTTATTTTCACACACTGCATTTATTATCTATTAAAGAAACTACGCAACGTTTCGATCCCCAGTGTCGGCTATCAGGCATTTGATAATAGCCCACAGTGAGGTGCCTCAGTTGTGCGACTTCTTCAGTAGATAATAAACCCACTCTGTGAAAATAATATTCAATAAATATTATTATTTTATTTCTCGAGATTCTCAAATTATCTGATTCACGTCCTAGTCTATTCTTTCATCGAAATGTTTCACCTCCAATTACAATTCTGAGTTGAGCTTTATGAACCACATTATCACCTCGCTTGAAGACTTCCTCTGGTTTATACAGAACCACCTCTTGAGAACATCCGGCGTGCGTCCGTTTACCAGTTCATTTCCTCCTAAAATCTAACTCGAGTGGCTGCTTGCTCGAGATGAGAGGAATTCATGAAATTTGCGACATATATCTTTTGCAACTTTATCTTATGGATATTAACGTGATGACTTTATATCTTCCACAGTCTGTTAAAAGATAATCCATTTCCGACGGATTCTTGGAGGAAAGAATTCTGGTGTAAAGAAACTACCTTGTTCAGAGACCCTGATTTGAACAGGGACGCGTAGATATTATAAAATCTTAAAATCAAATTTAATTAATGTATTTTTTGTATATTTATTAGATTTCTGAATTGTTCTCAGGATAAGTGTTGAGTGTACACAAATGAATTTTTTTTGCATTAATTATCTATTTGATTTGTTCTTGAACATTTTTCATTGTTATAGAGTTTATTCCCTCTAGCTTTTAGTAATCCACGCTTCATTTTGTTTCCCGTAAATATTTACAATATAAGTCTGGTTTATCCGAATTGCGTGCTGTCTGGCGGGAATTCATGAAACTAAGGCGGTCTCCTTTCGTTTACTAGAGGTCTGTGCGTATGTTAACCACGTGTTACCGAACCCGCAGACATCCTTTCTCGTATTGTTAGCGATCACGTCATGCACCCACCATCTTACGTAATTGCGAGCGTGGCTTTCCTAGATTGGAGAATAAAGCACTTCTACATCATACATCAATTTGGATTTTCTCATCTGGCAACGTATATCCCGTTTTTCTAGCACCTTTGATATGAGGCGTATGGTGTTGGAGGAATATCTCTTTCATGAAATATGTTCAATTGATGTATGTGAAAAGAGGAAAGAGAACATTTTGTGTGATTATGAATATTCTATAATTATCGAACTAATTTTACGCATGTTTCTTCCATCTACCTCAGTGTTGATCGTATCGTTCCTATGTCCCGTACATTTTGGTTAAAAAAAATTGTGTTTATTAAATTTGTCATGGCTAAAGTGTCTAAGTTCTAACAATTCCATTCTGTTCTTTTCTTTCTCGGCCTTATTTCCTGGAATTGCGATTTTCCTTTCATATTCAGACATGATATGGGCATGTTTTTATACGTAGCTGACTATCCCCTGTACACGATTTAAATTTTGTTTTAGTTGTGTCCTAACATTCCTGACAAACAGGCAATTGTCACTTCACCACTTGCTGCCAAGATAACGAAGGGGCCTGGTGTGCGCGCCATGCGTTTTCTTCGCTTGAACTCGGCATCCCGCTGCAAGAGTGCGCGTACAAATAGCCGCGCGTTGGTAGACTTCACCTCGCGGCGACCCGGGTTCGACGCCAAGATGAGAATAGCTCAGTGCGCGCGGAGGAAATAGGATGACGTTTGAGGGAGGAGATAACTCCGGACAACACACAAAGAGCTGGAATGTTGCAGATGGATATGAACTTCCCGAACACGATCACTTCAGTCTAATTTTCTTTCAGCTATTTTACTTACTTTTTACGAACCTCCGGGAAACCCTTGACATTTTTATGCCTTCAAGTAGCACTTCTTTTTATATCCTTATGATCACGGTTGACCTACTAGTTTGCATTCAATCACTGTTTATTTGATTTTTTTAAAAATTGGAATACGTACGTTGTGGTGTTCCACGTTTCATAATTTTACAATTATCGCGTAAGATTTTTATCTTGAAAGTGGAATAGAAACAATTGGGTAGCTTATAAAGCTGAAGGTTCAATTTAAAGTTAAATTAAAATGTCAGCATCCTTCGCCCAGATTTCAATTGAAGACGTTTTCATGAGAGTGCTACCGATCTTGTTTAGTTAAAAGGTCAAAACATCTAAATACATTTTTTTTTCGAAACGAAATAATTACAGGTTGGCCTTAGTAATAATTACAGTAGTTCAATTCCGTCCGAATTTTTCTTAGAACATTGATTTTCTGCTTCACGATTTGTGTTGTGTTAAGTGTGTATCAGTAACCTGTATAAGGCATTGAACTTGTTTAAAAGTTTGTGACGATATTAGTAATCGCGACGCCAGTGAACGTTGTACCGTGTCGTCAACAGTAGTCATCCTTCTGTTCATGTTCCACCATCGTATTTAATGGATCTCTTTATTCTTTAATTATCATTATCTAAATTGTTTGCGTTTCTACCTTTAAGTACTATTAAATAGATTTAAAAAGAATTAAATTTCAAATGGATAGATATATATTCATGCACATACTAAATAATCTTCCATCAGTGTTATGCATTTGTCCCAAGCTTGCGCTCCGCGAACAAATAAACTTTTCTCCTGATAAGTACTTAATGAATGAAATAAAGGAATTCTAATCCTAATACATAGTCAGGATTTGATGGGACGAGAAAGACATTCCAATCCAAAGATATGTGAACTGAATAAGATTTTGATATGTTGACTTAAATTTGTGATTTAAATGTAATAAACTTATTGTTATAAATGCGTTTAAATATCCTGACATTTCGATTCTTTCGTAATCTTGAAATAAAAATTCCATATCGTAAAAGAATTACGTGTTTCAAAAATTAATTGTTACCCCAATTTATTTATCATGATTATAATTTACATAAATAGTAGATTTAGTGTTAATTCTTCGTTTTCTTTGAATCGCTCCAGTTCTTCCTTTATGTCCATTCACTTTCTAAACCCAACTCCGTTATCTCGTCCTACTCCTCCCCCACAACCCTTGTACTATCACGAACGTCACTCAACTTCACCATCGCCCCCCTCCACTTCCACTGCCAGCATCGCCATGGCGAGTGACGGCAACGCGGCCAGGCAGCGGCCACTTGGCGACTCCTGCCGCGGCCATCTTTAAATACCTGACGTCATTCGCGATTGTGGGTGGTGGCAGCGGCGGCGGCGGCGGTTGCGGGCGCGGTGGAAGCGGGGCGTTGATGAACCGGAGATGAGAGAGATGCAGCTTGCGTTTTAAAATCCTACATCGTACGCGGGAAGACTCCGAACGTCGGAGCGCAGAATTCGGAACAAAGGGAATAGGTTAATTGTTACACGATATGTATGTCGTACAGCTTCTCTTATTATGGATCCTACTGTAAGAACAGGTTTGGATGTGTCATTGAAAGGTTTGGATAAATCATTTCCTTCCTCTGAATTTAAACCTCACATCCTAGGATCCTCACAACCGTGGCGTTCTCGCAGTACATAATGTTTACCAAACTACGTTTCCTTTTTTTTTTGACTATTAAATCAGCCTTGTTGCGTACTCCTTCCACACACTTTATTGCAATTACTAGGTTTACATATTGAAAACTATCGCCTTAATTGTCACCGGCATAGTCACCATCAATTAAATTAAACCATCCACTTCAATCATTTATTGTATGCTCAGCCTTTGGTTGAAAATTTCTGTTTGGTAATGGTCATGCTCTTAGAAGAAGAAAATCATCTTCTTGGCAAGTGTATTTTGTGTTATCGTAACATGACTCGAGCCGCTGTGCCGCATTCATCCTCCTTCGAATGCACGTGTTGGGACACCCACTACTTCCGATGACTCCGATGTGTGTGTATTGTTTACACAATCAGTCATGCTACATGTGTATGCCGCACTTGACCCCTTCCTTGTGTCGTGGCCACTGTGAAGATACGCGAATGAGTCTCTCGATCGATTGATGTTAAACACGCGAGTTGCTTGGTTCAACATCGTATCTTAAATAGCACGAGATCTCATTAATCCGATCGCTATTTGTATGTGCTTTTGTGGGTAGTTTTTGACCATTTAATCCTAGGCTAAACATTAATGTTTTATTTCTTGGCACCTGCTTGAGGAAATATATCAATGGAATTCACTTATAAACAAGAGATAAGTAAAAAACATATATGAGTAAAAACATTTATTTAGTTAGTTATATAGTTCCGTAGCTTGGTTTTATCATGCTTCATTTCTCATTTGTGAATAGAAGTAAGTTATGGGAGCTACTATAGTTTCTTCTATTGATTTATATTGATGTTTTTCGTGCGTTATGAAAAGAAAGATGATTTATATTGATGTTTTTCGTGCGTTATCGTAGTGTTACACATCAGTTCAGTATAATTATATTGAACTTCAATTGATCTGTAGTCTCTGCATTAGTCTTTGTACATATATGGTTTCATGGAAAGTTTGGTCGTGGGAAAAATGTTTTTAAACGAGTGATTGTAATAATAATTCTTTCTTCTGCTCGTCATTTTTTTATGGTTCGAGATTTAACATTGGAAAATGTATTATCAGAGAGCGCTATATCTCTATTGTATGAAGAGCTGATGACTGAATTACAGGACTTGGAATGGGGCACAATGTAGTAATATCGCTGTTACAAATGGAAAAAATTATTAAACAAGATCGTTTAACACCGAAGAATATTATGAATCCCATCTATTCTTTAATTTTGGTGATGTATGTATAATAACGTCTCCTTTGTCTGCGAAACTCACTTTATTTCATAACTCGTTCTTGCATGATTTAGTAGTTGTATGACGTAGCCGATGAAAGGAGAAACATTGGGAGTGTTAGAAATTACTAGTATTAAATCATTATTTCTTTTAAGAGAAACTTTATCTGTCAAAGAGAATCAAAAGTGAATACCCAATAAACACTTCACCTCATAACGTCGCTATATTTTGCCGGAAGGCCATTTGTGTTACTTTTTTAATTTTTGTATCACTCGAGTTGAATCAATATTTTCCCCCGTTACGTTAACCACTTTCTGTGACAGTCCCGTTTTCCACGTGGTTCTTTTCCATATGTCCTATTTTTTACAACTTTCGAAATATACTTTTGTTTGACGAAAACTGACAACTGAACAGTAAATAAATGAAGGCTCTCATGGTCATTTTGGATTTGATATAATTTATATTCATATTCTACCATATTTTCGTGGAATTTTGTTATCGGAGAGCTATTTCAGATAGTTGTGTTTTTCATGAACGCGTAGTTATGACTCACTAAGTGAAATTGTGAGTACAGCCATGGCATGAAATTGGAGACAGTCAAGTAGCTCCATTCAACTTTTGCGTTGGAAGGCAGCGTGTGTGAAGGTTTTGGTTGGCGACGCCATGTGAGCAAGAAGAGCACGTTACGTCCACGCACACAGCAACATAAGTAGCTACAGGAAGTCTTCTTGCCCACGCATAATATGATGGGACGCATTGCACTGATGAATGTGACAAACAGTTACGAGGGACAAAGCACGCTCTAAAACTTTATTATTAAATAACTTATTTTGGTGTTATTAATACTATTGTTATAATTAATCTCTGATTTATAATTCTTTAATAGGTACGATCTATAAACAATATTTTCCGAATGGTTCGAAGATTTGATGATATTTAATAACTCCTCTTGTGTTCTATAAAAGATACTTTTCGTGATATTCAGTTGATATTTGTAACATGGTACTGACTATTTTTACTCTTAAGGGTGTGCTGAAATTATAAATCCGTCTCGGTCTTAAAGGCCGTTGAGGGGAAATGTATGGATGGTCTCATGCATGCTTCCGGAGAGAAAATTAATTTATTGTTCTCCACGTGGTCATATGCATTTTTAAATTTTTATGTGACTCTAAATTTATTATTATTATATTTTAAATCGCTAACGACGACACACGTTCTTCTGTCTTACCACAGTGCGTGGACGAATTGTGAAGGAGTGATTTTGGGTTAGCGGGGAAAGTAGTGTAAGGACATTCATCTGTACGTGAAGAACACCCCACGCTGGGTGTAACCGGCATTTCAATTAACCGGTGACCCATTAACTACCATAAATTAGTCGGTGAATGCAAAAATCAATTACATTTTTGAAGTAATTGTCGTTTGCCATGAATTATTGTTTTGCAAGTATGAATAATATTACTAGATTGTTTTGTACATTATTGATAATAATAAAATAACATTTGTACATTATTGATATGTTTGAGACATACATTTACGTATTAATTGCTCAATCTCAAACTTTTTTCTTTGTTTCATTTTTCATTATTTTTTAGTGATGAAGTTAAGTGGAACAACACATTGTAAATAAAATATTTTATTCGCACATTCAGCACTTAATAAAAATTTTCGGCAAAATGTAGAGAAGGATGTATATTGTTTTGTTATGGATCAAATGAGACTTGAATCGAGTGTGATGGTGTTTCTTTTACCTAGAGGATATCTTACGTCGCTAACGAGTCGTTTATTAGTATCGTTTGCTGTAATTTTTTGTTTGTTTGTTTTGGTGCTTTCGGAGGAATAATTGTTTACAAGCCGAGAATCAAGAGACTTGGAATACGGAACTTTGCCTATGTCGTGTTGACCTTGTGCCAAACACGACTTTCCTTTGATTCCCACCCCATGGCCGACAAATGAAAACAAGTGGAGTATTGCCGTTTGTTTTGCAATAGTTCAGACGCAATGGAAGACCAAAAAAAGAAGAAAAGAATCTGAGTTTAACGCCATTGATAAAACAGCTTCCGATAGTTTTTTTTAGAAGGAAACGCTATCAAATGGGTGTTATGTAACTGTGAATTATGAATGTCTCTGACTTACATATGTCAATTTATGGCCCTTTAGAATTCTTTTGATTATTTGGAAAATAATTCATTCCTTCGTATACTGTAGTTCTTAAGTAATTGTTCACTGCATCACGATGTTCATGCACTAATATTCACGGATATCTGTTGCATGAATTCCTGTGCTATGTTGCGTTGGGAAGAATGCGACGTCTTAGGCTTGTGTTGACACGCTCATACTTTCGCGTAAATATTTGTGTTCCTTCAGAAAGAAACCTAGAAGCAAGGAATGAAGTTTTACGTATTAATGAGTTCTTGTGCTTTCTTCGAATGTTGAATTTTCTGTATTGTCTTTGCGTCCCAGTTACATGTGACCAACCCGATCTTCTTTCCGTTAACTCTTACGCCTTAGTTATTCCTCTTCATGCACTTGGTAGTCGTGGGATGTTGCCAACATTATCGAAGATAAATTGTAAGTCGTTATTATGTTGCTCATTGTTTTATTATCGCTGAAAAGATTTTTCGGCTGCATAGCAACCATCGTCAGTAGCATACACTTGAAAGTATACATGAAAAATATCACAAAAGTGCGACAATAATTGAAATGAAAAAACGCAGTATTGAATGAAGCGGAAAAAGTATAGAAATAAAATTATGAAATAAAATAAAGAAAATAATGAAGAATGAGTGAAAACAAATATATTCTTCCATACTCAGGTACGTTATTTTGTCGGCTTGCTCACTCTGTATTACATTTTACGCTTCATTCAATACGTTCTGTTTTTTTCACTTCAATTATTGTTGTACTTTGTTATTTTCATGTATATTCTACTGACGATGGCTCCTATGCAGCCGAAAAAGGTTTTTTAGAGATAATAAAATTATGAGCAACATAACGCCTTTCAATTTATCATTCCTCTTCATGTGTTCCGTTCTTGGAAACCCTGGAACCTTGATTTGTCAACAGCTGTCTCTGGCCAGCAGAATCAGGTCCATCGATTGTCACGAGCCAAGTGGAACGAGTGACCGTTACCTCGTTTCACTCTCCTACTCTCATACCAGTTGATTTATCAATTCGTCTCGTGACTCAAATTAATCGGTATTTGAGTATTTACTCTTTGTTGTGTGAAAACTCTCCACTTCTATAAAGTGGAGGCTTTTCTAAATGCTAAATCATTGGTTTAACTATCTCTGCCAATGTTTATTTTTCAAATTACTATAAATGTACTAGTACTGTAGCTAATCGTTTTAAAATGTAATGGATAGATACTGTACGGAGTGTGGTGTAGATATTTATTTTTTGATTCTCATTTGGTTTCTGTATCAACAACTTGATAGTTTGAATTATTATAAACATTCTATTATACGAGTGGATATACTTTAAAGAAAAAGATTTTACATTTTCATAATTTCTACAAAGACAGGAAAATAACAAGATATTGGTGGATTCTTGCAAGTCTTAAGATTCAACTCAAAAGTAATGCCCAAACTTTTTTTGGCGGAGTCATAAACCTTCGTACCTCTTTAACCAGATTCTATAAGCGACTTTTGGTGTGTAGTAGTAGAATCCCTGTTAAGTTCGGAAACGGTTGAATATAGCTCTGTGGTTCTCTTTCTATAAATTCGACCTCATGAATCACCTCCCACTTTAACTTGTAGCTGAAGATAAGTGTTCTTTCGTTGGATCTTGTGACAGTGACTTGGCGGGTTGGAACGTGCTATCCTTTTATTTCGATTCCAGCTCCATCCTGAACGCCCGAAACTGTCTCATCTCTGGCACCGAGCTCAATAATAATTTTAGGTTTCCAAAAACACTGACCTTGATCGTTGTTATTTTTGTGCGATATATTCGCAAATTTCTGTCGCTCCCTCTCTCCCTGGATTCCTGATCTTCGGGAAAAATCACGATGGATTGGAAGGGGTTTGATTCTCTTATGTGTGCACCATGTATATTTACTATCTAGATTGTTTCATGTGATTTTTTTTCAATAATTCTTTTAAATATTTGATACCAATTATTTCATTAATAAAAAATAATAAATTCTTAAGTTCAAAAAGTAGATTAATGACGTTTGTTTTTGTATTTTGTCTCAAATGACACGTATCTTCAATCACGAACTGATTTCGTTTTTTTTCCTCAAGAATATTTAATGGATAACAAATCACACAATCACTTAACTTCGTGAGTTGAAACATACCGACTTAGATTTAACGCTACTTTATTTCATTGTATGTTTCATTCGTCAGTGTTAGGTCGGGAAAGGAAGTCATTCATTTCATATTGAGAAGATAATATGAATAGATACAGCTACGTTTCTTAGTGGTACATTGAGTTCAAAACAAGCCCATTGGATATTATTATCTTGGAATAGTCTCAGCTTCTTTCAAGGCTCTCGGAAATAAAATGATTCATTCGATAGAATTGTGTGACACAGATGCGCTATCCTTAGTGTATTGAGATGGACTGTTATTTTTAATTCGAAAAAATGTGGAAACAAAGCATGGTAGCCATTCGAATCATTTATTAGGAGTTGGCGGGACCTTGGATCTAGCAGACAGCGTGTCTTTTTCGGGGAATAAATAATGTTTCTAACTTAGTAAAAGACAAATGGGTGATACTGATAAAACATGTTGATTGGGGGGAAAACTATTCGAACACTTGTGGACCTAAGGTCTGGGTTGATGCAATTGTGGAGAATGGTTCGAGAGTAAGGTTTCGCAATACTGCAAGGAAATTCAATCAATAAAACTGAGCTATGGAAATGCTGCCAAGAAACTGTTTTATAATTGGATCATGATCTCATCCTTCTCTCCAACTCTCATCCCTGGTGGAAATAAATGGACGGCGACCCTCTACATTATAAACAATTGCGCAGATGTTGTAATTAACATTTTAATGAGTTTCCATTACGTTGTCAGTTAAATTACACAGTATTTTTACTTATACAAGTTATTCATATTACACGTTATTATTGAAGATGTAAGTGTCAGTGATGTTCAGAGGACTGCTTGCTATCTTGGCCGTTTCTTTTGTCATACTCGAAATTAACTCTAACCTGAACGGTGGATAAATAGTGATCTCATCCATCTACAGACTTTGTTAGCTAGAACAGGAAACCGCGAACGAAGAAAAACAGCGGGAAATTAGACAGCAAAAAATAATGAAAAGTGAAATAATTTTTCTGTTGCGTAAATAATGTTTCAGGGTTCATTATTTTTGCTGTCTGCTTTCTTGGTACATACTGGGACGCACTGCTAGAACTGGAACGCAACACTTTTATTTCACTCATTGTCAGTAGAGGATTTGTACTACGTATTTGACTGGATGAATTGTCTCCAGAACGTCTTGGGGCGAGTATATGTCCTGCATAACATCAATACATTTCAGTAAATCAACACTTATATCGAGTACTGACAGTTTTACTCTTGTTCTAATGCAACCTTAAAGTGCCCCTTCGGTGGCTCAGGAACAAGCATGTTTGCTCGTCACCTGGACACTTCGAGTTCCCGGCGGGACCAGAGTTCACTTCAATGTCCCAGTTCATGTGCAGCTGACTATTCAAAAAAGAGACGAAACTTCATAATTTTTGGAATAAAATGTTGCTAGTGAAATCTATGAAACCGAAGCAGCTGTCACGACGTGTGTTTCGTTCTTAAAAGAATCTAGATATTTATGAGTAGTTCTTTGTTATTCGTGTGGAGGTAGCAGGTGCGTCATGAAATCGGGCAATGACCTTTCATCTCCGTGCGTGAGAATGCAAGCATACGATAAAACGCTACCGAAACTTCACGTCTGGAGATTCTTCCGTTGAAATTTGATCGCCTCGAGAGTTTCTATGCCCTATTTATCCCTGTGCGGTGGGCAGGTGCTGCCCGTCATTCCTAAAATGAAAGATGCCGTCACCGAACGCAATGTTCACCGGAGCTATTTTTCTCCTTTCATCGCGGAAAAATACACTGGTGAGAACGATGTTATAAGACCAGGGTTTTCTTTCCACCTTCGGGGAAAATGAGGTTTTTACCCACCACCTTCGACTTCAGAGGACAAGCAGGTTCAAATTTTCTCTGCGGTTCCAAAAATATATCCTTGGGGAACACATCAAAATTTGTGAAGTGTCCCAGAATACTGGATGAAAAAATTCTTTGACTCCGTAAGAATAAGAAACTGTATACACATTTTCAGATAAAGTATGGAACTATTGTTCGACTTACAATTTTAAAAATTAAATTTTAAACAGAAATATAGAATAAACTGAGCATGGCTGGAATTTTAGTGGGGAGGAGAAATATTGTTTCCTCCTTAGATATTATGTACGTGTTGACTGCTTGCGAGCGTGTTCACGAAACTTAAAAAAATTGAACGAAAGGAGTTGTAATTAATAAATAATTCATTCTACTGATGTTTACTCTTGGACGAGAGCAATTATGTTGTAATTTTAAATTTGTTAATAAATTTAGCTTTTCATTTGACTCTTTCACAAGGGTCGCATTGTCTTCAGTCACGTAATGCGTCTGCCATTTCTTTCAGAACAGTATTTTCCACACTTTTTAGTGAATTATTCTTGTAAATGCCCCGTAAGATATGAAAATCCTAACGTCATTGCGTTCCTATATATATTTGCTATATTTAAATAGTATTTTTTTTCGCTATGTTAATCCGGTGCTTTTGCCAGGGTATCTAATAAAGCCCTTGAGTTTCTCCATATACGACTATAGTAATTTAAAAGTCAAATAATTCAAAATTTGACACCGAAAGAGTATGAAAATCATCCGCATCTTGATAGGGAATAGTTCAAACTATGAATTACATTTCACATTTTATTTATTTACATTTTAGTTTTGTTATCCCCGTGCCGCGACCATCAGGTCAATACCGGGGTTAATGGGATCACCTCTTTTTTATCTTGTTATTCTAGCATCGTCGTACATCTGATGTAATTCTCATTATTTCATTCTTATTTGTTGTTTATACTTATCTTTTCTTCCTAATCATATTTCTCATTGATCCTTAATAGATTATTTTTTCTAATTTACGTAATCATATTTAATAGTATATTGGCTCATGGTTGCTTTTGACACTCTTTTTCTTCTATTGCATTTCCTTGTCTGTTCCACTTAATCTCCCCTGAGTTGCCCTGGGAACTTTCTGTTCCTACCACGTGAAGGTGGAACTTATCTACCTACCAGCGATTTCCTTCCTCACTGCCATAATTCTCATTACATATTCATCTTCATCTAATGCTGAATATAGATCTTTTGTGCATAATAGTGCGCTCCACTTGTACCACACATATAAGCCCTCTCTCTTCATGACTTACAGTGTCCTCATCTTTCCCACAGACGCAAGTATCATTTTTTGAGGGTACTTAAACCTAGTTGCTTTGACGGACATAATACTTTAAATATTTGAAAGTTCAATATTATTACTATCCAGCTCAGTTAAAAATAATAAATGTGCCGAAGCATCGGTGGTTGAAGACTTTTACTTTGGCGACGTACTCTTATATTTTTTCACACTACGATTGATCATTTTAGGTTATAATTATGGAAAAATTAAATAAAAACAATCCTGAGATAAGCCGTCACTTGAGTGTGAAGGCGAAGGTTGTGGCGCCGCGAGAGTCCACTGAAGCAGGAGCGGTGTCGAATGAAGGTGGAGGCATGGGGCGGGGGCGGGGGCGGCTGAGGAGTGAGTATAATGAGGCGTGATGTCAGAGTACCGCCGCCGCCGTGACTTGCACACGACTCTCCCTCCCCTCTTGCCACCACCCTCACCGCTTAAGTTCCCCATGTTTTGTGTACAAGTGTCGACTGAGTTAGCTGGCATACACGATCCCACTGGGTGAGGTTCTGTATACTCTACGAAGCGGAAAACTAACTTCAAGAGATTAAATCGAACCATTCTTTTTCTCAGGTTCTTGTTCTGACTTCTACACTGCTCCAGTATGTGTTATTGTCGCGTTGTTTTCTGGATAAGAAGTTGCAAGGATTTATACATTGTGTCTTAATCAAGTGACAACTTTCCGTTGTTACAAAAGAAAGTATTTGCATATAATTCTTTGTTCTCCTCATAACGAATAGTAAAACACACTGGTCGCATACAGCCTGACTGGTTGTTTTACTTGCATGCCAGAAGCATTTAAAGTTTGTATCCCACTTTCCCCTTGCTATATTCTTCCATTCGATTTCAGATACCCTTAAGTCGAACTGTGGATGTTATGTAAAAAGAAGGAACAAATAGGTTTTGTAATAGTTTGCATTTTACTTACACTCTGCTGTAATGTTCTTGTTTCTTGCGCATTAACTCTCCGGTTCATGTCTGAATCTTTGTTAGCGCTAGTACAAGTTGTAATACAACCTGCTCTCACACATCCATGTATGCATTATTATGATTTTTATAAATTTTATATGCCACCGGTGATGGTATAGTAGGTACGGGTAATCGGTGTCGCTTAAAAAAAGGCAATGAAGTATATAATTTGGGTATTACTAATGAACAATGCTATTGATACTAAGACATGATAACTAACTATTGAGGACAAGATACCTAAGAGTAGATAAGAAGA
Organism: Laupala kohalensis; assembly: GCA_002313205.1. Lineage (NCBI taxonomy): Eukaryota > Metazoa > Arthropoda > Insecta > Orthoptera > Trigonidiidae > Laupala > Laupala kohalensis. The sequence continues at coordinate 231,789 of NNCF01128506.1, read as the reverse complement.
AGAAACTGATAATAGGAAAAAAATACAATTACTTGAAGCGGAAATACGGAAACTGAGAATAACAAGGAATAAATGCAAAAAAAGGAAGAAGAAAATCATCGCATACCTTTTGAATAAGACTGCAGGTTCTTACCTTGTTACAAGCAATGACGAAAAACGTTAAGTATGAATATCATTTATTGTACCTTGAATATAAAACATGGCAATTCATTTATGGAACATATGCATTTTTTCGTGTGTGAGACCGATCTGTTTCGTGGAAATCAATGGTGTTTTGTTCATCTAGTACGGTCTGTTACGTCTTACCCAGTGACATGGTGATGCACGTTTGTCTATCCACAAGACGGATACACTCCTTCAATCCGAGTGGCAGCTGTTGGAAACATAGTGGGCTTACTTAACAAATACGTTCCTATTCCCTACGCTGTTCTCTGTTTACACTACACATTGTTCTGTTTTGTTTGTGTTCTTTCTGAGAATTTTGTTTCTTTGTTTTGCTCATTTTTTCGTCGAGTTTCAGTTTCTTCTAGTTTTTTACTGGTTATCTTCAATATAATGCATGAAATCAACCTGAAACACAAATGTCACTGTCTTGTTTTTCGTTAATTTTTTGTTTCAGATTAAATTAGTGTTATTTTTTGTTTATTCACCTTATTTTATATTATTTTGCGGCTTAACAAAAACCCATATACTAGTGGCAAACAAAAAATGGATGTACATCAAAGGACCGGGTCAACATTTATTGGAACCGTTATATAAGTCAAAAGTGAGGAAAATGGGTCAGGAGAGTTTCGAAGAATCCACTATTTATTTGTCTTTGAATTTTCCAAGAGGATTTAATATTTATCATTGTCCTAGGTTTAATTTGTTATATCATTATTAAAGATGTTGCTTTGTGAAACTAATCAGTTGTGTATGAATTAATACTTATCGCGATACTGTGATTTTTTTATCATTTTCTTGAGGTAATGTTTTCTCCTCGTATGGTCTCCGTTCATTCCCAATGTGGCATCTTGCCATCTCTGTTTTCAATTTCGTTTAATCGGATATTTTATTCGATCAATTCTCGTTCTACGATGTTTAATTTTTTAAATAATTTATTAATGTTAATACTCACGGATATTTTTATTGGGATCCATCTTTTCTTTACCCGTCCTGTGGTGATCCTTGCCTCGCGTGGCTTAGGTATCCTCAAATGGAGCGTCCAGCTGATCAAACACGAGTGCGCAGGTGTGCGTTGAAACCAGCTGCCATTGAACATTCTTTCTTACGTACAGTCTTTTCACATTCATATGGCTATAATACCAACAATATATGATTTATGATTCTCAATATACTCATTCAACTTTATTAGCTTGAGATAATTATTCTTTCTTTGAAATATTCCACCGAAACTTAACTCTGAATTTGCCCTTTGCCCTCTCTGATAAATATTAGAATGTTTCTTTGTCAACTTTTCTTCAATGAACCAACCATCGTCCTTGTCAATATAAACAAGCAATTCCGTACAAATTCAAAATATTATGTCAGATATTTCGTGTTTAATTCAATTTTGTGAAATGTGCCTAAAATATTTCGTCAACTACAGTGACGTCCTTTCTCTCCGTACGTAAACAAGGGATTCCTTCCTTTGACATTTTAACATGAAATCCAATTGATTAATTCGAACATGCCATTGAATCGTTCGATTTTAGTCTCAAATATATTTCTTTCTCTTCAACTGTGTTCTCGCGTGTTGAATGATTTCTTTCTAAGTTATTCTGATTCGTGGTGAAACATGGCGCATCATGGGGAGTAGTAGAGAGTTTCCCTGAATCACCATGCGATCCTCTACTTTTGTCGCCTACATCATTACTGACTGCTGTTTGCCTTCGTTGTAATTGGTCATTAAGAGAAGAAATGGGGAAATAGATTGGGACATTGTCAAGAGAGGGAAGTGAAATGTCTGGCTTGTTTGTTGGAGAACACACGCGTTGAACAAGTATTTACTGTAGAATCCCAGAAGAACTTTTAGTTACAAAATATCGGAAGGGGAGGTTAGAGTTCTTTTTTATTTTCTTTGGAAACTTGCAGCTGAATTCTAGAAATGGCCAACAACTTCGATCCTCACACCTGAAATTGAGTCTTTGGAGATAATTATAACTGTAAATTTGGGAATGAAATACATTTTCTAGAATTGTTTTTGAAGTATTTTATATTCATTTCTGAAGATGGTTCATTAGCGGTTTCAATGCGTTATTGTAGTTTACCCAATATATCTATGGAGAGGAAGAAATAAAATTTCTTGTACTGTTTTCTGAAAGGTTTTAGTTGTTAATACTTCTGTGTCTTAAAGGCGAAGACATATTTTCTCATTAGTTGACATTTTGACCCGTCCTCGTAAATATTAGAAATGGAAAATAAAGATTTTAAGGAATACTCAAACACAATTGTAGCAATTCGGTTTCCCTAATTGCTTCAAGAAGTATAACCCTAAGTATTTCTCATATATTGTGAAAGAATGATGAGTGACAGAATTCTTGGTCATATCTGGTGTGTGTGTTGCCAATGGAATGTTATGTGAGTTGTATGCTATGGTCTGTCAATGTAGTCCATCCTTTTAGGACCGCAAACAAATATCATCTCGAGACGAAATACGAGGTGTCGTGACATGACGCAGTCACTATTACAAGACGTGTGTTCTTTTTTCGGAGCCGTCAGTGCAGCGAAACGAGAATATGTTTTAGGATGCGCTTGCTAAAGGTCTACCCGAAATATACTGTTTACCATCGTCCGTCTGATTCTGTTTCCCAAAAATAGGAAATGTAAATATTTTGTTTCATTTTCCGGAACATCCCGCGACTCTGGTCATAAACCTCACTTGGTCGATGAAGCTCAACTGAAGGAATAGAATTTTGTTTGTGTATATACGATGTGCGAAACCAATGTCAAACAGCGATGGTGTTTAATGCTACTATGTCATTTAACACATCATCGATGCATCGTTTTAACGCCTCATAAAAGCACACTACCCACTTCTTGTGCAATGTGCAGATACACTGGCAGATATTCTCTGAAAATAGGATGCGTCTCTCTATGTTTCATTGTTTAGGGGGAGCCAACGATGCAAGACACGTTCTGTATACATTTATACCTGATTTTTCATTCAAATAAGATGAAATCAATTTAATGTACTTCGCAGAATTATTATTTCGTCAAGAGAAATTTGTCAATGTAATGTATAAGACCTGTCCTTCAGTACCTTATCCCTATGTCGTCCTAAGCTCTTCTGGAACCCTTATCTGACTCATGACACGAAAGTTTGAATACTTGCTTTGACCTAACCAAATTTGCCAAATGTCTGCCCAAGTGTTTCTTAAAGATAAATGATAATCTGGAAGAGTGAGGAGTGACTGAAATAGCTGTGGATTTAATTGAAATTTCATTTTCAAATTCGAGAGTAAACGAGATATATCTATTTCACATCTTTTTCACATTTTCTTAATAGCTTTTTCTGAATGTTTTGTACAATTGAGTACTCGAAAGTCCGTCACTTACACTATATTGTTTATTGTTCTACAGGTGACCAACAGACGATGTGTGAAATAAAGTTTGTTGCGGACTATAAATAAATTATTTTGAGGAAATAAAGTATTTTGTTTCTATTACGTATTGAATTTCCGGGTTATAGTCATGTTACCACGTATTCCATGATCGGTGGCTTGTCTAAGCAATATTTCTGAGATTTACCAGAGTTTGGAATAGTTTCCGTAGGACTTAGACTGGCTGTCGCATCGGCCCGCTAAATGTGCGTAGATTACTCTGCCTTTTTCTTACAAAAAAATTAACTCGTCTTACATCTGAGATTATTTTCTTGTATTGTTATTTTCTACTTTTATTCAACACAAAATCTGTACAACAAAACAATTTCTGTCCACTGTATATTGCCTCGAGAAACAACTCTTGTCATACCTCTAAGTCTTCGTGATGAGTTCGGAGTCGCAAAAACAAAAAGAAAAGCTTGCTCTCGTGGAACAGGGGAGTCTTGACACTTTCATAGCCTGTGAAGCGTCTATTCAACGCTCTTCTCAGTGAGTAAGATGAAGGAAGCCAATGCAACAGACGCGGGTTTCTTTGTTCCCACGCCTGAAAATCTGTTTTCCTCACTTCTTACATCTGAAATTCTTTTTCTTCCCAAGAATATCTCGAGATCAAAGGGAAAATAAAATAACCGTTATGAAAAGAAGAAAATGGTGGTTTTCATTTATCTGTACGTTCAATTCGTATGATCATTCTTCTTAATGTTCTAGTATTGATTTTATTTATAAATTAAAATGAATTAAAGGAAGTTAAAAAATTTATGATAGCAAGAGTAATAGCTCATTAAGTGGGTAAAATAGTTAAGGATTACGTCTTGGAACTACTAATGAGGTAACGGTATCTCATGAGTTCAGATGTGGGAATGACACGGGAATTATTTTTGTAGCGTTGACTGCGCCTCTTACATTTTCATTTGCGAACATCCATCACTTGTTAGTGTCACACTGTGGTTCCTGCGACTGTCATCAGTTGTTAGTGTCAGAAGAGCATGCGACTGAAAACACCAGAAAAACATGAAGCATTATATCACCAACTTCACTGTGAATAGTCGACAACCATGAAACATGGTAAAAGCAAATAAAATGAAAAAGTGTACATGACCCTACATAGGACTCTTAATATTTGTGATCCTTACATTTTCGAACAGAGAGTGGATTGATTATCGACAATTAAGATTTATATTGTTCTTGAATGCCGGAAGTATTGCAATTTCCATTATTGAATTCCTCATTATGTTGTTCGACTTTTGTTCTTTGAGCCTTTTCAACAGAAGTAGTTGCCTATGTTTTATTGTACACGAGATCAAAGGACCACTTCTACGTGTTCTCCACCGGTTGATTTCTTTTCTTTCAATCTCTTTCACGAAAAAATAAAAGCATTACTTGCTTTCGAATTACTATGCACTTGAACGTCTTAACAGAGGATTTTTTTCTGACTATTTTTTCATTTGATTTTCCCTTGTGTGACGTTATTGTCTGTCTATCTCAAATCATATAGAGAAAGCATCTAACGTGAGACCAAACAAATGTCTCCCGATTTGTGTACTGTGAAACTTCCATTAACGGACACTTCTCTATTTGGGACATTTCTCTAAAACGGACATTTTCACTTTCCCAATCATTTCATTCTACATTGTCCTTAATTTCCCCAAAAGTGACGCACTATAACGAGCGTATATAAAATGTACTATAACGCGGACCGCAAAAAAGAAGAAACAAATGTTTCGTGGGCCGCGAGTTGGACAGCGCTGGTATAATGTATTGCAAGTAACAATGAGTTACTCTGACGAAGTATATTCTTGATGTTTCACTCTTTATATTTCAACGCAATATATCGTTTACTCATCACGGTAGTCACGTAGCTATGTGAATCACGGTGGTCGCTGCTTTATGAAGGTATCAAGCACAGACATTTCATCGTGGTTGTTGTCTGGTCAGTTGTTGGTGAGTAATACCGCCATTGGTGATTACGGTTTTCCTGTCTGAAACGAGGGACTCTGTAACGCAATGGGCGCCATTATTACGACATAAACGCTTGTTATGCAATGCTTGAGAAACGTTTCCGTCGTTTTTATGTTGTATATATGTTTCTGTGATTTCTGCTTCGCTTTGTATTTTAGAACTACGATTAAGGAAGTATAAGCAATCCACCTCGTGCCGTTGTGCAGGTCAAAGGAAAAAATAATAATAATAAACTCACGTGAATGGGCATTATAAAGAAAGCTGAGAAACATTTCTTTTAAATTGCTTCTATTATACGTAGTAGTTATGCGTAGTTGTTGAACGTAAAAGTAACAGCAAAATATCGTGTTTAAGACTAATTAAATTAGCGAGTTTAGTAAATTATGTAGTTCTATTTCATTTCTTAATTTAATAGAGCACTCAACGCCTCCTCGTTTCTATGCATAGGATATTTTCTATGTACATTAATCTCTCCTTTACTCGGGACGAAGATAGATACATTATTCAGACAGATTCGACATTAGACAGGGGTTTCTCTAGGTGACAGGGCTTTTGTTATTCTTCCTCTTTCATATTCATTATAGGACGCTTTTATTTTAATTTCATGCGTGCAAGTCGTTGGATTGTACGTTTACGCGTGTCCACGCATCTTGCCCACGCATCTTGTCTGTTCGTCACCATCGACATCGTATTCCCGTGCTGGAGGTCAGTGTTGTCGATAGGCAATTTAGAAGAAGATTCCAAGACCTCCATGCCAGGGTCCACTCGTCACATGGCACTACAAGGATACCATTTTGTACGGCTGATGATCGGCGAGCTTATCGAAATCATGACTGTTATTGACATAAATCGCGATTAATTTATTTTCAATCGCCAATTCTAATACCTCGCATGTTTCTTTGTATATATCCTATGAACTACAACTGGCGATCTAGTGTTCATTTGTTACGTCGGATATTCCTGCTTGTAACTAACGATTTTGATTTTCATTAAAAAGAAGGGTGAACAAACCCGATATTAAGATATTTTTTGGTTGTAGAGGAAGCATAAAATTGTAAGTGACCGAGGATTTTGTTAGGTTATTTTATCGTTAACGATTTGTCGTAAGTGCAATTATATTTACTTATTTCATATTAATTGAATTCCTTATTTCGTTTTTCTTCCGTTGTATGTAGAAATGTTCACATATTGAAATACGTTTTGTTTCGTTCTTTCTTAGTTTTATTCATAATTTAACAGAGAAGATGACTTCATGAGAGTGACCGAATATTTTTGTGAGTGACTGTATGTTCCTGAATAGTTACGTTCTGCTTATTCTCACTCATCTTAACTGATTTTTTAAGTCGTAATTTAGAACATTTGGGCGTTGCCTAAACAAAAAAATAAGTTCTGTAACTGTAATTGTGAATATTAATTACTATTGAAATTACTCTGTGAAGTTATATTTAGAAGAATACTGGAGTTCTTATCTATTATTTGAAATTGAAATATACTTTGCTCCTGTTACGCACATAATTGAATATCTGAATTCATGAATGTTTTTGTTAATATGTTGAATTAATCCATCTGTTGTGGGAAGAAAACGATAAGACGTATCAACATGAGAAAAGTTCTTAGATCATGACTTTTCTGAGTTGACAGTTGAAAAATGTTCGGACTCCCTCAATAGAATTCTTCTGCTCATCGTTGCCTGCGAGTTGTGTATGGGGACCTGCCTGACCGGAACTGACCTGCTTCGAACCCTTCCACTTCCCTCTTTCGAATAGACTCCGCCGCTCCCTACTCTTCCTGTATGAGCGTTAGTGGATGGACGACCGTTACACGCTGAGCCTTTCAGCTCAGCGCAGCCCTCCACTGTCCTCCAACGATTAGTCACCCTCGCGATCGCCCGCAGGGGACCTCGTTGATGGCTTTGCGTCATGGTGTTTGCTCCCCTCCCCTTGTTGGCACCCCCTTCTCTTTCTTGATCCGCTGCCACCAATCTGTTGTTTCATCCGTACCTTATCTTTGATGTTCGGGTTTTTGTACTCATGTTCGTTTAAATCGAATGTGTCATTTGCTTTACTTCTAAACTTTGCATGAATTTTTAAAACTTATTTGAATTTTTGTGTTAATTCAAATCTCAATTTCATTGAAATTTCTTTGTACACATAGCTACTACACATCATCGAATTATCTTTAATTTTAAAAATGTATTAAAAATTACGTGATGTTACAATTTATAAATTTTGGTTACTGAGCCTTTTATGAATGATTTCTTTTCTAGTAGTTAACTAAGCGCCTAATTGATTCATTTGAATAAATAATATTTTGTATCTTATGTTCGTTTTGTGAATTGATATCATTCAAGAGAGTTGATGGCAATACTTCAATCTACTCTCACACCACGTTGAGGAACTTAATAAGTATTGCATTATCAGGGTTACCGTGGCAGTTAGATGGTAAATGAGTTGTTGAAGGCTAGTGGTGAATAAAGCACTGGTTTAGTTAAGTATTTTCGTCTGAATTTCATTGGTTCAGTATTAGAGGCTTGAAATATTGAAATTGACTGTTTCCAAAATAAACTCTTAAGATATTATTTTAAGAGGTGACTGTTACCTTATTTTTAAAAGGGAAAAACACAACGTCCTTCTAATGCTTATTCAACTGGTAGGAATGAAATAATACGAATGAACTATTCAATTATCACGATGGAATGAGACATATCTCCCACCATTCCAACTTTGTAATGAATTTGTATGGTATCTTTCCACAGTCATTGCTACCATGCTGCTGTCTCACAAACAATCGTTGAGGGGGATTGGAACGCGGGTGGAAGGGAGGGAGTGTGTGTAAGATCCTTAATTATCCAGAAGGCCCATGCGGGAAGGGTCGTTGTTCACCAGCCCCTTCCCGACGGGCGTCACATTAATCATTCGGAAGTTTGGTGACGACATCATCTGTGAGAGTGGGAGTCGTTTAACGTGGCGACCCCCTGCTCCTTAGTCACTTGTGGAGGGAAAAGGGATTTATTTGGGATGTGCTTTGGCGGTCGGAGGAGGAGTCATCGAGGACTTTCGCTCCGTTTGACCAAAGGGACGAAGGGATGCAGGGCGTTCGTTGGGCTTGGGATGGGATATCGGATGATTTGCTGTTTTTGTACTGTCTCAACAGTGATCTTAAGTAGCCATACAGTGCATTCTATAATGCTTCTTGTCTCCCCTCTATTTCGAGATGGAGAACTTGTATTGTTGCTCGGGAATAGTATGATGATTTTTTTTCCTTGGTAAAATTTTATATTTAGAAGGAACATGAAGACCTTTAATCATTTTTCTTATGATGTCATGATCATGTTTTTGGCACTTTTTTCCATTTCCTCAATTATGTGCCGGGACACATAGAAAACACGCACCATTTATATTTATTTTTGTATTTTCCCTTACGTAACGTATGGTGTTTATTCCGATTTGGTACTTCTTGAAATAGAGCTTCCCAGGTAGTACACTTTCAATCCTGAGTCGGATGACCTGACGAGTTCTCAGTTTTCGGGGAACGAGAATCCTGTGAATGGCGTTGCGTTTTACTGCTGTTGTTACCCGCGTGTAGGATGCATCGGCGCGTGTCGCCTACTTCCCCCAACCTCTCCTCTCTGCCCTCGACGTTGCTTTTCCGCTCATTCACTCACGGAGCGCAGGAGCCCAAGGGCGTTAGCCCGAGGACGGCGGAGAAGCAGGTGCTGATATGAATGATAAGGAGTCAGATGCGATCACTGTCTTGTGGGTTGCGCTGTGGTTGGCACTTCTTCAGTCCTGGAACGTAGGATCTCATTTGTCAGTCACAAATTCTCATCTTTCACGCCTTTTTTATTTGTGTTTCCACTTACCTTCTTCAATGGCCTCTTAATCCCAATTCAACCCCTGCTATTTTATTATTTTTTCTGTATTTCAGTCTTCAGAAATTTTTCTAAACGGGACATTTTTTATTGGTGTCCATTTCATTGTAGGAAAATGTTCGATCCTCTTTTACAGATATCTGTTGATAAAAAGCTCGTACTTCTGCTTGATAAAAAGATTATATATCATTATTATTATTACCTTGTCTTAAGAATGTGTCTTGTATTACATTTTGATACTCTGGAACGAGTGGTTTCGTCTTCGAATGCTTCATCTTGGAATAAAAGAAAATGGTCCTGAGTGAGGTTAGTAGTGGGCCAACCGTGAGAGACGAGAAACTGGGTCACTATCTCCGAGCATGTATTCTTCCAGGTTGACGAGTTGATGGCATCTCAATCGGGAATATTTGAAGTGTTGTTTAGGTCTTGTTCTTTAGCTTCGGAAAATAGTATGATTCACTTAAAGTTCTGAGTCTAAGTTTCAAATATTCTATTTATACTTGGGACGTAGGCTTCATTATTTTCATTATTTTGTTTCACGAATGTTTATTACTAGTGTAGAAATCATGTTAAAACAATTCGGACCAGATGATTTTTTGCTGCTTCAATTATTCATTTCTTCATTATTCCTTGATTCATATTAATGATTACTTAGAAAGCAAGTGGGATTAGTCGTGCGAAAGAACGAAGATAAAATAAAAATGTCGCTAAAAGCATGACAATCCTCAGTTCCCTGAGCATGAGTATTCTTCATCTTCACTAAGCGAGGAAACCCTGAAATCTACATTCGTCCATGAATGTCGTATATTGTCACTGAACGAGGAAAAGAACAAACGCTATGGTCACGAGTGAGCCAAGCCGTGTGGCGTGACGTAACGGTGTAATGAGCAAGGATTTTACAATTTGTCACGTTATTGAGGTGAATCCTCGCTCATTAGTCCATGGAAAATTGAAACATATGTTGTGAATATTTTAAAATCAGGGTGCCGTATTTCTTGGTTCAATTACTTACAAAAGCTTCTGCATCTGTGCGGAAAAGGGATACTGTATCTCTCAGTTGAGGTACAAATTTAGAGGTAAAACATGTTTGGCACTGAACCTTTTAGAAAGTATTTCTGTATTCGAAAATCCTTCTAGAAAAGGAACATAGTAGACTTTCCATCGAATTTTGGTTCTACCCGTCCAATACAATATAATGCTGTTCACCATTTACTTTCAATTTTCTGTGATACGTCATACAAGAACCGAACTCAGGAAATGTTCAAATTCTGGTAAAAATGCAATTATGTCACATTTATGAGGGTCTCACAATTTTCTCTTTGTGTAAGATTGAGTAAGTGAATCATGATTCAGAAAAGCAAATTCGTGACATTGTACCTGATGAGAGTAAATTTTTGTAGAATTTGGTGAACAAATCAATTGTCACGCGAAGTCAGTTTTTTTTATTTAGATACTATCGAGTACATTATATTGATTAATTTGAATTAATTATATACCGACATAACGAATTTTAAATTTCTCACAACTGCACCGGAAATGATATTTTACATTCCCCCTACCTTTGAGTCCGATCGTGAACTTTTCCTCGGATCCTAATTTACTTTCCCTCGCGCGTTGCGTGATCCTCTGAATGACAGATTAACACTGCGTCGGTTTACGAGGAAGAATTTTCATATCATTCATCTCGCCATTGTCTATTTGGGGAAGTGCGCTTTTCAGAAGCTTCATTGATGCTGTTCGTCCCATTGAGGACATTTCGTGGGATCATGAATGAGTTGCGGCTGTTAGTCACCACTTGCCGACAGTGGGACACGTTCCGATGTGGGACACAGGGCAAAGAGTAACGGAGTGACTTATCGCACTTCCCGTCCTTTTCACGGACAAGTGCGGCACACGAGTGGGAAGAGTGGGAATATTCATTATCTATTTTGTGGGATATATTCACACATTATTTTGAATAGGTGGTTTTTGAATATCTATTTTTCCTTCAGTTTTTTGAAATTTTATGTTCGCCATATGTGGACGCTAAACTTTTTCCCTTCGAAACTCGTTCTAGTTGAATGTCTATGTTTGCTGTAACTACTTTTGATCAGCATCGTTATTACAAATCACCCAACAACCGATTTATGTAGCTATGTTGGTTAATAATTGTACGGTAAATAATGGTAACATTTAATCCCAATAATTTAAATACGTGTCAAGAACCAGTCTTGTATATATTTTTCTTTTTTCTCGTGCTTTAGTTGTATCGTTGATGAGAAAAGAAACTCTTTACCCTATAAATTTTGAATTTGTTAATACCCAGTGATTGAATAAATAATAGTAAAACAATGTTTTGAATTTATTCTGGTAAAAGCCGCAACATTGTTGTTACTCGTAAAATAGCATGTTCATTATTTCTACACGAATGGGGGACATTTACATAATGTTATTTTAATTTTGATGGACAATTTCTCAATGTATCTCATTTTTTATAATATATGCATTCCCTAGACTTTTGATAGACAAAGAATGAAAGTTGCAGCGGAGTTTTGCCTTGTTCTGAAGAATGGGTCATTCAGTTTCTCTGCTCATTGACAGTGGGAGTGTGAATGGTAGCCACAGCGCGCCGTGTTAGTCATTGCTTCGCGCCTCGGCGTGTGACGTCGTTGCAGCACCGGAGATCCGCTCACGTGACCTGTTGGCGCCGTCAGCGTTTCTAACCTCAGCGCCACCGCCTATTTCGTTATTTTTCTTCCATGGATACTTCAACTGTAAATTACAGGATTGGAAAGTACTAGGTTTGATTCCTGAAATTATATTGTTTGGAAGTTACAATGTGGTTATATTTTTGGAAAATATATTTATATACGTTTATTCCGTGTACCTACACCTGGAAAAAATATGATAAGTTTTGGTCAAGTGAAAATGGTGACGAGCCAGGAATCGAACCCGGGCCTCCTGCTTCTTTCGCAGGGGTGTTATCCCACAACACATCAATCTGGGTGGCAATGTTGTACAGTTGTTAAACGAACGTGTGTTCTTTGGCAGTGCAGTCTTCATGAGGTGTTGATAGAGTATTGCGACAAACAACTTAATGACATTGTTTGAAATATGAGGGAGCCGAACACGGTTAAGGGTCGAATTACTTGGATCGGTCTCGCAAGTAGCCAAAGTCTCGGTGCTAATCGGATAATGGACAACCTTAATCTTGACCACTTGTAATTATTAGGATGGGATCTTGAGTTTCAACATGAAAGTAAGGCTTCCTTAAGGCTCTCTACAAATGCACCTTAATACATAATTCAACCAAAACGAAACATAATTAGAAAATACTTCAGCATCCTACTAAGTATATAGCTTGGATGCAATGCCAAATTAAAAGAAAAATCAATGTAGACAACCGGATGAATGGTTTAATGACCAAAACTCAGATCCCATACTGTTAAGGACAACCCATAGTTAAATTAGACTTAAGAAAGATATGGAAATGAGTATAATGTAAAGTACAAGTAGCTACCAGTTTTAATTTTTAAATTATCAACGTAGCGTTCCATTATGGGGTTGCATTAAGCGCTGTATAGTACTATATGATAACGTCTGATCTAGTTTACCTAAAAAACGTTCTTCGAAGCTATGGAGCTTCCACTTTACGGGCTTTATGAGTTGGTAGCACCGCAGCGGGTGCTGTGTCCGTTTGGAACAGAGCTTGGAGTTCGTGCCTTATCAGCAACCAGGAGGACGATGCAACTGAACTATTCAGCGTTCGCTCTGCTTTCAGACGAAACATTCAATTCAATTCTCCATCGTCTACTCATTGCGAATAGTATTATTCATTATATCACTTCTCCTTACAATTAGTATTTGTGACTTAGTCGTACGAATGGGAGCTAATGTGAGAGGGAAAAAAGATTTTGTTACCTACCAATTAACAACCAGTTCTTGAGGACAGACATGTGACGAAGAATCTTCCTGTGTGTATTCAGTCATGTAATCCGAGAAAAAAAACACATAAACGGGAACGCTCTGAGTTAATTAATTAATTGTAAATTAGAAAGTTAATTTATTGTCCTCAACGTGTTCATAGGCAGTTTGTATCAGCTCTCTTGATAATAAGTTATGTATTTATTTATTTATCTATCCAGTCTAACTGGCTTGATGTTGGAACAGGACTTAAACACAGTGTAGCAAACTTTTTTATTTTGCAATCGTCCATGAGATAATGATAAATGTACCTCGCGTTATGTTGGCAGTACATGGGGATTTTTTTAAACTTAAATATATCCCCAACATCAGCCATCAGTTCAATTCACTGCTCTTGGGGCACTTTCTGTTATTTCTGCATCGAGCGTATGGAACAAATTACGTTGTGTCTTAGTTTGTTTATTAACTTGTATATTTTTTTCAGCAAAAAGCAGCTTATGTAACTAGTATTAATAATTACTCGTATATTATTTAAATTTGTGAGACTTGGCAATTCATGTTTGGTAGCCATATTGCATTATTTTCGGTAAACTTACTCGACTTTGAACATATGTATTTCGTAGCTTCGTCATGCCTGAAGCCTCGTTAGGATACTAGGGGTACTTGGTCAATGGGAAAAAATATTCGTGGCGGGTGAGGAACGTTATTGTGTGTAAACAAGTTATAAAAACTGATAAATGTGTTGACAGACGTCGCTTAACTGCTTGTCTGAGCACCGCTTACAAGCCACATTATGGGTGAATAGCATGTCTTCCATAAACAAGTTTTTTATGGTAAAAGTAAACTTTTCCAATTATCCGAAATGTTTTTCGGGGATATAAATATTTTAATGATTTTTCTCTCCCACCAATAATTTATTGCTGTTATTTTCATAAGAATAATGAATGGAAGGAACTCAAAATAATATAGGTCGTTCTGTCGAAATCAATTCGAAGTAATGATTTTAACGTAAAATTGAATCATTCCATTCCAATTATCGCGGAATCATTTACTGTGTAATCATTATTTGGTAATATAGAAAAATCCTCGGGGCGTATGACACTTGAAGTAGAAATAGCACTTGTTATTCTTTCTGCAAGAACATTCCGCAAATTTAATTGTCTGATTCGCAAAACTCATCATGACGAGATCTCGTTGGAAGTCTCCACTGCTCTCGCCTTATGAAAATCCTTTATTAATTTTTCTTCGTTCTGTCACCAGTTTTTCCGACTGTCTCCTGTTGCTTCTGCTGGCACGTTCTTGCCTGACTGCGCTGCACGGTGCACTTCCGGTCGCTTACGTAGTCCTTCGCCAGCGTTCTGCAAAGCCAGAAATTCAGTCCTGTCGACGATCCCACGCGATCGCTTTCTCATTCAATTACAGAGCAGCAGTTTATTTTACTTGATTACTTGCAATTCTTTCTCCGAAGTCAAAGGCACACTTTAATTTCCGTCTTTAAATGGTTGTGCATTTCTGGACACTTTTTTTTATCTTGAAGTTACTAAAAGTATTATTTGTGGTCCATATTGAACACCCTTTCGAGAAAATACCTGAAAGAGAATTAAATTAAGAAATTTTAGATTCATGTTCGGGATCTTAAATAATGTTACCGATCAGTGGCGGGTGGGAGAGGGACTAAGGGAGCTATAACCCTCTATTAGACCTGAACTCTGTTCAGAGGCATACTTTGCCACTTTAAACAATTCATAAATTTATTTAATATTGTTAATTGTTGATTATCTATTTGATGAGTTAATGTATTTAATTTTAAAGATAATATTTATAACATTTCTATTGTAGAACCACGATTTTCAAACAAATGCTCACAGATCCCGTTTAGCCCTGCCTCCTTCCTTGACTACGATCTAGATCCACCACTGTTACCGATTATTCCTTTTGGATGAAGAAACGAAAATAGCTCGAAGACTCAAAAATTGTAGAATATTCCTCTTTCCTATTCTGCTTCAAAAATCCACTAAATGGAATGGAAATTGTGGCAAGATGGCAGCACTGGAACCCCACCTTCCTCCTGACGTAGCATACTGGGCGGGGTGTTCCTCATGACGTAGCACACGCGCGTTTGGACTTCCGGCGTCTGCCGCAACACTCCTTGTCTTGCGGGAGCAACCGTCTTTGCCAGCCGCAGTCATCGTGTGGTATTAGATCGCCGGACCATTCGCGTCCGGTTCACTCAAGATCTAAAAGAGTGCCTGTCTACGAATTGATTAGTCTTTGGGAGGATAGGTGTGTCAGTTAGAAAAGGCGAAGGAACACCGAAATGCTAAGGCAGGCGCAAATTAGAGAATGAGGATCGAGCGGAAGACGAGGTGTTGGCAGGACTCGTCCTGATAATAAACAATTGGGAATTTTTCTGTTTAAATTAGTTATGAAATAAATCGAAACCACGAAGTTAGTACGTTTTCACTTGCCAGTTCAAATCTGAATTATGAAAAGTTTGTTTTAACGAATGATAACTTTTCTGAATCTCGATTCAAAGTATATTGTAAGAACACATCTAAGAAATTGATAGGAACGTACTTCACATGGCAACGTCCGTATGGAAATTACCAGGAGTACCAAATACGATACCCTGTGTACGCTACTGTCAGTAAGGAAGTTAAATACAGTAGTCTTTCTTTATAACGATTCTCCCTATAACGATAATCTCTCTCTATAACAAATGTATGAGGAATGTTTGGTTTGTCATAACAGTAATGTATTTATCCTTTCTCTACACTGATTTTGCTCTCTCCTTATAACGATGATATTTCAATTGTTCGAGTCCTTTTAGTTCCATATTAAGTTGCTTTAGTTCTTTGCGGCTTCAGGACAAAGTCAGGTCAGTGCTTTGGAGGGAGTAAACTAGGATGACTGACTTCTTCCAATAATGTAAATAAAGTAGAAACATTGTAGAGTGTAATTGGGGGAAAATATGCGGAAACATTTTTTTTTTCAAATTTAATGTAACTAAATGATAGTAATAATGAATGTTAAAAAATTTGTTGTGTGAGTTTATATTACTAAACGTATTACATCGAATTCTGGTTTCTCTCGATATAACGATGAAAATGCCTAGTCCCTCGCATGAGAGACGACTGTATATTTCTCATATATTCTAACTAACTCGTGATGTGGACTTGATAAGCGTAGCGATCAATGAGTGTTCTTCAGCAATCTGAATGGGAGTGGAGGAGGAAGCCGTGCAGCGGACGGGGCGGGAGCGCGTCGACCCGCGAGCGACGCGTCGGGGGCGGGGGCGGGTAAGCACTATGACGCATACTTCCGGTCGCCCTCTGCGTCTGTGGCGTGGGTGGAGCAGAGCGTATGGCTTGTGGCCCTACGCCGCTCGCGTCCCTGGCCACAACGGAAGGAGGAGACACGCTTTACATGCTGGACTATTTCCGTTTTCTTTACTTCCCCTTGAGATTTAATTCTTCCAGTGGAGACAATACAAGCATCTGTCTATTCTTGGGACAAGGCCCAGATCTGAGGCACGGGAAGTAACGGGATTGAGGCGGGGGTGACCTAAACGGAAACGGAAGACAGGTTATTCTGGAAGTGGGTTTGATTGGTTTTCTCGTTTCCTGTCGAACAAGAGGTGGAATACGGTGCACATGTGAGCCGTATAAGAATTTCATCTTTTTATCCTTGGTTTCAACCCTCTAATGACGGATTTATTCGCACGAGATTGACCGTACACTCCGAGCGTAAAAGTATTACATAGTGAGTGACAGATCTCGGTAGTGTTTTCTATTTGTATTCACAGGCTTGTTTGTATTTTAAAAAAATGTTGAATTGCCAAATGTTGGGCAAACTTTTTTAAAAATATATAAATTATAAACTTGTTATTGCTCTCAATTTCGTGGTCATGAATCCGATTATTGGGAAATATATGATTATGTGAACTATCTGTGCATCGCGAGACCGATTTGCGTAAAAGTAAGCTACTTTTTATTTTTCTTTATTACGTCTGACGAGGTTTCGCCCATAACGACTGCATTTTCACCCTACCATGATTTGAGACAGCGAATTTTGAAGGTAAGATTAGTTACCGAGGAATATTATTAATGGTGACTAGTGAGATACTGGTAGCAGACAGGATCTGAATTAAAATAGTGAAAGAATGGTAGAATGATGCGTTTTTGGAGATTATTGCATGTCAAGAGACTCGACTTTTGATTGCTGTTCGTTTTTTTGTTGCCATTGCACATCACACACGACTGTCGTTCTTCTCCGGTTTTCCTTCTGTCAGGTGGAAGTTGGCAAATATATCATTTTCATTGACGAATTGGGAAACCGCTGTGATTCAGTATCGTTAGTTTGTGGTTTCAGTTAGTCGGATGTATTACATCACTATGATGTTCATCTATTGTTTCTTATATGATATCCATTTGACATTTTGGTTTTTCCTCGACGCGCTGACCACAGTCGGAATTATTTGTTTCATTTTGGGTAGTTTGAGTAGTTTTCGATGTATCATACTCTTCTATATTTCTGTTTTTAATTGTGGTTCACTTTTATTAGTACCGTTTATGAAAATATAGAAATAATTATCAAATGGGCTCGAGGGCGGACCAACTAGTGTCAGCGATGTCTAAGCTACCGAACATATGATTACTTTCTAATGAAAATATTTTTAAAAGTGTTATTTTACGTACATTTTTTCATAAAAAATAGCGTAGTAGGAAACTTTGGATATTGATATTTGGGAACTCATGGAATGAAATTTCATCGAATTTCGTCTTATTTTCGTAAACTTCCGTCTCCTAATTCAAGCGTACAAAACTCAGATAGGCGTATGTATGCAACCAGGTAAGCTCTTACGCGACCTGTTTCTGTACCTATATTTACCCTTTCAGGTTGCATGCAATCAATGTTCAATTCATTTCAAAAATCTATTTTTGATCGTACCGAAGACATTACCAACAAACAACTTGAGCGAGTAACTTAAGTTATTTCCATTACACCTAGGTAATTTAATTATTTTCACATGTAATATGATAATTATTTAAATTCTTTTTGTAATGAATCCTGTTCTAATGTATGGCACAACATTGTATTGATGGTTGGTCACCAGTCTCTGTATTTGGTAGAGGAGAGAGGCAATTTTTTCAACCATCACGTTTTGCACGGATTAAAGTGCATAAGAAATTTTTATAATGGTGAAAGTTGATATTACAAGTATTAATGTCGCAGTTACATTTTTCTCCTGTATATAAATTTGATTTTACATTTTATAATCCTGAATCTGCTTTCGAATGATGATATACCTATAGAAGTTTCTCCTCTTGGGACCTCGCCTTCCTCCCTTTGGTGGGTCGCTCGCCCTTCTAGCGAGTGAGCGAGAGCCCTATCCGTCTCCCTAACCAAGGGCTAGCCCTCAATGCGTACCCCCTACGAGGGTAGACTGCCCGCCGTGCGTTGGGGATCGAGGGGTTGCTGCCTGCACGGGGCTTCCTCCGCCTCCTCTCTGTCGACGAGCAGCCTACGTTGACCGGCTGCTCGATATATCGGAGAATGCACTCACAATGGCGTGTCGTCAGTTATCGGAGTGGTACGCGCTGCTTCTGATTGTTTTTTTATTCTGCTTTGTCTCTTCATAAGTTTTTTCTTGTCCTCTAACACAAAGATTTTCGAAATGGACCCCGAAATTACTAAACATGTGCACACCCTCATCACATCTCATACTCTTACTCACAAATTTCTCGCTTTCTTCTTCTCGTGCTTCTGTTCCGAATCTTGATTTCTTTTAGTTTAGAATAAATTTATACTAAATTGATTTTATTTAAATAACCAGCATCTTGCATCGTCAACGACCAGGTGAAAATTACGACAGATCAGGACGAACCCGGACCTACTGCTCTTGCCGCAGGTGTGCTGTCCACTGCACCACCCGCCTGTACTGCTCAAGCCCGTATACAACATCCACCCAGCCTGTTCCGGCTCCCAGCATGATAGTCACCAGTTGTCACTTATCCTCTGAATGGGAATGGGATCCAGTTTCACCGGAACAGGCCGGGTGAATGTTGTGTACGGGCTTGAGGAGTTGAGGTGAATGGTGGGGTGGACAGCAATCCTGCGGACAGAACAAGAGGTCCCGGGTTCGAGTCCCGGTCCGTCGCTATTTTAATCTGACCGTTGATGCAAATACTCCTCCACGAGTATTCGGAAGTTGTGAGTTTATCCTACATCTTGTTTTCGGTTCTATAAAATCAATATTTAGAAATAGTTGTTTTTAGACTAGAAATAAAAATTGTTTATTTGAATAGATTGTTTTTATTTCATCATGCTGAACATTCTGTTCCATTATATTTTACATTTAAAAGAATTCTTACATCAATTTTTATCATTAATTACGAATTATCTTGACTAACGATCCAATATTTCCTACGCAACAATTATTGACGAGCTTGATTTAGAGGTTATATGAAACTTTTTCACAAACAATGATTTTGCTAAGGGTGTTATTACCTCAACCTATTCTCCGTTGAATTCACCTTTCTTCGCTTTTATCACTCGTATTCTTCATGAAACAAACTGCATTATTGCGAGGAACCTGGAGTGCTTTCATTTGGCGTACTTTCGTTTTTTGTGAAGGAGGCTTTTGCATCTGCCTTCCTCCAACGCAGCTCTCTGCTGTTTCATTTTGTCTTTTGTCGCAACCGTCATCGCCCTATCGTCGTGTCTGAAGCATTCACGCAGCTATCCCACCCCTCGTCTCTTCTTCTTCTACTTTTCTTTTCTTTCCTCCCCTTCCTGACTCCAGCCGTGTGCTCGTGAAGTATTACCCTGCAACAGGATATTGGATGAGGGGCGCCTGGGGTTGGGAACGGATCGGAGCGATACCACGTGGGTTTCTTTCTTTTGTTTCAATGGAATGGGGACAAAAGACGTCTCTTTATGATGCGTCTACAGATTACTATGTACCCGTCTTTTTAAAAGTGTTCCTGTTTCTTTGGGAAAATGCTTGAGGTGTTTTTCGTGCAGTGCAAGCAGAAAATGCGTATATTTTTCGTGTTATTAAGTTTATTTACGGTACTGAAAAAATATAAGTGATTGAAATATTTGTTGTTACGATACTTTCTTCTTGAAACGAACAAAACTACTGTATTATTAGTTTTTTGAGAAAAATTTTAATTGTGTTAAATCGTCAGTTTGACTGATGAAATAGTATTTTTCTAAAATAAGCCGTAAATTTACGTTATTTCTGTATTATTTATCAAAGTTGATGAACATATGACAGTGGAGAATTTGTTGAAATTTTTATTTAGCTGAAAGAGATTACGAAGTTAAATTATATGAATTGTATTACGAAATGCTGGCACAAGCCCAGAATGAAGTTGGGGTTACTGTTCTGTTTGTATTGCAGGAATGTTAAAGTATGTCCCCAAAAACATCCAAGCTCACTTCTTGAAAACTTTATTTATTACTTAAAATACACTAATTTAATGTGGTGTAATAGTATGTTTTTCTTTTTACAGGTGAGTCTCACAATAGAAACTGCTGAAAGTGCACAACTAAAAATGGGTGAGTGGCAAATTTGTTTCTATGGACAAGGGTAGATTTTGTAACTTAAATTATTTAAGTAGTTTAAGCTTTGGAATATGGTATGCAACAGTTTGTCACAACGAGCTAGATAAGTAACTAATTAACGTTTGAAAAGAAATTCAAAAGAGAAATTGACCTATCGTGTTACTCGAAAACCAATGTGATATGAACTCGTTGAACTTCTCTAATTCAAGCATTTATCATGATTGTCATCCTATAGAGACAGAGGTCGTAGTACCAAGGCCAAAACTATTTCTAGAACTTTTGGAGAGCATATATGAGACAGGTATCTTATCTACGGCAGAACAATACGGCGCCGGCGAGGCGCGACGTCATAGAGCGTTGTGTGAAGAGCAGCCTTGATTGGTCAAACGTTCTGGGTCGACTCTTTTCTGCGATATAATGTATGCTCACAAGTGTGACTTCATCGCCAAGGATACATCGGGGCAATGACGCGAGAAAATGTCTTGTGAGAGACGCGTAATTTTGCTTCCAGAACAGTCTTCCACAACTTTTCGTGCATCGTATGTGGTGATACGATTGTGAAGATAGTTTGGAGGGAATTTTTCGAAACTTCAACACCTTCATATTGTCTTGTGTAACCATATAAGTAAAAAAGAACTACATTTTATAAGTTATATTTTTTCACTTATTAACAGACATTGAAAATTTTGACGTGACAACGTTACGTTTGAGATGATAAATTCCGTTACTTTGAGTCTGATTTTACAATTCTTTTGTACCTACCGAGGAGAATTGGTTTCTACATCGACGTAGACCTGTGATGATGCAAGTTCTTCGGACATTATTGACTCTCCTTTTTCTTTTCATTTAAAGTTTTCAATCTGGAGAAATCTTTTTCGAAGATTCACTTATTTTGACAACTTCGTGTCATATTTTAAGGAGAGATTTCCACAATTGTGCCTCTTGTTTCACGTGTATTTCAGGGTTCCGAACTAAGCGGAAGGTCGTATTAGTGAGATCTGTAAGTCTCTAGGAAGGGTAACGTCTCCTTTCATCGTATTACTCTGCTTTTCTCATCGTATTAAGTTAATCCCGAAAACACACACTAAAAAATCTCTCAAAGCATACGTTCGTTGTGCATCACCCTATCCATGAACTATATTGGAATTTCTGAAGAATCAGAAAGAGGTTACTGTTATCAGAACCTTGACAAGACTGCTTGTCATTTATTTGTTGTATTTAAAATGAAGAACTGATGATCGTAACCAAAATAATTTTTGAAATATTTGAACCTGTTTTTACGTTAACGAATTAACGCTTCTAGCTTATATAAATACGAATGGAAGTTTTCTTCAATCTATTCTTGATTTTTTTGTATGTCGAGCAACACCGGAAACAACCTCTGTGTAAATCAAATCTTGAACATCGCAACATCGTCCCTTTACGTCAGCGTCCAATAACAAAAGCTGGAAATTCTCCATTACGCTCGGCAAATTGCAATTCGTGACGTAAGAGTTGGACTTAAGTGCGTGAGTGTTAGTGCGGTACAATCGCTGACCCATTCACTCAAGAGCTTAACCCTCCGAGTTGTTAATGAAGTGGTCGTCATTCAAAGAATTACTAATTCCATTTCTGAAAATCTTGTTAATGGATGTCGTCTGTAATTCATTGTTTCAAAACCATGGTCTCTAGAGAGTTGTTAAATTCTCGATCCATTGGTCAAACACGACTCTCCGTAGGAATTCTGAGGGCAAGAATTACTATGATTTCGTTAAAATTGAGTTCTTTGTATTTTACAAACCAAAATATATTATTTATAAATTTTCTTGAGAGGAAACAAGTTTCAATCGAAACACGATTTTGTGTTCAAAAATCGATGGGAAAAGATGGGCATATTTTCCACTTCACATTACCGTCGCGATTTTAGGCACATTTTATTATGTTTCCTTCAAATTATTTTATATTGTGTGCTTTTATCGATTGTTTATACGTTTAGGAAAATATCATTCAAATAGCAAAAATTTATTGCCCTAATCTTAGATCATTTCTTATTTTTCTTGGTTTGTATGGTCTAAACAGGTTTGAGTTTCCTATCTGATAAAATTGTTTTTCGTAATATACTACTACAAATAACGCCCTTTACATAATCAAATTCATAAAATAATTCAAGACTTGCGACCTTTTACATGTTCGTGTAAACTAACGTGTTTGTGTAGTTTGTGCTTTTTTGTCATTATATTTTGTGTTTATATTTCTGTTTATATCATGTTCATTTGTCCTGTTGTTATGTTTTGTACCACCTGACGACGACTTCAAACTAAAGTCGAAACGTTGTGAGCTTTAAATCACAAAATATATACAGTTCGTCCGTAAAAGCTTGTAAGTCTTGAATTATTTAATTAATTTTCGTAGTATAATTTGATATTTTTAATTTTTATTCGGTTAACTTAGTACGATTATCTTGGAGATTCGTGATATGGTCGGAACGAGGTCGGACGATTGTGTGCTTGCGGATAAAGTAGACGAATCCCCGCAGTGTGCGTGACCCGTCGGCTGTGAGACCGAAGTGAGACTCACTGTCACCGCTCGCTGGAGTATTGCATCTGTCAAAGCCTTCGCTGGATGGAGGGAGGAGGCAGCGGCGGTGACGGAGAGCGCAAGGTCGTAGAGTTACGAAGGAAGGCTACACACGCGCCACTCACAGCCTCCGCGTCGCCAATGTCCTCACCACAACCTGACAGCGGGAATATGTGCTCATATGTGGGAGGGAGGGTCACATATCATTTCTTACCCTGATGAAATACCTCAAAGTTAAGCCTAAAATCTTATTTGTTGGCGATGGAATTCATAAAGTTTAGATAACTGAAGATGGAAAGGCACCAATAATGTAATTGATGGCTTATTCCAATATTCTACGAATTTTAAGTCGGGAAAATTATTTTTCAAAACTGACGTACTCCTTCCTTCCAAAACCTTGTAACTGGATTGTGTTCAGAAGAGATCTGCATGTGCATCAGATTCTGCTTTCATTAGTTTGAACAGTTGTTAAATATTTTAAATAACAATTATTTCCTATCGTTTTTATTATTTGGTGAAGTTTGTATATTAATGGGCATTACTTCATTTTACTGTCTTTGTAAGTTGATTCGAAAAGAATTTAATTATTATTATATATTAATAGTTCGTAATTTTGAGTATATTAAAAAAGAAACAATGAAACCAGGAGAATTTTCATTCTCATGACATTATGTAAATTTTTTTATTTAGGTAGTATCTGTTCGTCACATTTTTGCCTCTTATTAAATAGTTTTTAAAAAGATTATTTAAGTTTTGTTCAATAATTTAAGGTTTTATTCTTAATGTACTCAACGTAGTCAGTTTGAGATGAGTTCTCCAGCGGTTCCTCATTCTTATGTTCGTATTGATCTCTCCATGCTTTCATGAACTCTTCCATTTGTATTTTGCCATCTGCGTTGGCTCAAAAGCAAACATTAAAGTTTTACTACACGTACTTCACAAAATGATATATTACAAAGAAACAAGACTTCATTTTCAATCTGTCTTAACATGCCATAATAACATATTTCAACATGTGTTCTCTGTACAGATTGAGGTAATTATTTCCTAACTTTATGATACTTTGAGATGTGTACTGTTTCGTAACTCAGTGAACAATCCGTGTTTAAACGAAAGATAATTATAATTTGGCTCTCTGTCAAGGATATAAACCGTTGTGGTGGGTGTATGTTTCCCATCATAGCCCTTTCGCTTTCCATTTGTAGGAGGGCTATAATAATAATAATAATAATTATTATTATTATTATTATGTTCGGTGACAGATAAAAGTCTAGAAAAGGAATGTTGAACCAACAACTGTATTACATTACCTTTGCCACTCCCTGCATCTCGAGCTGGTTTCAAGCAAGCATCTCAGCCCACGAATGAATTGTGATACTACTCTTAAATCTTCAGCAAATCTTACAGTCAACTGTAAAGATAGTGTGCACTTTGCCATAACATGAACCCATATTTTAGGCATTCGTGGACTTCCACATCAATGGCTAACTTCTTATTTAAAAGATAGATATCAACAGGTAGAAATATCCTATACTAAAAATAAAATACTTGAGCGTTGTCTTTCAGAAACAAAGCCACTTACTTGCGGAGTACCCCAAGGATCAATTCTCGGCCCTATACTCTTTTTATTGTTTGTGAACGACATGTCATCATCCACATCAGATTGCAAAATGGTTCTTTTTGCTGATGACACTAATTTACTATGTAATCATGCCAACGCTCAAAAAGTTTTGTCTAACCTCGGCTTGGTTCCATGGAAATCGTCTCATTGTAAACACTGACAAAACAGTGTCTATATCATTTCACAAAAGTATCACATAATCTTTACCCCAGATTTCTCTTTCTTTAAACGGAACACAATTAAAAACTGTTACGAATACAACATTTTTAGGTCTCCATATCCAAGACAACCTCAAATGGAATTGGCACGTTGGGAATCTTAATTCCCAGTTAAGCAAATTGTGTTACGCATTCCGAATCTTAGTTAACGCAGTTAGTCCACGTATTTCCTGTTGCGTTTATTTTGCAAACGTTTGCTCCCATTTACGTTACGGCATTACCTTCTGGGGTAATTCCGGTCAGAGTATTCAAACTTTCAGAATTCAGAAGAGGATAGTTCGGATAATTTGTAAATCTC